>OX638063.1:1521570-2010662 GCA_951804385.1 Trifolium dubium | reverse complement strand
AAGTTCGACAACATAGAAATTGTAACAAATGTAAATTCAAAGCAAAAGAAAGTGATGCTTCTACTGGATCATAAAATCGGTTAGATTTAGTGATGGTTCTACTGGACCATGAGCATTTGGTAAGTGGCCCAGTATAATCAACTGCAGTCGAACTGCCTTAGAAGAATGTATGCCACAGTTGACATCAACTCGAACTTCTTTTTACTAGAAAATAAAGTTGTAAAAGGTATCGAGAGGGTGACCTATCTACAAATAAGTCATCTCTGACTTTACTCCATAAGGTTGGAGATATATAGGCTTAACTAAACATCCCCTGCTAAAGGCAGTATTTACTTCTGGGAGATTCCAAAAGTGATTCTGCTTGGCAAAACCAAATTGAGGCAGAAACTACTAACTGCAACTTCTACCACCAAAGTCACTCTTATGGCTCCCAAAAGATAAATAGACAGAGAAAGTGGAAATTTGTTGACTCCAAGAATAACTCTAAGATGAGTTATTTCACTTAATAGCTCATTATAAACAATACATTTCACTAAGCAACCATTGTATTGTCATAATGATCGAGCACAAATAGTATTATATAAATCTGAAATTCATAGCTATATTATCAAACCATTGACATTTATTTATGTTTTTTAAATGCTTATCATATGTTCATTTGAAATTATTTAATGAAGTATAAAAATTTGTGGAGTTGAACTACTCTATAAGAACATTTGAATTGACGGTTGGATTAGTGAAACTCATTGTATATAATAAAACATTAAGATCTCCACTCAGTCAGACAAAGATAGACAGACAGAAAGAAAGACAGACAGACAGACAGACACACACACACACACACACACACAGATGGGGGATAGTAAGTGAATTAATCTAAATAAATTAAACTTTAATGCCTACCAACAGCAGGAGTATAACACGGGGACTGCAACAAAACTTCAGGTGCCCGGTACCTGAATTCCAAAAAACAAAATGTGATAAAGTTGCTAATGTGATGATGAAACCTCTTAAAATAGCATGCACTCACAAACAGTAAATAAATAATCTAATGTTGCATGCAAAGTTGTCCATGGAGACATGTGAAAACATAACTCACCATCGTGTGGAAACATATTGAGTATATGGAGGCATTGATGATACTTCTCTAGCCAATCCAAAATCAGCAATTTTAATAACATCATTTGTCACCAGCAAATTTTCTGTACAGAAGAAAACATTCCTATCAAATCATGATCTTTTTGACAGATTGAACTGAAAACACAACAATTTACCCATAGAATGTTGCTAAATGGAGGAGTTATATGTCATACCAGGCTTTAAATCCCGATGAAAGAATCCTTTCTTGTGCACATGACTAAGTCCTTGGAGGACTTGCTTCATAAAGCATCGTATCTCTTCCTCTGAAAAGGGTTTTTCTCTCTCTTTTATTAACTGATAAAGATTACAATCCTGAAAGATGAAATAGAGTATTAAGCACTCAATGATAATACAAGAGTCAATACAGACCTACACCCAACCTTAAGGTTGAATATTGGAGAATTACAGATAAATTACATAGGAGTTAATAATATTTCCAGAAAACATGCATGTAGCAGAAAGAACCGTGTAGCAATAGTGCAGATTCTGCCATATTAAGATTTAAGGACATTGTCCTGTCCCCTGTTCTTCTAGGCTATAAATTGTTTTTGTCAATGGAAGCACACCATGATATCAGTAGGTCATTTAGGTAGTTTCTCAACCACTTTTGTTCTTTAGAATTTTTGTACAATATCATTTCGTCGTAGTCACTATTCCTCCTCTCCCTGAGCAATTTTTTCCTCGACATTTACAAGATAAATAGCTAATATATCACTTTTCAATTTGATCATTATGCATTATAAGATATGTAAAAATATTGATAAAAATCTAAAAATCACTCCGCATGCTGAGATGAGAGTCTTGAATATATAAATCATAAATAAATAACGAACAGTGAAGATTTATTTACCATGTATTCAAAAATGAAAAACAGTTCATTATTTTCTTTAACAACCTCTCTCAACTTTATGATATTTGGGTGATTCATTTTACGGAGGGCCTGCAGAAGAAATGCAATGCGCATCAGTGGAGACAAATCAACATTTAAATAAGAGTCAATTTGGTTTGAGTAAAGTTTTCTATTGATTTGAATGTTTTCTGCACAAATCTATGAAAGCAAGATACATAGGCAAAAGTAAGGTGGCAATTTTGTGATTAAAAATGAAAATGGAAAAAAAATATGTTCTAAAACCAAATAAAGTCTAACAATCTTGATTGCAGATCCAAAAATGTTTGAAAATCACCATGAGTGCAAAAATTCTACTATAGTGCATACCTTAACTTCTCTTAAATTTGTGTATTCCTCCCAAAAGCAAAACTTTCTTTTCAACCTTTTGACAGCAACCTAATACATAAAATGAGGATAAGAGCATAACATAAAAATGATATCCCAAAATGTAATATGCAAAAGTGCAACTTTATGGATTTAATACCACCTCATAAGGGGCAGACAAAGAAAGCAAAACATGCTTTTATAATTTATACAAAAAGAAGATATCCATTTCGACCTTCAATACAAAATGTATGTGTGAATGTATAACATCCCAAAATTAGGATAGAGAAATGAAATGCAAGGTTTGACAATCCTAAAAAACGGTTATTTTGGGATGAATATGAGTATATGACACAATGAAGGATAATTTATACCAGATTTCCAGAAAAACAAAACTACATGTACATGAATGTGCTTAAGTTAAAAAGTTTGCTTTTAGTTAGCTAAAGTTGCTTACAATCTCAAAAGTTCTCATATCACGGGCTTTATATACATGACCGCAAGAACCATCTCCAAGCTCTTTCAAAATTTTATATCTGAAGAGAAAGGCAAACAATAAATAAATTAATCTGGCGACAATATTGAGAACCTAACAATTGTACACAAGTTCACCGAAAAGAAAAAACCAACCTTTCCATTTTTTAAAATTTACAACACTATAGCCAATAACACTTCAAAGATACTGGAACGGATTCCATGAAGGGACATCTAACTGTCAACACTGTGTTGGCACTTATTTTGTAGATGTGATTTAGAGTTGAAATGTAGCATAAAGCATTTAATATCATCAACAGTCCACTTTTCATTGTAGAAGTGATCCACAAACAGCAAGCAGTATGTCAACGTATTGCAACCTTCAAAATTCCTGTTAACTAGGTGGTGTCGTTTGCATATTACAATGTCGATCCATTCTAATTACATTACATAAACTTCAAATTGAGTTGGTATACTGGAAAACAGATGATAAGCTGCAGTAGAAAATATAAATGCCATTGTTAGTTCCCTTAAAAATTAATCAACACTTCAAATCAAAAGCAAACAAGTGCACTGAGAAAGTGAAATAATATTAGGATAATACAGTAACAGACCCTAAGACCCAAATGTCTGTCTTTCAATTCACTACTATTGGCACTGTGACAGACCCTAAGACCCAAATGCTCTACGGTGTTTGCTCATCCGATCTACCAAAGAATCAAATACAAATACAACACCGATCAAAAACCAACCTTCCCGTGACAGACTCTGATCCTAACAACTATGTGGTGTTGCATTAAAATATTTGCGTCGCGCATACTCCCTTCGGTCTTAAATATAATCAATAGTAAAAAAAAACATTTTGACTTTTGCGTATATTTAATATTGGAGTAGTAACTTGTCCATGAAAATCAAAATCTAACTTGCCCATGACCATGGAAATTCAACTGTAAAGTGCTATACCATGACCATGAATTCAACTGACTCCTCTATCTAACTTGCCCATGAAAATCAAAATCTATTGGCCAGCTGTAAAGTGCTGAATTTAATAAGTTTATCAGATCCAAGAACCAATTTTTAGAACATGGAAATTACTAAAAGATGAAAAAAAAAAAAAAAAAATTTACACGAAATTATAAACTTAATACCTTTAAATTAGCTTCAATTATGCAATAATCACTTTTTATTGAAAAAAAATCTCTCAACAAGCTGAAACTATGTATGCGTGTGTATCAATATAAGCTTAATTCAAGTCATCACTATAAACAAAAACAGAAACAGAGTACTCAAATTACAGAATAAAATTAAGTTATAATCACAATCTACAATCCATAATAATCATATATGAATTACGAACAAAACACAACGTTTAACACAATCTGATTGAAAATAATTAGAAAAATACGTTATTGAATTTTGTTCAATGTAATAAATGTATAAACTATTGCTTCAACTAAAACCAGTTACAAAAACTCATCTTCATTTTTCATTCATCATTCTATCACGAACCTAACCGATCATGGTAACAAAAAACGAAACATGATTGAAGCTACATTGAAGTTTGCTTACAAAAGTTACGAACTTGATGCAAGAATGAAAAACTGGAATTGGAAATTCACGAAATCGAACGAAGAAAATAATTGAAAGAAAAATTGAAAAGTGAACGAAAAGAAACTCACGGTGTATGAAAATTGGATAGAATCGGAGAAGAAGAATGAATAATACGGATCAGCAATGCGAATGAAAATTTGCAGAAAAGAATCGATGAAAAATGATTTTGAGAGAGAGAGAGAGGGTTAGAGAGAGAAAATTTGGATATGAGAAGAATGCAAAAGAGAGAGAAAGAAGAAGGTGGATTCCATAGAATAGAAGAGAAATGAAGGAGAAGAAACCAAAGAAATAATTATTTAATAAATATTCGTCAAAAAAAAAAAATTAATAAATAATTATTTTTATTTTTATTTTCTTACAATAAATAATTATATTTAAGAAAAATGTATAGATTGGGCTAAATTAACATTTGCATAAATGGGTTGGATTCATTAAAATATTTAACGCACTGGTCTGACATACTACTTGTAACTCAATTAACAGAATATTGTATTATATATAAAGAATGTTGAATTACGAAATTCGATTGTCTTACTTATATATTTTAGAGTAAAAATTTTAGTGCTTAACAAAAAAAGTTTAAATTATTTTGTTTATGTGTTGCATCTGGTTTTTAAGAAAGGACTATTTATTTGAAGTTCGATTAAAATAATTTGGAAATGTTTCTTTTAGGTTTTGCATTTAGCCATTTAGATTTTTTTTGAATGATTCGTTAGGGACGTTGTTTAACCACTTCCAATCACTTCTTTAGCCTATAGGTTTATTTTCTATCAAGGTTTTTGAAACAATTTTTATCATGTTAACTTTTAATTTTTAGGACGGATAATTTGAAGGTTGATCGAAATATAAATAAAGTCTAACCAAAATAAGTATATAAATTTTAGTTTAGTTAGTAAAAATTATCAAAATTGTTCAGTCTGACACGTTAATGATTTGAGTTTGAATCCAATTATCTGTTTTATGTGGAAGAATTTTTAATGTCTTGTTGGGTGTTGTGTTTGTAATTTTACCATTTGTGGCTGACCAGGTTCTACTTCAAATCAAGTTACAGGTTTGGTGGTGGCTAAAGGTGCAGAAGAAGACTTTTTGTATGATTTTAGTTTTTGGCATGTAAATCCTTTGATGTGTTTAGGAGGCTAAGCCAATTGGTCTTGTTTTGTTGTTTTACTAATTTGGTGTTCTTGGCAGTGCTTTGCCGCTAGCATAATTTTTGATGTAATTGGATCTTTCTGATTATAGAGTGTGCACGTCTTGTGCCACTCTAAAGTGTCAATATAAATTTCTCTTAATTGTTTCAATTTTTTTTTAATGACTTGTCATTTCGTTTATCTGTTAAAAAAATAGCAAAAATATCAACAATGAATTGGTCTAAATGGTAACGATATTGATCCGCTTAAGCATGTGGTCAAAAGTTCGATTTCTGTTTCATATGTATGCAGAAAATTTGGTTTAGATGAGAGAATTCACCTTGTATACCACAGGTTCCCCGATAGAGATTAACCATTGTTAACGACAGTGGAAACTTCGTACCAATATTATGGTAATAAAAAAAATTGGCAAAATTATTCAATAAATGATACTTAAATGTGTTTAGGATTTTAATCTTTCAAAGACTAAAATAATAGTTTTTTTATTTTAAAATTGGGAATGCTGGGCTGATAGTGAGGTGGGGATGCTTGATTTGCAATTTGCTGGTCCCCACGTTAATATAAAAATGTTTTGTGCGATTACCGTTTTGCCATCCATCTATTTTATTATTATTTAATTAATAGAAAAGTTGCATGTTCGATTTTGCCCTTAACTTCAGTAGCTCAAAGACGGTTTCAGCCTCAGTATCAACCAGAAAGACAATTGTACCCTTCTAGCTGGATAAAGATAAGGGATCGGAAAGTCATTAAGAAGAAGATTATGGTTTTCGGGTCAATTGTAGGCCACGTAGACAAGCATATTCTATTTTAGATTCCTGGACTGGAATTTTTCTATGAACCAACCAGACCAGAGTATACTATACTATTGTTTTAATTTTTTTTCTTACTAAACTTTTTTTTATATATTATCATGATTAATACTACCTCCGGTCCTTAATATAAGAAAAAATTTGCTTTTTAGATTCATTGAGTTTTCAATGTACCTGGACCGGAGGTAGTAACACTGTAACGAGTATAAGTTTTATAAAATTTATTGATAAATTAAAAGTTAATATTATATAAATTATATATATTAAATTTTTCTAAAAATTAAAAATTATTTAAAACAGTATGTTATTAAGAACTTGAGATCTATCAAAGATAACAATGTTCAATATTTATACACCGTGCACTACTTAGACCATCTTCGACGCAGGTAACTATAACTATTGCAAACTTTGTTATAGTTGCCGTTATTTATAAAAAAATCTTGCATTGCACCTAGCATGAGTTGGCACTTGATAAACTAAAAATTAGTTCATGCCCTCTCAAGAAGCAACGTTAACTAACTTGAATCACACATATAATACTTTTATTTTACACGTCTCGAAATATAAGGAAAAAAAATCACATTTTTTCTCAAAATATAAAAGAAAAACTATTTTTAATGATATATTTTTCCTTATTCTCATAAATCTAAACTAATTGCATCTCTCTCATTCTCTCAATATATAATAACCAATAAAAAAAATGATTTTATCTTTATATTTTGACATATCCATCCGCACAATTTTTTCCGACTCCGCCAGCCAGTGCATTTAACCTGACCCATTTTGACATATCCATCACTAATTATATACCATCATAGAAAAGATGAAAAGTATTCAAAACATACAAATTTATCATATGCAAAATCACTATGAAGCATCAACTAATGAAAATCTATGCATTAAAACTATATACATTATATAAGCTAAGGTAAATAAATGTGTACTATACAAAATAAGCATAACCCAATTAACACTCAAAAGCTAAAACAAAACTAACTATATACACAAGAGGAATTAGCTCAACAAATATTGCAACTTATCCTGTTCCTTGACACTACCTTAATGATCCTTAAGCTTATACACATTGTTAATGTAATCTTCTATTTCCCACAAGAATGATCCAAAAGCAACAGCTTCCAAGACTAATCTCTTAAGACTAGAAAATGAAGTCAATATAACATCATCATTCTCAGCTGAATCAAACCCTTCACTGTTAAAAAGTGCACAACTATAACTCCTAACCAAATTCACAGCCTCCTTAGATCTCAATTTGGCACATCTCTGCAACGATCCGGGATGGAATCTCATAACATAACACTTTAAGTCTTCAATTTCCTCTTCATGTCGAACTAGCCCTTGTCCTTGTCCGATCGATTGCATGTTAGTCAAATGACCAAATATGTCCTCCTCGAATCCGTAAGAACACATATCTTTAAATGAGAGGGAATTCCTATGACCAAGATGAACATCATGGTTCGCCAAATTTAGACTTCTTTCCAGATTGTACCTTAAGGAAACCGATTTCAAAAAGTAGCCGTATAATATGGAAGCAACATATACACGCGCAAGTAAGAATTGTCGAACTTTGGTAGTTGCCCAACTTTCGGTTACACTAGATTTTGCTTTCAAGCCGGTTACGGTAGTTACATGTTCCTTTATCATATCCAAAACTTCTAAGGTGTGAATAGACTCTAGCTCCCAATGCTTAGAAGGCAATATCTCTAGTCTTCCATTGTAAACACACTTTGAAAGCCTTGGAACCAAAGGGACCCGAATTTCGGAGAACTTGTAAAATATCAGCAAGGACATAATATCTTCTACAGCAACTTCACATTGATTCTCTTTTATTTGTGCAATCCTCCTGCAGGCATTTCATAAAAATTTAATGTCAATGGTTTTTCGATGAACGTCTACAAATTACAATTGTACTATGCAACTAGGCTTAAAGGATTTGTTCATTTCATTACAACATTCACACACATTGCACACTATCTTGTAAATATGTCCATAAATATTTGGATTCAATTTAAATGATGTGAAAGAATTTGCTGGAAGATTCAAATCAAAGTCAGCAAAGGAAAGGTTTATTTAATATTTGTATTAGAGAAGGAAGAAATTAAGGTAAATGATCTCAACTTTAATAGAGGCTTAAAACTACTCTGTTTGAAGACTAACCCCTGCTAATTTACAAGTAAAGAATCAATAAGGGCCAAATGGCTAGTTATGCATTTAAAAATACATGAAGGTTTGAATAACTTTGAGGATTAATAATCTTCCCTAATCATAGGATCATTGGACCCTATGGACTGTAATTGAAAGTTAGGACTCTTAATGTCATGGATGACATGGTGTCATATACTAAACTACACAATTTTTATATTATACTACCTCGTAGCATAATATAAGCAAAAAAAGTATGTGAATTTTGGACTAGATACATGTATTTTTTTACTTACATTTTGTTACGGAGGTAGTGTATAGCTATTAGCTAGGGTTTAGCACACACCTAAATCTACATACAAAAACCCTCATGAAGAGATGCAGAGTTCATACATTACATAGAATCAACAAAAGTAGTGACGTCACAAGTTTTTTTATCGACGTAGCATACAGGGGGGGTTAACCTACGTATTGCGCGACGTAAAACAGATAGTAGATTTGTTTCTGTCTTTTGTTGAATCATTTTCAAAGCTCGATAGATAATTTGATAAGTAAGTGATTCTTTTCCGTGTTTCATAATACGGTTACATAGAATCAACAAAAGTAGTGACGTGCCAAGTTTTTTATCGATGCAACACAAAATCAGCAGGTTTTATGTCGCGTAACTTTTGAGTCCAGAAACCCGAACAACCAACGACAAAATAACCGAATTTAAAAAGGGATATCAATTCCATTAGCGAATAAAAATAGGAGACTAAAATTGCAATTAATTCGATCTAATCTAATACTAACTTGATCGAGATTTTTAAAGCTCTTCATTATTATTACATAACAATATAACCGGTGTGGCGGGGGTTTGGTTGTTTCGGTAATTGATCTTTGTATTTTATTGCCCTTTCTACTTTTTTTCGCTATATGTATGTCTTATACTTATGATTGAGTATTATAATATATTTGCCGATTAAAAAAATATATATAACATATATCAAAACCTTGGCTAACAAATAAAAACATAGCAAAAAGAAGAATAAGAATGAGCACAAACCTGTGAAGAACTGCTTGATCAGAATCAGAAGCAAGAATCATACGAGAAATTGCAGCATCACGATCATCAGACAAAAGCTTAAGCTCTTCTTGAACAGCAACATGAAAAAGACTACGATGATCCTGTAAAACCCCACTAAGAAATTTTCCAACTTGTGAACGTGGTAACAAAGGTGAGTTCAAACTACTGAACTCACAGTGACTAGCACCAGCACTAGCTTTTACAACCAACTTCAATTTGTTGTTGTTGAAGGGTACTCTGTTCCGAAAATTCACAGATGATGAAGAAGATGAAATTGGTGTTGTGAAAAATCCTATGTGAGGTTTGATTGAAAGGTGGTGGTGTTGGAGACAATTTTCCATCAACGGCAAGATTTGAGGTTGGTGTGATGTGTTGTTTTTGTTCTGTGTTTGTGTTTGTGTTGAAAGAGAATGAATGAATTTTGATTTTGATGATTAATTTAAGAACAAAAGGTTTGGTTGTGTTGTGTTTCCTTGTGATAGGATAGGATCAATCATAAGATATTATGTATACTACTATATACTGTATATTTTGAGCTTATCAATTCATTGACTATTAATTTGAATCGGATAGAATTTTATCTTTCTAATTTAATTTTTAACTTAAATCAAATATTAATCTTTTAAAGAAATTTAGGGAATCTTCAAAAAAATTGGTCTTATCTTTTCAAAGAAATTTAGGGAATCTTCAACAAACAAAAAATTGGTCTTATCTTCAAATTTATTTTAACAATATTAAATCTAAACTATATCCAACAAATTTTATCAAAAAAATAACCAAATAAATCCTTTTTTAGGAAAAAAATAAATTCAAATTAAAGTCCTTATTATAAAAAATTACTTTTTATGTTTATTGAATGAATATATTTTTTTTTTTGTTACAATTGTGTATTTATTTTAAACGATGTAAACTAAATAGTAAACTCAAAAGATTTATATAAATCGGACTACAGATACATTAATTATTTAATAAATATAAAAAAATTATAATTAAGACTAAAGATGCTATATTTTGTATAAAAAAAAGGCTAAAGAGAATAAATGATAGAGTTTTGTATTTTTCTAGAATAGTTTGTCTAATATATATTTGATGCTTAATTATTTAAAGATCCATTATAATTTAATTAAAAATTAGAAAAAAATTATGATAATGATAACATGTTAGTTATGATATAGTAGTCAAACAAGAGATGTTAGTTATGATGATAATGATAATGATAATATAAGAAGAAACGGAATTGGAGTGGTAGTGAAGTTAGTAGAGTGGAGTGAACTTATATAAAAGTGGTACACAATAATTTAATTGAGTGGATAGGGTTATGACTTATGAGAGTTTTGAGGTATGGGAGAGGTGAGAGAAAGTTTGGTTTGTGTGTCCTTCTGCTACTATCAAACGATAAGTGATAAGTGAGTATTGTAGTGGGGTGGGAGATTGGGATAGGATAGAATGGGACATAAGCTATAAGCTGTACTATACGATAAAATCATTATTACTAATATTTATCATCAATTTGCAATAAAAAATGTATTCCTTCAAGAAAAGGAAATTGTACAGCTAGGTTGGTGTGTTTGCTAAAATCACACTGCATTCCATCTTTTACGTGAAAGATGTTTAACTTCTAGTACTCTTTAGTTTAACATATTTTCCTCTTTCTTATTTATTAACCGGATTTGGATTTGAGTCACGTTCTATTTTATCTATAATCGACATTTAGGGGTTATTGAATTAAGATTTTGAGGAATTTTAATGGATTTTAAAAGTCGTGTTATTCAATCAAGATTTTTTTTTTTTTTGTAATCCGTTGTTATTCAATCAAGATTTTTAATCAAAACTTTTTTTTTGTATTATAATCCCACAAAATCCTGTGTTAAGAATCTCACAAAATCAATATAATCCCACAAAGTTTTTTAAAATCTTCAAAATTTGTTTTGTCAAAATAATCCTTCGAAATCTCAATCCAATAACCCCCTTAGGATTGTTTGTAATTAGTTTCAATAATGTGGTATAAATCATGTTTAACTATTACTAAAAAAAATTACAAGAATCATAAAAAAAATCAGCGAACGACGAACGATTACTATCGTCAACACGAAGAATCTATGCACTCAATCCTTTTGAGCTAAAATAGGTTGAATAAGATTTTGATGAATTCAAATCATGATGAGAGACTTCCAACCAAATTGCGAATAGAGATAAGAAAGCATATATTGAGAACGGCGAATGAATTTAACCGCCAACACCAAAACACTAGATCCACAAACCAACACCGTCAAGAACTCGCAAAACAGAAAATTGAAACGATCATTCCACTGCAATTGATTATGCTACTTTTCACCAATTCTAAAATAGAAATAGAAAACAACCACCAACATATACAAGTGACGGCCTTGACAGAACCCGAGGTAGCTCCATACCACACCTAAATTTTTTAAAACTTAAAATATTATTATTTTATTAAATGTTAATTAGTTTAATTGTGATTGACGTTAAATTTAAACTATAGTTTAATTTCACTTAATTAGTCGTATTGAGTGGGATGATAAGATGATCAAAACCAAAAAAGAAATATTATAATATTTTTAATAGGTGACAACTTGTCTGCCTCCTCTTTTTCAGAATGTGTATTTACGTTCAACTACTAAAAGATGTTTTAAGGGATATAATTTTTTATAAAATATACTGTTAGATCGAAAGTTTATATTATAAAAATTATTTGTGTAAAATTTTAGACAAATTTAAAATCATTTGATGTGTTATTAAAATACATTAAAATTAACGGTATTTAAAAAAGGGAAATGTTAACATGTGCGCATATGTTATGTTAGTATTTTAATAAAAGAAATTTAACATTGAAACTTGTGTATTTTATATTTTTAAAAGTCAAATATTGTCAAATTCCAAGACAAAATTACTATATTAAGTATTTTTAAAATGTGCTTTTAGAGCACATATTAACATAACCCTTCAAAAAATGGCACAAACAAACCGTTTAATTTTGATGCGATAAATTTACCAACCGAACTATAGTAAATTACAAACACACCCTTATGCGTTTTAAACCCATATGATATGATCCCAGCGTTTCAGTCAATAGTCGATATTAGCACCCCTCTCTAAAACCCTCTGATTCACCGCCGCCGTTGCCACCGCCGCCGTGTTTCTGACGGCCATGTCCACGTCACCGGTAGCTATATCTCTTCCTTCTCTCTCATATCTCCGACTACAATAATCCGTATATTCATTCAAAATTGTTTGTTCTGTGTTTAGGAGGATATGGAAATATCAAAAATCGATGATGGTATAAAGCATTACAAACCTTACGAGGAATATGTAGATGCTCAACCCAAGACGGTTGATCTTAACGTTCCCCAAAATACTGAGCTTTTCCTCATTAAATTTCCCCTTTCTGATACTTCTGTAAGTTTCTTACTACTCATCAATTTCTTTATTCTCAATTCTATTTCTATAAGTTCATTAGGGTTTTCATGTTTGTCAATGCCAATTTTTGAGCTTATGACTTATTGTTTATAGCTTTTAAGTTCACCCTCCGGTTCCTCGGGGGAAGGGGTCATAGTAATTCAGAGTCTGGGCGAGTTCTGGAATTAAGTGGTTTTAGTCCCCTCCCAAACGTAGTTGTAGGGGATGGTACCGTGGTCTTTCCTACCAAGTTCAGTGTCAATCACCACTGACCAACTAACGTTTGGTTATGTATTACAGTGTTAATGCTGATAAACGACAACTGTTCATGTTATGCTCTTATTTTCTCTATATTTCTTGTTGGCCAGAATTTTCTGAAAGACATTGAAGGGCAGACATTTACTCTTACTCTTAAAAAGAAGGGCACCTTGGCTAGCTTGGAGGGAAATTCTGGTATGTTGTGACATCATAAATACCATGTTCATTTTCAATTTCTTTATATCTTGATCTCTATAATGTCATATTACACAATTGTTTATGGTATGCCTACAAAATGGAACTGATTGTTGTGCAAGTTCCTTAATTTTATTGTCCCTATGTTAACAGGGAAACCATATGATATTGTCAACTTTGATTCCACCGAGCCCGACGAAGCAATTATTGTTCCCCCTGCTAAAGAATCTAAATTTGGTATGCAATTTTTTCTCCAAAAACCTCCTGTGTTGCTGTAATATAGTCTGAATTGATACAGAGTGATTTTGTTTTGAGTTTCAACTCTGCGTAAATGAAGTCACTAACTAGAAAACATGAACAAATCCATTGCTGCAAGTTTGCAATGAACCCAACAGACCAATGAGGTTCATGAATCTAAACAGGACAACCCAATCCCAACGTCCTCCACTCGTTAGTAATTTGAACCTTGTGATTTGTCAAATTGTCTCGTCAATTTTGAACTTGTTATTCTATGTGTTTTGAGTTGCGAACATATGTTTACATTTTTGAATTTGTTCATCAATTTTCTACTGTGATGCTATTTTACTGTTAATAACTTAGTATTTACTAGTACGGTATCATTTTCTTTGCACTTGTGAATTTTCTACTTGGTTGGGTCTTTTGCTTAGGGTTTAGATACTGTGGTTGAACGTGTTCATCAATTTTGAACTGTGATGCTATTTTACCGTTAGTAACTTAGTATTTACTAGTCCAATATAATCTGGTATCACTTTCTTTGCACTTGTGAATTTTCTACTTGGTTCGGTCTTTTGCTTAGTGTTTAGATACTGTGGTTGAACGTACGTGTTCATCAATTTTGAACTGTGATGCTATTTTACTGTTAGTAACTTAGTATTTACTAGTCCAGTATAATCTGGTATCACTTTCTTTGCACTTGTGAATTTTCTACTTGGTTCGGTCTTTTGCTTAGTGTTTAGATACTGTGGTTGAACGTGTTCATCAATTTTGAACTGTGATGCTATTTTACTGTTAGTAACTTAGTATTTACTAGTCCGGTATAATCTGGTATCACTTTCTTTGCACTTGTGAATTTTCTACTTGGTTCGGTCTTTTGCTTAGTGTTTAGATACTGTGGTTGAACGTCTCAAACATTATTTTTTGCATAGTTACTTCCATGACTTGATCATCTATCTTGTATAAAGCGAATATTGTGAATGTTGAACATGCAAAAAAGTAAGCATATGTGAAATGGTGAATCCATTGACATGTAAAAGAAAATACAAAGTGACAAATGTACTTGGAGGGTATGCTTGTATGGTTAGTTTAATATTTATTCATCTTACGTATTGTCCCCAAAGAAACTTCGGATCAAGGCTCGATTATTTTCCTTTAATTCAATGTTTCCATTTTTTATATAATGCAAGATAAAGTGTGTATAAATCCAATATTCATGGAAGCTCTATTGTAAGTTGCTATTATTTTTTTTTGAACAATGTAAGTTGCTATTAATTGACTTATGAAATTTTTTGTTGTAGCCGTGTTTTTCAGAAACACCGTTTGGAATCATAATGATCTGACTTCCTTAGATGATAGTATTGGATTGTTATTGCTCTTTGCTGTATTTAACCACTTTTTTGTCATTATGTCTCACAAGACTCTGATTCTTGTTAATGTTGTCATAGCACATACGTTTTGAATTAAACCACTAAAAGAAATAATCTCTCTTTCTACAGCTGGAAAGATTTCACGTCGGATTTCTGTTGTACATTACCCTAATCCTAAAGAACTCGAAAAGATTAGGTCAACTGATGCAAAACAAGCTTATCTAAATTCTATAGCCAAGACTTCTGCATTCCTTCCTACGAAAAGTGGTTTTCGAAGAAACTCACGTGGATTAGCATCAAAAAGTAGCAAAGCGAAGAGCTCATTATCCGAACTTCCTGAACAATCAAATACTACAAAAGGAAGTCCTGATATGAAAAAATCTAATGGAACACCTGTGCGTGAATTATCCCATGGTCATAGCTCTGGCGTTTCTGCAGTGTCATCTGAACTTTCTCATGGAGGAAAATCAAAGAAAAGAAAACATGCAGAGTAATTTTTACCTTTACTTGACATATACTTTCTCCTGGGCCTTTTAAATTTATAGTATTAATAGTACCTGAGCTATGTTATTTCCATTTGGTTGAGTTAGACATGACTCCTAGCCTAAGCTGTTGTATAACTAGTGTAACTTAGGATCATGAATTTCAGTGTTACAATTTTTAGTCATTTTATTTTGGATATGAGATGCTGAAGTTTTGAATTTTTCTTATAGACATATTAAACATTGTTCAATCATCAATTTGAATTTTCCATTTTTGTGTTCAAATCGATTGTATTTGAACATCAATTTGGGTGGGATACAAATATTCGACAATTTTTAATTGATTAATGCATGCTCATACATGTGGTTTGATGTCGATGATGATGAATGGATATATTGAAATTCGATAGCTCATTAATCATCAACTAAACTTTATTAGCAATGAATTTCATGTTATAAATAACACTTATTAACATTTCTGTCACATCCTTCTAGATGAACGTAAATTTGGCTAGATGGCTGATACAATTTCTCAGTGTCAAAAGATTGAACTTCCCTTTGATTTTTGAAGGTTACACTTTGTTTTTCAATGCAACGATAAAAACAAGTGCATTTTTCGTCGTTGTTATTCAATATATGTATAACCTTAATATTCTTGTTATTCACGAAAAGAAAGGCAATAATGTATAAATGTATAAAAACTCCATTGGCTAATTATTGAAGTTGGATTCATCAAAGAGTCACACTTGGGTACTTGCAAGATCCATAACCTTCAAAAAAGAAAATGTATAAACAAATTTAGTCAAACACAGCTTAAGTCATAACAACAAAAAGGATTTACTACATAACAAGGGTATAACATTTTCTTAACGTGTGACTCTTAATATTTTCCAGTTTACTGTTTGCCTAATCAACTTGAAAATTTTCTCAATTAACATTAACCATAAAATAATTTATTTAAAAAAACAAACAAAACTTACTTGGATCCTTTGCAATTTGGGTAGCGAGACCGTTGAAATTACAAGTTCCACCCACATGTCTAAATTGAGACCAATAAGAACTAAACGCATAGCTAGCATGACCCACAACTGAATCAGGTTTAAAACATGGTTTCCCGGGTTGAACTGAATCACATGTTTGGTTACCCTGAGAGCAAGCATATGACAATGCCTCCACCACAGCCGTCTCATTTGCTCCCTCGGCCACGACGCACCACGCCTTCCCTTTATAATCCTCGGGTGGTGGCAATGGCTTAAACTCCGACAACGGTGTCTTGCCAGAAAGGTCGATTTCGTAAATATTTGACCCATTTGGGTACAATAACCCAAAGTGGCGCTCCGTTCCCAAACCCGGTTTCAAGTTCTCATTATACAAAGCAAATATAAATGAAGGAAGGATTGAACCCGGTCGAGCCGGTGTCCCTGTAGGAGGTTTTTTCGTAACTTTCTTCACGAAGTTTCTATTGTATGTAGCAGCATTATGAATATTCGCACCAATTTGATCTAAGTCACCACTATTAGGCCAACCAGTTTCAGCAATAAATATTTGAATACCCGGAAATCCAAGACGCTCCATTGCAAAATAAACCGCATCCACCATTTGATCAAACAAATTAGTATAAACTAAACCCGTACCCGAATCCGTAACCGTGATGTTATTTGATTCAAAAAGAGCATAATCCAAGTTAATGTTAATAGGATCCGAAACCCAAGCAAAAAATGGATACACATCTAAGAAGAAAAAAGAGTTTGTATCATGTAAAAACTCTAACATGGGTTTGATAACACTTAAAGCAATGTCATTTCTGAAAGTGCCATTTGAAGGTGGAAACGATGTTTGTAAAACATCCATTGCTGAAGGGGTTCCAACTTTGATTTTATGCAAACCAAAGGTAGTTAAGGAGTGTTTGATTCGGTACATCGCGGGTACAATGTGAGGCCATGTTTGGTTTGTTGTTGAGGCAATGAGTTCGTTACCAACGAGGAGATATCGAATGAGTGTTTTCGGATAAAAAGGTACAACGTTGGATTGGACCCATTGATCTGCGAGTGTTTGGTTTGAGGATACATTGGTTATGAGTTCATTGGGGAGCATGATGGATACTTGAATTCCGGTGTTTTCGAGGGCTTTGAGGATTTGTGGATTTGCGTCGTAGATTTTTACGCGTTTGGCTTTAAGGTTTTTTATGAGAGACACGGAGGTTGTTGGTGTTGGAAGATTGTTTCCTAGTTGTCCATAGTTCACTCCTGGTTGTTCTGAGATTTTTGCACCTATAGTGTCATGTTAGAAAAATGAGATTAGATGATATTTCAAAACTAGTTTAGAAGAGCTGAATTTAACAAATAACAATATTCAATGGATTACTTATGAATGAAGTTTATACACATTTGAGGGGATGATCAATGAATGATTAATGGGTACATCAAGATTAAACAAATTTGAATGTATGATGCTAGGTAGATAATTAATAAATTATGACACTTGATCTATCTATAAACCAAATCTATCACTTCATTAATCATATTAAAAAGTTGTGGAATTTAAGTGTCTTCAAAAAACATGATGTAGTGAATAAGGAGGAGAAAAGAAATAGAGAAGATGAATTTGACTTACTTGATATAGTGAATAAAGAGGATAAGAGAAATAGAGAAAACACAACCATAGCCATTGCTTTCATTGATACTTATGTTTGATTCTTTAACTCTTTCTCATATAGGACTTATTTTTTGAGATGTGTAACAGTGAATTGAGATTTAGATCGTGGTTAACATGTGAGAAGAGTCAGAAAATATTTAGAAGGGGAGAATTTTTTGGTATATTAGTCTTCAACTCTTCTTGATTACTGATTGCAATTGGAAATATCCAAAAAAATTATTTGATTTGTCGTCTTTTTCTTATTATATGGTTGCTTGAAATAATATTTATCATAGTCACAATTTAATTATTATTTGTTCATAACTGATGAGTTGTATGTGGCTGCAAAAGTTTGACATAAGAAAGAATACGGCATTGACGTTGACTCTTGAAGGTTATGTTTATAAGCCACCAAAATATATACAAATATTTTCCATAAATCAAAATGTCAAAATTATTAAAATGGACTCCGTAATCAAAGTTTGAACTCCGATTTGATGTAATCTAAAAAATATATATTCAAATATTTTTATACCATGTAAACATCTATTACTAATAAGAAAATTGTGTTTTTTCCAAATAGAGTTTATCAGATCTAAACACACCAGATGTATTGGTGTGATTAAGTGACCGACATAGATAAGCATTGAAGCATAAATAAAGTTGATTGTAGATGATCCATGTGTCTTCGTGACAATATAAAGGACAAACGACATGTCTTGTTGATAGTTGCTAACAACAATGCAAGTATATTTGTAATATCATCATTCAATACTTGTAGTAATATCTAAATTAGAGCTATTGGGTGGGAACACACTTAAGATTATTGATTCGAAGTGAACTTGCAAGTAATGAAAACAAGAAAAAATAACATTTGCTACTTAAGAGAGGAGAAGCAAGTAATGAAAAAAACAAACAATATGACGGCAAAAATGAAGAGAGAAAAAAAATTAGATGGTCCCATTGTCTACATCACGAGATTCTGTTCAGAAACAAGGATTATTAACTTGTTCTATTTTGATGGATTTAATAAATTTGTAGGTCTTTCTTATAGTCATTAATATGTATTTGGTACTCTTATAGATAGTTTAGGATCCCTTGTTTATTTTGTAAATTGCAAAAAATGATAATCAACTAATATTCCTTGATAAAGGAATGTTGTACAATTGCCAGAAAATTGAACATTAGGCGCGACTATTTCGAGTAAAATAACAACAGTTAAATAATTACATCAATTGGGTGATCAAATGTTACACCTAGACCTTACAAAATGGCCAAAATGTGGACCGTCAAGTCGAACTATCAGGAAAAAAAACAGGTCATTAAATGGACTCTACATGCAAAGGTTTTTTATAGAACTGCAACAGAAGAGAAGAAGAAACCACACTAAGAGAAGATGCAGCCATGCAAGCACCAGCAAGCCATGGTGGCAATCTGATTCCAGTAAACGGGTACAAAACACCAGCCGCAATTGGCATGCCTAAAATGTTGTAACCAAGAGCCCAAATGTAGTTCAGTCTGATACGAGACATGGTCTTTCTAGAAAGATCTATGGCTGTAATCACATCTTCCAAACTGCTTTTGATCAGAACTATATCAGCAGCTTCTATAGCTACATCAGTTCCAGCACCAATTGCCATACCAACGTCAGCAGCAACCAAAGCTGGAGAATCATTTATTCCGTCACCTACCATTGCCACAGTCATTCCCTTCATCTGCATCCAGTTTCAATCAAAAAACAGAAATCAGAAAGTGTTTACATCTTCGTCAGATGATCTCCGATATTGTGTCTTATGTCATTTTATAACCAAGATGTGTCAATTACATTAATACATCTGATCAAATTGAAAAAAAAAAATGGTTTTAGTGTGACTTTCATATAGCTAGTTTAGAAGCCTAACCTGCAATTCTTTCACCTTATCCGCTTTGCCTATTGGATCTGTCTCCGCAAAGACCTGATCAATACCAACTTCTTTTGCAATAGCAGTTGCAGTAGCATGGTTATCACCAGTCACAATGACGCTTGTGATGCCCATGGAGTGGAGAAATGATATAACGCGTTTAGCCTCTGGCTTTACTGGATCGGATACAGAGAATGCTCCAGCAATCTTTCCGTTAATTGAAACTAAAACACAAGTTCTGGCCAGAATCTCATTTTCAGAGATGTACTTCTCAGCCTCGGAAGATATTTTAACATTACATGCATGCATGAGTCTCTTGTTTCCAACTAAAATTGTTCTATCACCAACTTTTCCACTTACCCCGGCTCCCATGTGTACCTCAAAATCAACAACATCTGGCACTTCTTCAGGGCAAGAACCGAAATTCTTGCGCAGCTTCTTTGCATGTGCAACAACAGCTTTTGCTATCGGGTGTTCGCTACTTGCCTAAAGAATTGTCCATATAATTAGCTTATATATTATGGAGAAATTTAATTTAAGATATTTAGATTTAAAACATATCACTATCATTGAGAATTTCTCTTTTTGTTTTTCATTTCAATAAACAAATTGGGAACCTAGTTCTATATAGTTCTACCAACATTATGTCGGTAGAAACGTGTTTGGGAGGCAGCCAAAGATTATTAACCAAGTTCTCCAGCAAAGATTAGTTATCGACAAAGCCGGCGGATACTTTATAGTTATACATATATCATGGTTAATAAAAAATATAGCTCGGATCCAGGAAAGGGTGAATCCGTTGCAGATCTTATCATATATTTGCAAAAAAGGATGGTTCCAACACTTGAACCACGTCCATTGCGCCAAGGCCCTCTTTCTCACTCCATTAAACAAATATCCAATCAAAACCCAAGGACTATTTAGAGTTATTTCCCCAAATCTCCTAAAATAAGACAGAGTGTTTTTGTCTTCTTTTTTTTTAATATTTATTTGCTACCTAATTTACTACGATAAAAGCACTCTAAATCAACCAAACAAAAATTTCTAGCTTTTGTGAAATAAAAACTAAATTTCTTCGCTCAAAACTAAATTTGATTACTTTTTTTTCTTAAATATCTTTCGCAAAGGCTCTAAAAATGTTAATAACAATAAGACAATATAAAACTTGCAGATATCCAACATGACAAAAAAATACCTCCACAGAAATTGCCATGTCGCACAACACCTCCATAGAAAATTCAGGAAACAGCACAGCACTAACTACTGATGGCTTCCCAACTGTTAGCGTCCCAGTCTTATCAAACACAATAGTTTTTACCTGCATTGAAGTTGGGAACAATGAATAAGGTTTTATTTAAATAATAAAAAAAAAATATACAGTGAAATTTTTGGAATGTGTTGCATATTTGCATATTAGTATATCAAATAAACCCTACTAGATTATGCAAAACATGGATGTCACGGATACAACGAAAAGTAGAACAGAGCAATCCTTGACGATGATATTAATGCAAACAGCACAAATAACACTAGAAAACCCTTCAATATCCAGTTATCATGGTTCAAACAGTTCAATCCTGATAAGCAAAACTAGAGGGAAAGGTTTACATATTGTGTTAAAAATATAATATTTACAAACTTCCATATAGTATATTCTCCTAATGCAAGAACAATTTACAAACAACGAAAGTTATGAAGCAACAGAAAATAGAAATATCATTACCTTGTGTGCCTTCTCCAGTGCATCTCCACCCTTAATGAGCACTCCTTGAGAAGCACCTAGGCCTGAAGCCACCATAACTGCAGTTGGTGTAGCTAGACCCAGAGCACATGGACAAGCAACAACTAACACAGAAATAGCAAACTGCAAAGCAAGCTCAAATGCATCCATTCCTTTTGGTATCCAATCTTTAGGGTAAAATCCAGCTTTCCCCGGAATGAACCACCCTAGCCAAGTTGTGAGTGCAACGACAACCACCTAAATATGCAACTACAAAGTTAGCAGCTTGACCAGGAAAATATACCATAACTATTACAGCAGCACTGGTGTCAGTTAAGAGATAAAGTGATGCAGTATATTTATCATCCCGTCATTTTTAGTCCAATCTTATTAGCATATAAACAAAAAGATGGCATTAAACAGGAGAGTCAAGTCATTACTTTAAATGCTTTTACATGAGCCGGAATTCCTAGAACCCAAAATCTGAAATGATTATATAAAAGCATGCGTATCGCGAGAAAAGCGTAGTTAAAAGAAAAATACTCACTATTGGAACAAAAACCCTTGAAATATCATCTGCAAGTTTTTGAACTGGTGCTTTGGCAAGTTGAGCAGCTTCTACAAGTTGAACAATTTGAGAAAGGGCGGTGTCTGATCCAACATGTGTAGCCTTAACCAACAAGCAGCCATTCTCATTGATCGTTCCACTGATAACCTGTTCAACACATTTTGAAAAGTTAAAATTGTTCTTACAACTCTATCATTCCACCTTTACATTATTTAAACCACTAAAACTTGGATAATTTTTTTGGACATTACACATATCACTACATCACCCTTCCCATGAAAAAAAGAGAGAGGAAGATATCAATCCAATGCGTGTGTCTCTGTTTACAATACATTCACTCTCACTTTTTAGTTACATAATTCCGGTGTAGTCACTCCTAATCCTATCTTTCATAGAAATCTCAGACGCCGCATCTACATTCACCTTCATTTGTGTATTTGTCATTAGTTTGTTGGATAGCTCCTGATCTACTAATCCGTAATATAAAAAAATACAACTAACTATGGGTCCTAAGGCATGTATATATTACCTTGTCTCCTGGACTTTTGGCAATGGGTATTGCTTCTCCAGTGATCATACTTTCATTTGCATAGCTTTGTCCTTTTATAACAATACCATCAACAGGAATTTTGGCTCCAGGCACAATCTTAATTATGTCATTCTTTTGTATAAGTTGAGTGTCAATTTCTGTCTCTGTGATGATATTTGCATCAGTATCAATTTCTACTAAATAAGCTTTATCAGGAACAAGTTGCGTCAGCTTTCCTAAAGCATCTGATGTTTTCCCTTTGGCCACAATCTCCAAATATTTTCCCAATAGAATAAAGGATATCAACATGGAACTGGTCTCAAAGAAGTCTTGTCCTTGAAATGTATCTGAAGTCAGTGCTTTTATTACAATATATAATGAGTAAAAATAAGCAGCATTAGTGCCTAACGCAACCAGCACATCCATGTTAGCAGATCTTCTCCTCAGTGCATGATATGATCCCACATAGAACCTAACAATATTAATAGCAGCCATTGTAAAATGATTATACAAACCTATATCTATAGAAAACAGATACATCAAACCATGTTTTGGTTAATAATTAATAAAAAAGGTAAGAAGAAACTGGGTTTAAACTCTTAATCATATAGTAGTAGTACCTTTTTCCAACTATGAACTGCACAGGCGTGCTAAGGATCCATCTTAAAAACAACCCAAGAGTAAGCATATTATGGACCTTATAGTTCAACCAGTTGCCATATGGAGGAAGCATGGGAAGCACCATGGCAAACACAAACACAGGCACAGAAAAGAAGCAGCTGAACAAAAACTGATCCCTATACATTCGAATTTCATTCACCTTATCCTTTTCTCTTCGTCCCGAAGGAGAATACAAAGTTGCTCGATACACCTTGGAGCCACGACTAGCTTCCTGAACACAATGAATAAGAGTCCTTGGACCTGTAAAATCCGGATCGTAGCTAACAGTAACTATATGTTCTAACAAATCCATTTCAACACGATTCACACCTGCAGCTAACTCAAGATAAGACACTAACACACTAGCATCTTCTTCAGAATCAATCCCTTCGAGTTTTAGATGAACTTTGTTCGCATCATTCCCAGAACTAATTAGTTCTGCACCAAAGCCCGCATCTTCAACCGCTTCAATTATCTTTTCAGGATCAGCAAGGCTAGGATCATAATGAACTTTCGCCTCCTCCAAAGCTAAACCAACAATCGCCCTTTTCACTCCATCAATCATTTGAAGTGCTTTCTCAATAGACTCAGAACAACTTGTACATGCCATTCCCTTAATCCTAACTCGGCACACCGATATATCTTGGTCATGATCATAAACCTCATTAACCTTAAACCCACTCTCTTCTATGCTTTCTTTTATTCTTTTCGCCTACATTAAAAAATAATCCATAATTAATTAAAAACATAACTCACTAGTCACTACCTTAACATGAATCCACAATTCAGCATTTAGTCCTTATAATTTTTTTTTTATTTTTTTTTAGTCCTTGCAATATCAAATATTTTGATTTTAATCCTTAAAATTAAAAACTAAAATGAATATAGCAACAAGTTTTAGGTTACTTACCGTTACGAGTTTGGGAACAAATATAACGGCGGCACGACCATCAAGCGATGAAACTGCAATACTTTTAACGCCGTTAAGATTCTTAAGAGCCGATTCAATAGAATTAACACACGAGGCACACTTGATATCGCTAATTTGAAACGTAACTGTTCTAACGACGTCGTTTTCTTCTGTAGACGATTGTAATAGCGGAATCTTAACATCGTCGAGTCCATCACCACCTTCCATAATTGAAAGAAATGAACGAGTTTAGGGTTTTGAATTGGAATATTGAAACAGGTGAAGAAAAAGAGGGAGAAATTTGGTTTTCTAGGGTTTTAAGCTATGGAAGTAACGATAAGGTGCTTGACTGCGTGCGTCAGTTTGGGTTGGAATGAAGCTGGAAATATGCTCTGCCCACTTTTGTTTGTGGTTTAAACTTTTGAAATGGTAACGACTTGTGACTTTTTCTTTTCCCACCAAAAGTGTTCTTTTTCCCGATTCTGCCCCTTTATTCCTTATGCTTAATATGTGGTGTTGGAGTTTCCGTCGACGGGGACTTTTTCGGTATTTGTTGTTTTTGTTTTTATATGTGGCCGGCAAACCCTAAATAAATGGGTGTAGTAAAAGGTTTATTGTTAGTTATTGTCTACTTAACTTTGTATTTAAACTTGCTTATCAAAAAAAAAAAAAACTTTGTATTTAAACTTTATATGTAAGAATTAAAGTTTAAACTCTTAACAATTCTTATCAATTGATTAAAAAAAAAAACAATTCTTATTAATATATTTTGAGAAATGTTATGGTCACACTATCTAACACATTCCTCTAACACACTCTAATTAAAATTAGTCACATCACCCTTTTTTCTTATTCATTTATTTATTAATAAAAAAAGAATTAAAATAAAAGGAGAAGTGAAATGATGTGGCTAATTTTAATTGGAATGTATTCAAAAAGTGTGTTAAAGAGTGTAATCTTAGCATTTTTCATGTATTTTTAGAGTCAATAATCAAACCACTAATCATTAACTTAAAGGTTTAAAAATTAAAACTCTTAGCACTTAGATAATTCATCGCTGATGTCTCGTATTTAATTTTCATAAATATCTTTTTATAATAATAAGGTTTTTTTTTTTCTTCAAAGCTTTATCAAAATAATGTTAACAACACATATTATCAAGACTTAATTATACTTTTGGTTCCCTATTTACAATATTCATGATTTTAGACTCTATTTTAAAATTAAATATTTGATTATTTTTGCATTTTTGGTCCCCCATCTCATTTTTCAACTAGGTGGTAGGAAAAGCGCTGATGTGGTAGTTTTCATGCGACAAAAAACTAATTCATGTCTTTAATTTGAGTTCTAATGTGCTTCATATGCTTCTTAAACTTGTACATCAGTGTTATTTCTGCCAGCTATCTAATAAAACATAGGGCGGTTCTCGGATTTCATTTTTTCAATCCGCGTAACCGGTGAAACGAACCGATCATCTTATAATATTTTATTGGGCTCATATTTTGAACATGCTCAAAGTACATTCACTTTAGCATAACACGTAAAACAAAACACACAGAACAAGCAGAAGAAAAATACATCTCTTCAAACATAAAAATCATAGATCTGTTTCACTTTCACGCACTCACTTTGTTCACCAGCGGTTATCTCACTTTGCTCACCGGCGCCGACCGCTGTTGTATTTTGAATTAGATGTTAATTAAATTTCATTCTACCTATGTGTTGTATTTTGTAATTCAAAAATATATTGTTGTTTATTTGGTTTATCGTATTATTGTACGTCGTTTGAAAAATATATCGTTTGAAAAAATAATAGCAGATATTATACTAAAAAATCAAAATGATACAAACCGAGTATAGTATCCGATCCAAACCGACTAGTTCGGATCAGATTCATTTTTAAAAACCGAACCAATTGAAAGTTCATTGATTCGAACATTAAAACTAATCCAAACAGATCCAATTACACCCCTAGGTGCATGAAAGTCTCGGCAGCAGCGCGGTTGGTGCAAGAAGGAGACAAATTGTTATTGATAACAATAACAATTTTAAAATAATTATTATTATACATGTACGAAATAAATTTTAACTGATAAAAAATTTATAACAAAAGAGGGCTAAAGCTTGATATAAGGTATTTTATTACCAAATAATATTATTTAAAGGATAAATTGTCTTTGATAAAAATATTATATAATTATTAAAAACAGAATAAATTTTCGTTCATAAAATTTTAAATCGTTATTATTTATCGATTAAATTTTTTCTAATAAAAATTGAAATACATTATCTATACAAAAGCACCTGTGCGTAGAGCTGAGTAAATGGGTTGAAGTCCGCAGGTCAACTTGTTTAACCCGCAGCTCACGCGGACTTAAGTTCAATTCTTTTAGAATCGTTTATATTTTGGTCCGTAGTTGAACCGTTAAAGCCACGAGTTGTACTAGGTTTGCGGGTTGGGTCGTATAACCCGCCTTTATTATTTAAAAAAAATAGTTAATCATATACAATATATTAATACAGTGCTATTTTATTTTTGAATCGATTGGTATAAAAAAAATTGTTGTATTTTTAAACGGGACAAGTTAGCTTGCATACTCAACTCTACCCGTGTGTTGTGCGAACACACATATATTTTGCTAGTTTATAAAAAACAAACAAACTTACTTGCGCTTTAGGAGGATTGAGATAATATTATACGAATTTTTCATACAAGATAGAATTTTAAAATCCAAACGTGACAATTTACAAGGCAAATTTTAAGGGATAGTGAAAAATAATCCGAACTGATTAGGGAAAAATAATCAGAACTTGTCCTGCTTAAGTTCAGCTGCAGCTCACTTTCTCCAACTTCTTCCACAAACAATTAAAAAATATCTTCTCAAAACTCTTCTCAAATATTGAGTTTAGATCTTCAAGCCAAACAAATGAGATAGTTTTAAGAAGAGATTTTTTTATTGTGTGCGGAAGAAGTTGGAGAAATTAAGTTGCAACTGAACTTAAGTAGACATGTTTGGATTATTTTTCCCTAACCAGTTTGGATTATTTTTCCCTATCCTATGAAATATGCCAATCACGTTTTCTAGTTTTGTAAACTTGCCAGATTCAAATTTTTTTCCCGAACTTTCACTAAAAGGTTCGGGAAATTTAACCCGATCTCATCATTTTCTCTTTGTCTTAGTTCAGATATTATAATTTGAATCCATTTTTTGTGTTAAATGAAGGACATTTTTGAATTTTAGGGGATTATAGAGAAGCGTGGGGGGTGGAAAGAGAAATTTTCAATTTGGGTAGCAAGCCCGTTGAAATTATAATTTCCACCCACCCGTCTAAGGATCTGTTTGGGAAAAATAGCTTATAGTTGATGGCTGATAGCGTATGACTGATAGTTGATAAATTAATTAAAGTGTTTGGTAAAACTAACGATTGAACTAACTAATAAATGTAAAATAACATAAAAGAACAATTTTAATTTTTAATTGAATTTCTTTAAAAAGTTATAATAAAATCTATATAATTTAATATTTAAAATTTTTAGAATTAATAATTTAAATTTATTAATTTAATATAAATTTTATATATTTTCAATATTACTTTTTGTTGGTTATAATTTTAAATACAATTTTATTTTAATTTTTTTCATTTCATTTTTTTATAATTTATAAAAAAATTTATACATTATAATTTTTATCCAAAATACATAAATGATAAATCAAAAGAAATAAAAAATTAAAAAGAGCCAAACGATGCCCAGAAGCTAAAAAGAGCTATATACATCGTTATCAAAATCGCGAGTAAAATCGTAAAATCTATGGATTTTGCGATTTTGCTCACTCAAAAGGATTAAAATCCTGAGTAGAATCTTAAATTATGTAAAATCCAACTAAAATCGCACAGAATCGCAAAATCTCAGTAAAATCTGCGATTTTGAATGGATTTTACCGATTTTAGTTTTTTTTTTTATGATGTTTAACTGAGTCAAAATTGACCCGTTTAATGTTTTGACCAGGTTTAAAAGATTTTGACCAAGTAAATGACGCTTTACTAGTGATTTGTATTAGGATATAGACATTAAGTATTTTTTTAATTTCCAAGTAGATGAGACTTTATTAGTGATTTACATTAGCATATAAGCTATAATGTTGTTATCCAAGTAGATGACGCTTTAGTGATTTGTATTAGCATATAAGCTTTAAGTATATAGTGATTTAGTGATTTATCATATAGGATTTCATTATTTTGAGTATATGCACTATTATAATATATATTTAATATTTAATATTATATATTTATTAGTAAAATCCATCGATTTTAGTTGCGATTTTCGATTTTGCGATCTTGCTTTCCCTTTTCGATTCAACAAAATTAATTGAGTAGAATTCATCAATTTTAATTTTACGATCTCACTATCTTTTTTCGATTTAAAGCAAAATCGCGATTCTGACAATCTTGGCTATATATACACTACATTGAATAAGATTCAAAAATTACAAAGGGCGTTCCCGCGCCCAACAGTTTCGCTGTCATTTCTTCTCATCGGAATCTCAACCAACTCTCTCTTTCTTTCTTTCCCCTGCTTCAGGTTTGCATCATAGTTATTCTTTAATCGGAATATAACTTCATGAACTGTCTTTCATTTTGCGTTTCCTTTTTCATTCTAGATCTATACTTCATCGGAATCTGAATCTCAACTGACCGCCGGAATTTCACACAGGTTTGCACCGATCCTCTTGTAACTGTTTCCACTACTGATTCTTTTTGTTTTACGATTTGTGTACTTTGATATCTCTACTTGATCGGAAATTTAACCTCCTTTACGTTCGTATTAAAGATTCGTTGGTAACTCGTAGTTACTCTCACCGGAGGGACCGAAACTCTTCGGACCAAAACTTTCGCCGTTTATTTCCACTACCGATTCTTTTTTCTTTACGATTTGAGTTTCTTAGATCTCATCGTAAATGTAACCTCCTGCCGGAAACTATTAAGTTATTTTAGTTGAGATTAAATCGTTTTTAATATTCGACGGTAACTCGTAGTTACTCTCACCGGAGGGACCGAAACTCTTCGGACCAAAACTTTCGCCGTTTATTTCCACTACCAATTCTGTTTTCTTTACGATTTGAGTTTCTTAGATCTCATCGTAAATGTAACCTCCTGCCGGAAACTATTAAGTTATTTTAGTTGAGATTAAAGTGTTTTAAATATTCGGCGGTAACTCGTAGTTACTCTCACCGGAGGGACGGAAACTCTTTTTTAGTTTCGGACCGAAACTCGGAACTGGACGGAACGCTTGCCGGAAGTGATAACTGTCACCGTACGGAGTTCTTGTTTTGATTCTGTATATTATATTATATTTTAATATAAACTGCTTAACTTCTTTTTGTTATAGGATGCCGCCGAAACTGCCTTGCCTTGCTTAACTTCTGTATATTACAGCCTTTGCGTCAGACTTTAGCCGACGCTATAACCGACGCTACGAATTGTTTATTGATGCACCCGGAATCCATTTTTCTCAGTTTTTCGTGTAGATTCCGATTCCGATATTAGTTATCTGAGATAAATCTTAGTTGATACAATTTGCACATATGTTAATATACTTTATATATACTTAAAAAATATTGTATGCATACTTGACTTAATTTATTTACCACTTATTAAAGCATGACTTGAAACTATTTTCATGACTATGCAATTGTTGTAATTGTTGTAGACTGAACTAATTAACGCGTGTATCTGAGTACTGCTTTATTTCAATAGCTAATGTGTATTTGTAAACCACGGTCACCGGACGGAGCTATTTGTATATTAGGTAGTTATATTTTAATATAAAATTAATCATTCACTTTTGTTGATACAATTGGTTTTGCAGATGCGGCCTAAGTGCTTAACCTGCCGTGTGAAGAGACTCACATGTGCAGCTAACTGCCCAATGAGGCACAATTTCGAAGATGAGTTTGAATTTAATAGGGTGGCCAGAGTTTTCGGCTACGATCATATTAGAAGTTGGATGGTGGACGCCCATCGCTATGGTGGTCATGCTCTGGCCCAGAATTGTGCCAATCATTTGAAGGCAGAAGCAGAAAATCCAACAGTGAATCCTGTAGGCGGCTCATCTGTTATCATTCAGCAGCGTGACGTGACGATCAATCAACGGAATCTAACTATTGCTCAGCAGAATGAAACCATTACGGCATTACAGGCCCAAGTCGATGCATTGAATGGTAAAGTGCAAGCACTTAATATGGTTGTGGAGTTGGAACGTGTGTGAGTATGTGTTATCTTTGTGCTAAATTGTGATTGTCAAATTGTTTTTCACGTTTTGTTTCTGGGCAATTTGTTTGTTGCTAAACTCTCTTCTTGTTTTTTAATTCTGCAAAAGCAATAATAAATGAAAGTCGAACTTAGTATATACAAAATTAAGTGAAAGGCGTATAGAAAAAATAACTTATAATAAAGTATCACTTCGACTTTCTTAAAGCTTATTTTTGAAACAAAAGTACTATAATTTTATCTAAACCCTTGAGAGACCAGTTTGGTGGTTATTTATTTATTTATGCGAATTCAAATCTATATATTATTTATACCTACTAGTTCAAGTTTAAATAAATAAGTGATGCGTGGCATTATAGAAATCCGGCAATTTCAGAAAACCTTCAGCATCTCAATCTTTCAAAAATAGCTAGTGGCAATCAAAACATGCTATAGATATACAACAGAAGAGCTCTTGATTCTTGTCATTGTCACAGTTAACATAAACTGTTGATGCAGCAATTTAAAAATTCTCCTTCAACTAAAAGGCAAATGAGAAAGCCTGAATATGTGAAGAGAAGAAAATGCAAGTATAGCCTGAATATATATATTAGATGTATAAACTAACTAGAAGGAACGTGAATCAATTGAAACTAGCTAAAAATGTTTCATTAGTTAAGCAAGTAGATGCAAATAATTACTGAAGAGAAGAGTCAAGGCAATAAGAGGTCGAACAGAAACAAAACGTGAAAAAGTATGGGTCATGCTAACAAGTAACAAGTGCTCTATGCGAACTAATTGAAGAAGTCAAAAGTACAAATTTGTGTTGGAAACAACAATTTTTAATATTCTAAAAAGTTGAACACACCATTTTCAACACAATATTCTATAGTTAGGTTCTTAAGCAATGTCCTAAGGGCACGCATTAGCAATTTTCAAAAAACATTTCAAGGTTACAATATTGAAAGCCAATTACTTTCAAAAATCCTAAAAATAAAACAATGGAAACCAAACAAATTAGTTGTTTGTAGAAGTTATGGTACCTTTTCAATGAAGAGATGATAAGATTAACTTTGGGACATGACCAATTTTGTGCCAAGTTTCACCTGTTTGTGTCTGGCATTCTTCAACTAAGAGGGGACATCCAATGATTTCTAGGGTCTGTAAGTTGGTTAGACAGGATATTCCTTCAGGCAGTGATTCCAAATTTATGCAATCATACACCCTAAGATGCTGAAGCGATGAGAGGTTGCATATCCAACCTGGCAATGCCTCTAGGTCTTCACAATTATGAAAGGCAATTGTTTGTAGAGAAGGAAGACAGTCAAGGTCTTCCTTAAACCAAGTTTCGATTACCTGAAATGCTTGACATGAAAACCAACTAATTTGAAGAAGCTGGAGAGAAGTTAGATTTTGCATCCAAACATTTGGGATGCTTTTCACATCCAGGCTCACTCCATCAATGTGCAAGGATTTGAGACTGGAAAGAGGAGGGAATTCATTCAAACTTTCTAATGCTACTATGTTCAGTGTTGCTATCAGTGTTTCCACCTTACTATCATACAATTCCAATCTGTTGTCAAGATTTGGAAAGGTAGGCATGCAAGTCAGCATTAGACATCCTATGATTGATAATTGAGAAAGACGAGGAAAGGGAGGCAATGAGAGATCTTGTGAACAGTTAGTATTAGTGAAATCATCTCCTACCCTCCACCATCCCTTCAACTTGTAACAAAACTGCAAAGAGAGGCTCTCCAAAGAGGGAAAGAATGCTGAAGGAAAATCTTGTGCATAATATATGTACTCCAGTTCTTCAAGAAAACTTATATGGAGTGACTTAAGGAACGGGAGATGCTCCAATGGTGGGAGATGCTGGAGGCTTCCACACAGAAAGAAAGAGATTTCAACAATATTTGTCAGCGAAGCAATCCAGTTTGAAGAGGTCAGTCCCTTATGCTGCCAAATGCTCAATTTTACAAATCCAAATGGTGTCTGGTCCTTGGAGGCTTCCCAATCAGAGATGTAAGGTGTCTCAAATTGATTAATTTTGATAAAACCTTTGTAGAAAACTTCACTTTTTCATTAGGTGTCAAAATTAGTGTTTGTAACAAAACAAGACTGCTAAAGGATTTGTAAATACTTCCCAGTCCTCTACAGTGTGATAAGTTAAGATATCTTAAATGTTTCAAATTTCCAATAGAACTACACAACTTGCTTAAAGAACAATATGACAGCTTTAAGACACGTAAATGTTTGAATTTCAAAATAACTGACAATTCATCCTCATTCAATTCCTCCTCCTCATTGGAAGACAACAAAATCAAAGTTTGCAATCTGCTTGCATCTAATGAGCCCAACAAATGAACTGCATTGGGTTCCAACGATACATGCATGGGTCTTTGTACACATTTTTTTGTCTCACTGTTCATGTAGCAACAATCACTGCCAGCTACATACATTACTGTTAAAAGTGTTAGTGTATATATATTTATCTCTACATTAGTAGGAATATGATAGAAACCAACTGATATAAAAGAAGGAAATGAGTAAAATCTTTTTGATTACAAAATGATAACGCAAAAACTTCGAGTGTATGTACCTCCCTAATGCCAAAATTGCCCATTTCCGGTCAATTATGAAGATCGGCAAAGCTGTAATATCAAATTTAGAAGTTGGTGACAATGTGGAGATTTTCGTACCTATTGGACATGGATTTACTGTTTAGAAGTTGGTGATCAAGAGGATGCCGAACTAAATTTAAGGTACCAGCCTGAAGATCTTAAGGCAGTACCGTTGGTCCTCACGAGACAATTAAATGATACTGTAAGTCATATATAAAAGCAGTTACTAACCAAACACTGTCTTATTTACCTTTATTCTCTTCAATATTACCAAATAGGCAAATACCAACCGAAAGATATTAACTCTAGAACAAAGAGAAATGAACTCTTAACAAGAGTTTCAGAACTGACATTAATTGAATTTGAAACAAACAATAACAATGTGAATTCTCCTCAATGTATATTAAATAGTACAATTAATCCTCATTCTCAGAAAAATGTTGCAAAATACATACAGCAAAGGAATACCATATTAGAACAAAGATATGCCAACTCAAATTTTTGAAACCTCTACTTCAGTCCAAGCACAAACACTTTCTCGTTCTCTTTACAAGTGTTGTAAAGATATCTTCATTTGGCTTTCGTGATGGTTCTGTATTCGCATTCGGTGATAGATCCTTTTTCTCATTTGGCGATGGCTCCATTTTCATGTTAACTGATGACTCGGTTTCCATAGTAACTGAATGACCATATATTAGATATGCAGCTGTAACCTTAACAATCAACCCACGCCCGAAAGCTACAAAAATCTCCACACTGTCACCAGGCTCTATATTTGATGTTAACCCCTTCCAATCTTCATCGTTAAAAGACATTATTGTGTCTCTTTTGTATATCTTGATGGTGCACTTTGTGTAATTAATACTCAAGACAGTAGTGAGACATTCAGCTGCCATGTTTTCAGATGTTGATGAATAAACAACACATAAGATTATTCCTTTCATGCCACAACCGCTATTCTCAGGAATAAACCAAGGTAAACCAAGGTAAAATATTTTCTTTTCAAACTTAAAAGTTGATGACAGTAGTATTTGTTCCCACCTTTTCATTATATATTTCCTTCTCTAATTGTTCTTAAAATATGTTGATGAACAAATTATACCTTGGTTTCCTTCCACACTTGTTTGATACTGCTGTATTTTACGTCAATAACAACAAGATTTCCCTGATAAAATTCATCAGGTATATAGTTGAAGGTAAATCCTTTCCAATGAATCCATCTCAGTTCTTTGGAGAGAAACTGATACTCTCCAGTGAGGACAGCATGATCAAGTTGTAAAAGTCTCAGTTTCTTCAACTCCTTGAAAGAATCAGTACTTTGGACAACTCTACTGGTTCTTGGCGCCTTCAAAACCAACCCCTCTACAGTTTCTGTTCCCTACAAGTAAAGGAAAAAAGAAAAGTAAGGACAAACTGTTTTTGATTGCTTGCCAGAAAATGATACTTAAACTTGCCGAGATACAGCACAAACACACTTGTAAGTTGTAATGACCATGACAATGCAAACACACTCAAATCATGCACCCTTGAATTTTCAGCCACATTATTTAAATTAAATTCTAAAAGAGATAAACAATTCAGAAACAAACAGAATCTATGATATTGAAAAGATTTTGGAGGATGATCAAATGTTTCAAATTTATATTGAGAAATTTCTTACAATATTTTTTGTCAGAACATCATGTACATCCTCATCCTCACTAAACCACAATCGACTTCGCTTCCCAGGCTCTTTCTTTGAACTTTCGCGAACAATTTCTCTTCCCATGTCTCTTACTAAATCATGCATTCCAAGCTTGTTATTCTTTTCAATTTTGACAAGACTCCGCTCTACAAGGACAGTTATTCCAATCTCTGCATAAAGTCCACAGCCATTTAGTATCACTGTAACATCAGTTCTGTCCTTGCCGATAAAGAAACAACAGATGTCAAGAAAAATATCCTTTGTCATATCATCCTTTAAACCATCATAGCTTATTCTCAATTTCTCTTGCACTTGATCATTGGGAATTCTCTTTAGTTTTGACAGTACACTTATCCATTCTTCTTTTGTCCTCTCATATAGGGAAGAACCAAGAACTTCAAGAGCAACCGGTAATCCACCACAATAAGCAACTACGTTCCTTGAGAGTTCGTGGAAGTCTTTGATTGGACTAGGTTGTCTAAAAAGCATGCCAACAGAAAAGCTCAAGCGACTCATTTACATGCATTTCTTTCATTGTACACACATAATCAACCTTAAATAAATTTAGTAGGCGTACATCTCTAGTTGTAACAATTAACACACTTCCTGAACAAAACAATTTAGGATTTCCACATAGCGATTTCAACTGTTCAAATGTGGTCACATCATCAAGTACAACAAGTGCCTTTTTCCCACGAAATCTTTTCTCTAGCTTTGTAGTTCCTAACGCAATGCTATGTATCTTCTCCTTTGTGTTCAGGATATCTGAAAGAAGTTGTTGTTGTAAATTAAGAATCCCTCTATTTTCCTTTTCACAGACTTCTCTAACATTTTCAACAAAACTTCTATCGACAAATTTGCGATGAATTCGATTGTAGATAGCTTTTGCTGTGGTTGTCTTACCAGATCCGCCCATTCCCCATACCCCTATCATGCAAACTTTCTTTGGTTGATTTTCAATAAAGTCAGTCACTTTTCGCACACGAGATTCCAAACCAACTGGAAATTCAGTAATAGACAAGAATGTGTTGTCTAGTTTTAACAAAATATCTTTAACAATTTGTTGCATTAGTTCACCTTCACTCCTTGGATGGTAATAATTATGAAACAAAAAGAGTGAGCATACATTAGGATATACTACAATCTTGTTCGGATAAACAACTTAATTAATTAAACGCTTATAGCATAAAATCTTATCACATAATTGTTTATGTATAAGTCATTTCTATGACAAAAGATTAAATAGGGTCAAATTGAAAATGAGTTGAAAATAACTGATGGACATGTAATATAACAGTCTCACAAGTGTCTGTGTGTGTATGACTGTATGTAGATAATCTCGAATGAGTCAATCCAAACATATCGGGTGGTCAAAAAATATCATGGAAAATAAAAAAAGAAGCAAGAAAGTAGAAAGTGTTGATTTAGCTACCTACTACTATTACTGACATCCCAACCAGAAAAGTTAGCAGCTTGGGTAAGTGCAGTCCTCCAATTTGACAGTACTTCTCAGTTTTTGTCCAAAAGCACCCTTCTGGTGTCGCACAACCGTTGGATCAACATCATAAAACACGGGGACAACAACCTGGCCATGAGTTCTGTGACATTCCATGACTTTATGGAGCTCGTTAAGACACCAACTAGAATCAGGGTAGTTTTTGGAAAAAACAAGGATAGATATACGAGATCTTTCTATTGCTCTTGATAGTTCTCGTCCCAGTTCGGTTCCCTTATGAAGCTGGCGGTCGATGTAAGTGTTTATTCCAGCATTTGTGAGGGCAGCATCCAAATGAGAGACGAAACTCTGACGTGTGTCTTCCCCTCTGAAGTTGATGAACACATCATGTATCCATGGTGATGGAGGATTGAAAGAAGAACCCATTAGTTTGTTGTGTAGAAGTCAATGAATGCTATGAAGGAAAAAGCATAAATTGAAGGAGAAAGGGTATACTCATATCATATGAGTATAAGACAAGAATAGGTTTGTTGAATTTGTTTAAACAAGAGAATAAGACAAGATCAACCGTTTAAAAGTCATGGTTGGACCGCGTCATGATCAACAATATACTCATATCATATGTGACAGATCCGGATCCTCTCCTGCCATTCTTCTCCAATTTTATATCCCGATTTGGACTGTCCATCAATAATACTATCATGGTGATTGCAAATTTTTAATAAAAATCAATGGCTGAGATCGAATAGGATCAATCAGTGGCAAGAGAGGATCCACATTCCCACCCATATGTGACTTGGTCCAGTTCAGTCTTCTTTACCATAACACCTTTACAATTTTCGTTATTTTCTTGTAATACAAGAAATTTGACTTGTAGTGACAGACAAAAACTGTCACTAAAAATTCAAAATTTGTAGCATATTCACACTTACACGGAATTTTTTGTCAAATTAGTCTAGTTGTTTAGTGTTTCTTACCGGAACAACATATTTACAATTTTCGGCATTTTATTTAAATACAAGAAGTTTAACTTGTAGCGACATACAAAAACTGCCACTGAAAGTGCAAAATCCTTGCTCATGTGGGGGTGAACTCATGTGTGGTGCAAAAGGGTGAAAAAATGAAGGTTCAAATTGGAATATTGTTTGATTTGTAGGGGTGAGGGTATAATTATAGGAGCAACAATAAAATAAAATTTGTCGCTTCCGCGTCTTACATTTTTTAAAACACTAATACTCTAATAGCTAAACAATGATCACATAAAGAGTCAACAATGGTTTGTTTGTGTTAAGAACTCTGAGAAGAACACTATTTGAACACTTCTTTTGGTTGAACTGTTTTTTTATAAAATAGAGAAGACTGTGACTAACATCATGAATCAACCACTCATATGTAGCCAAACAAGTTTATTTTATTTTATTTTATTTTATTGAAATCACTATTATCATATGTAGCCAAACTATTATTTTATTGAAATTCACCAACTTAGTCCCTTCTATGAATATTATTTTGCAAGTTTGTAACATTTGGAGAATATTATGAATAAAGACATGTTTGTGATTGAACTAAAGAGAAGTTTCAACAAATTTTGATTTGGCAGACCTTTGTCCTAATATAGTATTCCTTTGTTGAATGTGTTTTGCAAGTTTTTATAAAATGTTCTATTCAATGACTTGAAATTCATCTAGCTAAGATTCATTAATTTTTCATTTGTCATTATATTCAGATCCTGTAAATAAGATCCTGAAAAATATTAAGGACACATAAAAGGTATTCCCATATTAGACAATAGATGTCCCGCGTTCCCAATAAAAAATTTCTAAGATCTCAATTCTGGTTCAAGCATAAACATACTCTCAATCTCTTTGCAAGCCCTGTAAAGATTTTTCGATCTGTCTTCGGCAATGCTTCATTCTTGACAACAAGTGATGGCTCAATTTGCGCATTAGGGGATGGTTGTACTTCCTCTTCAGCTATTAGGTGATGGTTGCACTTCCACTTCATGTAATGGCTCAAATTTTGTGTCGATCAATGAGTCAACCTTCATAGTATTTGATGTCTCAATCTCCATAGCATTTGACTGGTTACATATTAGATAGACAGCCATCTCCTTAACAGTCAATCCATGCCCAATTGCTACAAAAATCTCCACATTATCACCAACGCTTAAATTTGATACTACGCCTTGCCAATCTTCATCGTTGAAGGACATTACCGTGTCTCTCTTGTATATCTGAATAGTGAATTTTGTGTAATTAATGATCAAGACACTAGTGAGACATTCAGTTGTAAGCTTTTCAGGTGTTGAAGAATAAATAACACATAAAGTTATTCCCTTCATGCAGCAGTCACTATCCTCCGGCACTTGAAAAAGTACGGAAGGTCCTTCGGATTTATACACTAACCAAGAAGGATAATTGTCACCCGGAAGGAAAGAATCACTAGAATTAGTTGTCAATCCCTGTATCATGAACATATGCTTAGCTGCTTATATGCAACTCTACACAGATCGGAAAAAACAGGTAATATAGTTCTTTTCCACTTTCCTACAACTCATCTTTCACTGTAACAATTGCAATAATAGATATATGTTTGTCTATTAATTCTATGTGGTTGTAATAATTATAGTCTATAGACATTTACAAATAAATGTAATGAAGATAACGTTAAAGAAAAATGATAATTAGAAGAAAAAATAAATAAATAGTGATCCAAAAATTTACTTCGTCTATGTTAAACGTCTGACCTTATCATCAAAAGAAATGCAAATGGAAAGCAATTTTATGATAAATATCAGTATAGGTGGGAGGATAGAGAAGAACCTGTGATAAGCTCTTCCCAAGAGTATCGATAACAATGTGGCAACTTCCGACTTGAATCAAAAGAGATCTCAAGGAAATATCCGAAATTTGTGATGCACATGAGGTTCCAAATTCAGTAAGACCTGCACCGTATAGATCATCAAGAAATATTCTTAATTCTTGTTTCAGTTGAATCTCTGAGTCACATTGTACCGAAACACTTCTAAGTTTTGACCGCTGCCAAATAATGGTGATTGATAGACCAAACCCAAATTTCTACTATCTACGTCCAAGGAAACAAGAGACCTTGACATGCCACCAAAAGGGGGAATATGTGATAAGGAATTCATTGTTGGTGATAACCATGACCTAATGAGAGAAGGAAAAACATCATGTGATGATCCTTCATATCCACATAAGGATATATATGCAATGCTTTTTGATCTAACTATCGAAAACGACACTTGTTTGATACCCGTATTTTCTGCAGTTAGAGTTGTTAAGGATTCCATTTTCCCTATATCTTCTTCCAATTTGTCAATATTCGAACATCCAGAAAGGATGAGAGTTTTTACTGTTGTTAATTGATATATCTCTCTAGGAAGAACGCTAAGACTTATACAGTCCTTCAAATTTATCAGAAGAATATTCTTGAGATCTCCAATGGACGGGTGTATCTTTGACAAACTTTGACAATCCTTCATAATGAGCTTTTCTAGGTTCGGTAAGTTTGAAAAATCAGGGGTGCTATTCAAGTACTTAGAATGACTGAGATTTAGGATCTTCAGTCCCTCTATCAACTACAAGAAAATAAATGTTTTAAATTAAAATTAGGGAATAAGATGCAAATTGAAACGGTGCAAAACAACTATTTCCGTTAAACATTGATTATAAAGGAAAATCTCGTCATATGTACCTGAGGCTTCTTCCAAACTTGTTTAAGATTACTGTGTTTTAAGTCCATAGCAACTAGATTTTCCTGATCAAAGGCTTTAGGCATGTATTTTAGTGGAAATCCTTGCCAAGACATCCACCTCAGGTGCTTCGGAAAACACTCATAATCTCCATTGAGTTTTACATGATCAAGTTGCAATAATCTCAATCTTTTCATTTTCTCAAAAGCAATTGTATCAAAGCAAACTTTACTGGTCCTTTGCAACTTCATAACCAATCCTTCGATGGCTTTTGTTCCCTGTGACACAAAGAAAGACCATAGAAAAATAAAATAAAAAGGAAACCTTAATTTGTTGTTTGGTAACTAAAAAGCAACACATAAAGCTGCAGCTTAAGCCCAATGATATAAAATAACATGATTCACATAAACTAACTTCTCCAAAAACTCGAGTTGTTACATGAAGACGCATAAATGGAAATTTAGATTAGATTTTTAACATGGACATCATAAAAAGCCTATGTAAAAAGAAAAGCAAGTGTGAGATGATGAATCCGACTAATTTGTTTTATCTTTGATGATCATGAAAGTTGATAAAAAAAGTAAATCAAAAGAGGATGTAGAGAAATTCTTACAGTATGGTTGGTCAATACATCTACTACATCTTCATGACACCACAATCGACTACGCTTCTCAGGCTTCTTACGTGAACTTTCACGAACAATTTCTCTTACCATGTCTCATAGCAAAGCATGCATTCCAAGCTTGTTATTCTTTTCAACTTTTATGAGGCTTCTCTCTATCAGCATGAAGTCCACAACCATTTAGTATCTCAGTAACATAAGCTCTATCCTTACCGATAAAGAAACAACAGACATCAAGAAATATATCTTTTTCCATAAGATCCCCTAAACCATCAAAACTTATTTTTAGTTTCTCGTGTATTTGATCATTGGGTATCTTTTTTAGCTTTGACAATACACTCTGCCACTCTTGTTTTCTCCTCTTGAATAGGTAAGATCCAAGGACTTCAAGAGCTAATGGCAGTCCTCCACAATAGGAAACTACATCTTCTGAGACACTAAGGAAGCCTTTGGTTGGACTCTCCTCCCTAAACGCATGCCAACTGAAAAGCTCAAGGGACTCAAGCACATTCAATCCCTCCGCTTCATAAATAAAGTCAACTCCAAGGATATCAAGTAAACGCACATCTCTTGTCGTGATGATTATTATACTTCCGTGACCAATCCCATTTCGATTTCCACACAAACCAAGGATTACTAGTCATGATTTCTAAAATAAATATATATCTTTACAAAATGTACCAACAATGTGGTTTGTGTCTATATGGAGTAAATAGAAATGATCTAACTTGAAAGTTTTTGAAATGATCTAGCTTGAAAATTTTGTGAGCCGGATAGAGGTTTTTTGTTGTTAAATTTTCAATTTAATCTATTTTAATTTGCCCATATAGTATTTCTAGGAGTCAATTAATACATGCCAAAGTTTATTGAGGAGAAAAATAAGTTTTCTGCTCGTATAGTATGTATAGGAGCCAAGGCATGTCAAAATCTATGCGGCGCAAAAACAAATAATTTGGAGGCGACATGTGTCATACCGAGTGATTGTTTCTAGAATTTTATTTATATTTGTTGTAAAGTGTAAAACTAAATTACACTATCAATCAATTGTAACCGTTAGATTGTTAAAAATACTTGATTTTTCTTTTGGATGAGACGAAAACACATGATTAATTGTGAGTTATTGAGAAGCATCAATCTACTATTGTTGAACAGAAAAGACAAAACTACTGTTGATTTGAGGGATTCCTCTTGTTCTTCAATCTTGTCCCCCAAGAAAAATCTACATTTAATGGATTTTTCTAGAGAAGAACCACGAATAACACAACATTGATCTCATCTATGTGTATATAAAGCATTCGGGAGGGGGCTGGAATCATTTGGTGTAAGAACTGACTTCCAAACCAGATTAAACCGGTGGTGAAAACCGAAGAAAAAAACAGAAATATGGTTCATCCACCTTGCCAAAAAAATATTACAAAAGACATACAAGGGAATCCCATATTAGGACAATGGCATTCCAATAAAAATTACTGAGATCTCAATTCTTGTTCAAGCATAAACAACCTCCCACTCTCTTTGCGAGTTTGATAAAGATTTTTTCATTTGGCTTTAGTAATGTCTCATTCTTGACAGTAAGTGGTGACTCCGTTTTCACATCAGGTGGTGGTTGCGCTTCCGCTACTGGTGATGGCTCCATTTTCACATGAGGTGACGGTTGCGCCTCCAGTTCAGGTATTGGCTGCATTTTTACGTCAGTAGATGGCTCAACTTCCACGGTAATTGGTTGCTCAATTTCCATAGCAGTTGACTGACCATATATTAGATAAACAGCCGTCTCCTTAACCGTCAATCCATGCCCAAAAGCTACAAAAATCTCTACATTGTCGCCAACTTCTAAATTTGATACTACATCCTTCCAATCTTCATCATTAAAGGAGATTACTGTGTCTCTCTTGTATATCTGAATAGTGAATTTTGTGTAATTAATGATCAAAACACTGGTGAGACATTCAGTTGCCATGTTTTCAAGTGTTGATGAATAAATAACACATAAAGTTATTCCCTTCATTCCACACTCACTATCCTCAGGCACTTGAAAATATACTGATGGTCCTTCGCATGTATAGGTTAACCAAGAAGGATAATTGTTACCCGGAAGGAAAGAAGCACTTGAATCATTCGTTGACAGTCCCTGTATCATGAACATATGCTTAATTGTTTATGTCATTAAGCATGCAAATGGACATTGTGCCATTTACAGTGTCAAAATAGTGCACTGCAAAGAAAAATACATAAAAAGATACAGATTTCCTGCTTTTATAATAGCTGCAAAACTATTTTGTAAAACTTATATGCAAAAGATATATTATACTTATAATATGCTAATGGTGATTTTCTCATCTTATTACACACTCCTTCTTATCTTTTACTTTTCTATTTTATTAGTTATTTGCATTTGCATTTGCATTTGCATCTTCAGACATTTGGCTTATTTTATTGGATCACTCTAATTCACTCATCAATCATGTATCGTATTCTCGAGCTGCTTTGAGTCTCAATGTCACAACTGCAAGCAATCTTCCAATTTTATTTTCTAAACACACTGGCTTCCATTTTTCTTAGTTGTTGTCCGTTAAAAGAAAAATGGAATTCTTTCTGTACCGCACTGCTTTGGTTGTGAACAAGGGATTTTTTTAATATATATAACTATTGAATCAACAAAAGAAAAAAGGATATAATTCACTATAAATTATTTTACTTCTATGTTATGTTACATAGATGTCTGACCCTAGCATTTATATTAGTTTATCTTATAGACATGCTTGAATAAATTTCTATCTTAGCGAAACTTTTCCATTCAAGGAAACAAATATTAATGGAAATCATTAAAGATGGAAAGAGAGAGAAAGAACCTGCGATAAGCTCTTGCCAAGAGTCTCATTGACTATGTGGCAACTTCCTATTCCAATCAAAATAGATTTCAAGGAAAGATCCGAGATTTGTGATGCGTGTGATATTTCCAACTGAGTAAGATCATTAAGAAATCTTCTCAATTCTTGTTTCAGTTGAATCTCTGAGTGACACTGTACTGAAACACATCTAAGTTTTGAACAGCTGCTAAGTATTGGTGATTGATAGACCAAACTCAAATTATTACTATCTACATCCAAGGAAACAAGAGACGATGAAATGCCACTAAAAGGGGAAATATGTGCCAAGGAATTCATTGTTGGTGACATCCAAGACCAAATGATAGAAGGAAAAACATCACGTGATAATCCTTCAAATCCACATAGGGATATATATCCAATGTTTTTTGATCTAACAATCGAAAAAGGCACTTGTTTGACACCAGTGTTTGCTGCAATTAGAGTTGTCAAGGATTTCATTTGTGCTATATCTTCTTCCAATTTGACAATCTTTGAACAACCAGAAAGGATAAGAGTTTTCACTGATCTCAATTGATACATCTCTCTTGGGAGATCGACAAGACTTGTACAGTCCTTCAAATTTATGAGAAGTAGACTCTTGAGATCTCCAATAGACGGGTGTATGTTGGATAAACTTTGACAATCCTTCATAATGAGTTTTTCTAGATTCGGTAATTTTGTAAAGTCGGGAGTGTTTTGCAAGTGCCTGGAATGACTGAGATTGAGAATTTTTAGCTTCTGCAACAACTGCAAGAAAACAATTGTTTAAAAGAAAATTTAGGGAGGAAAATGGGGAATAGAATAAAAAGGTGGCAAGTGCCAACAGATACTACTGTGATCAACCTGAGTTTTAATAGAAAATGTTATTATACCTTGTTTTCCTTCCAAACTTGTTTAACACTGCTATATTTTAATTCAAAAGCAACGAGATTTTCCTGATCAAAGTCATTGGGTACAAAGTTGAAGGTAGATCGTTGCCAATTGACCCATCTCAGTTGTTTGGAAAGATACCCAAAATCTCCAGTGAGGTCAACACGATCAAGTTGTAAAAGTCTCAGTTTCTTCATGTCTTGGAAAACATCAGTACTAAAGCTAACTCTGCCTGTTCTTTGCATGTTCAAAATCAATGCTTCAACAGTTTCTGTTCCCTGCATGTGAAGTAAAAACAACCTGAGGAAAGTAACAGGAAATGCTTTTCCTTGGCTTGCTAGAAAGTGATGCATAAAATTAAACGGCAGAACCATAGCACACTTGTAATGAATATTAGAAGGAAAACACACTAGGATTATGAATCCCACAATTTTCAGCCAATAGTTATGAAGAGCAAATACAGAAACAAACAGAATTTTATGGTCTTGATAAGATTATGGAGGATAATCAAAAGTTTGAAATTGTATACAAAGAAAGTTCTTACAGTATTTTTTGTCAAAACATCATATGCATCCTCGTGAAACCATAATCGACTACGCTTCCCAGGTTCTCGTGCTGAACTTTCGCGAACAATTTCTCTTCCCATGTCTCGTATTAAATCATGCATTCCAAGCTTGTTATTCTTCTCAACTTTTAGGAGGCTCCGGTCTATGAGGACAGCTATTCCAATATCAGCATAAAGTCCACAGCCATTTAGTATCTCTGTAACATAGGCTCTGTCCTTACCAATAAAGAAACAACATATGTCAAGAAATATATCCTTTACCATATCATCCTTTAAACCATCATAGCTTATTCTCAGCTTTTCATGCACTTGATCATTGGGAATTCTCTCTAACTTTGATAGTACACTTATCCATTCTTGTTTTGTCCTGTCAAATAAGTAGGATCCAATGACTTCAAGCGCCAGTGGCAACCCTCCACAATAAGCAACCACATTTCTTGAGAGCTCACTAAAGCCTCCTCTAGGACTTGCTTTTCTAAAAGTATGCCAAGAGAATAGCTCAAGGGACTCGTTTTTGTGCATTTCCTCCATTTTATAGACGGAGTCAACTTTAAGCAACTTAAGTATGTGTACATCCCTGGTTGTAACAATTAACACACTTTCAGAACCAAAACATTTATGATTTCCACATAGGACTCTTATTTGCTGAAAATCGGTCACATCATCAAGTACCACGAGTGCTTTTTTTTCCAGAAACCACTTTTTGAATCCTAGTTGTCCCCAATGCAATGCTATGAATCTTTTCCTTTGTTTTGAGGACATCTGAAAGAAGTTGTTGTTGTAAATGCATATGCCCTCTAGCATCCTGTTCACAAACTTCTCTTATATTTTCAATGAAACTTGTACAATCAAATCTACGATGAATTTCATTGTAGGTGGCTTTGGCTACAGTTGTTTTACCTGATCCTCCCATGCCCCAGATACCTACCATACGAACATCGCCCGTTTGTTTCTCAATCAACCCAACAACTTGCTTCACATGGGAATCTAATCCAACTGGAAATTCAGTTATAGACAAGGTTGAGTTGTCTAGTTTTGGCAAAATGGCCTCAACAATTTTCTTCACTAATTCACGGTCACTCCTTCAATATAATGATTATAAAACACACATAATGAGCATAAATAACCAAAGACTATATAGTAATATGCTCAAAATATAAATCAACACAAATCAAACTACAGCAAATAAACAAATTGATCCTTGAGAAAAGTTCACCAACTTTGTCACAACCCGATTTTAGATCGCACAAATCATCACTCTAGTATGTGAAATCTTAGCTAAGGCTGATTACTAATAAAGTATGAGATCTAACATTAAATTATTGAACCTATGAAAGAGTTCTACAAAAATTTCAACAAAACCTTTACTAAATGGTAGAATATTAGTCTTTACAGTTGTACATAGAAAATACCTAATTGATGTTAATAGATCCTAACTTTATACATATAATTAAGAGTTCAAGACTCATACACGTATCTTTCAAATTTAAGAACTTCTATTTACTATTTAGATTCAACCTTTGGAATTTACTATCAATTAGTATCATCTACTATCAATTAGTATCATCTTAATTTGAAGGTTAATTCTTCAAGTTATTGGTGAAAATTGATAACCAAGAAATCTCTCGAAAACCTAAATAGAAAAGAATTCTCTAAAACACCATTATAAATGTAGCTTTTAAAATATGATTTAGTTTGCATACACCAGAGTTGATACGAGTTCTTCTATTAAGTGTCCGTTTAGCCCGGCTTATTTTCTACTTTTTTTTCTTCTCCTTAAAAATACTAAAGTAGGAAAAAATTGTGTTTGACTCTACTTCTTTTTATTTTTTACTTCTTTACTTTATTTCTCTAATACTTTTAAAGAGAAATATGACTAAATTCAATTTTATACTTCTCTATTTCGTTTAAGTTAAATAGAAAAGTAGAAAATAAGCCAGGTCAAACGGACACTAAGTAATTTCAGTTCTCTTACAAGTCCAAAATCGAAACGTAGTTGCGGAGACTTCTTCTATTAGAAAGATTTAATTTGTATACATCTTAGTATAACTTTTATATGGACGTACATTCAATTAAATTATGACACATAAATATTTATAGAGATATTTTAGAAGACCCTTTTAAAAAATAGATATTTTAGAAGGTACTCCGTAGAATATAAAAGTGGCATTATTTAGTTTTACCCTACCTTCTCTGCCATGGACTCGTATATCATTCATTCAACCTAAGTTTTATTCATAACAAATGAGCTAACAAATGAAATTAAGAGAATGGTAAACCAATGCAAATTCGCACGAAAGTTTAATCGCTAAAAAATACAACATAGATGTATTTAATTTATAGGGTACAACAGTAAAATCCTTCTATACTAGCCTCACTTAGAGTAAACAACGAAACCTTGGGGATGAAAGCATTATTAAGCAACAAAAATAAGCTAACATAGATTGCCAAAAGTCTAGTTTTCATTGTTTTTTATTTGTCTACGGTTCGGAGTCTGATTTTTCTCCACTTAAACTTTTTTCGTTCACACCACAAGCTCAGTGATCAAATATAAGTGTCTACCGTACCCGTACCTATGCAACGCTGGTTGCACCCCGTGCAGGTTTAACTCAATGTCATATATATAAGCAATAAGCAATAAGCATACAAATATATACACGTAGAAGGACATGTTGCACTAATCTTTAAAGTGGCACATCAAACAGCAGATAATCAAAAACCCAAAAACTGTACTCTTCTTGACTAAGAAGCATGTTATAGTTCAACCATGCAAGAAGTTATTTCTTGACTAAGATCAGATACTCTTCTACAATACTATAGACCAATCTCACATTTCAGGAAAACAGGCAACCAGATCACTATCTAGCTATCAGACATTAATTTCGGCAACTTGGGATTTGAAAGAGATTTGACTCTTTAACATTACTACCATCATCAACAAGATAAATTACCTGGAATAGTGGGTGGGGAGCCCTGCTCTCCATAGCCAAGTTTTGCTGGTATTTTCAATTTCCGCTTCTCACCGAGACACATTCCCAACAATCCTTGGTCCCAAATCACAATGATATAACTTTTTTGTAATCAAAAAAATATAACCTTCTTATTGAAAAATAGACTATTGATTTAAAGGAAAGGATATTCATGGGACAAATCATAATGTGGCAATAGAACAAATTGTCCCAAATCACATGCATTTATCAAATGTACAAAAACAATAATGGAAAAAAAAGAAGGAAAAAAACTCTAAATTTGATCGATTTCCATGATGTTTTACGCCTTGCTGTCAATACTCATGGGTTCTGCATCATTCGGCGCCGATTTCTGCATGTTAAATAAATGCAGTAGATAAAACACCCGAGAGACAGAAGTGAAAATGTACTGTACTAGAGAATCAATAGATATGTAATACTCACATTAATGTCAAGAGAGTCTTGTACTCCAACTTCACAACCCAATCCTGGTTTTTAAAATCAAAATCAATTCTATTTAACAAGACAAAACCCCAGCAAACCCAAAATGTGTATTGATTATTGAGTTGAACCAAACACACTCAACAATTACCCTTTATATATGCCAATATAACTAATTTATTTAGAATATTATTCACCTGTTGTTAGGGTCAATCTCATGAGCTTTCTTTAAATCAAGTTGAGCCGATGTATTGTCACCCAAATGACAATAAGCCCGACCCCTTCTACGGAGGGCCTTCACGTTTGTGCTCTCAAGCTCCAGCACCTGCTTGTCCATATAAAGATCAGTTATTATCTTAAGACAAACAAGAGCAATGATCTTCTATAAGGTGGTAGACAGCAGTCATACCTCTGTACATAATTTCTCTGCCTGTTTATAATCTTTCAATTTCAGCTTACAATATGCATTGTTCAAATTACAAGCAATCTTCAAGGCCTTGGCAGTTTTCTTCTCCACTTCACTATAAGAAGTATCATTCTCTATTAACTTTACAGCCTGCATTATAGTTACAGTATTTAGAAAAATGCCTCAGATATGCATAGAAGCAGGTGAAATTATATTAAGGCATACCTTCTCATATCTTTTCGAAGCTTTTGCATACATCATAGCCATATCAAATCTATCCCCTACTTCTTTCATCTTACCAGCAGCTTCTAACTTCTCTGCAGTGTTCATGTCCCAAGGCTCCTTATCCTAAAGCAAGTAAATGTATCAAACATAAATATAGTGGCATGTGAGGAAAAAATAAAAAATGACATCACTCTTATGTGAAACCTGCTTAACCAGTGTCTTGAAAACATCTAAGGAATTCGAAAAATATATCCATGCTAAGCCAAAAAGATGGCAATTAAACATCTCTTTTATTTATGACAAGAAACTCAATTACAGTTTGACAATAACACAAATGAAAAAATAAAGTACAAACATGAAAAGAAAAATGCCAAACTTGGAAGTAGCATAAAGAAATAATATAAAAATAGATAGCAGTTCCATGCTTTGTTTTAATCTTTGTCGGTATCTTCTTAATCATGTGAATTATTTTCAAAACTACAATTGCTAGTGTTCCATTTCAATTATAGAATTTCATCAACCATCATTCAAATATATCAATACACAATTGCAGAATATCATCAAGTTATTTATTTACCTTTAGGAATGAAACTAGCTCAACCTCATAAAGCAAGGTTGAATTAGGAGGAACCACAGCCAATTCCTGCTGAGACTCTGATGAACCAAAAGCATACTCAGGCGCAACAGTCAACAATGCTACCTCACCCTTCTTCATGGTCATTACAGCTCTATTGAGTCCATCAATCGCTTTCTCTGCTCAACACAACAAAACAGACATTCAATCTAGTTGTTATTAAAACAAAATTATGTAGGGGGCAAAACATTGGATCGATATAGATTACCCTTGTCTGTTTTAAATTCAAAGATATCCGCTTCATCGTCACTGTGGCCTTTCTTCAAAAATACAGTCCCATCTTGAAGCTTACCAATTAGTTTCACTGCAAAAATGACGAAATATCATATCATAACCCAAATGCAAAATCCAATTAAAAAAAAAAACCATCATTAGCATTAATGAGGATTTACATTCCACAACATCTCCGTCATTTGGACGCTCATCTCCTTCTCCTTTCTTGAGGATCTTCTTGACAACCTTCTTATCTTCAGTTACTTCAACAACAGTCTTCCAAGAAACCAACTCAAGAGTAATCTGCAGTGTTGCATTAGGTGGAACTGCGCCTTCATCACCATGAGCTGGCTTGCCCTTCTCACCAAAACCATCTATATCACAAAAACAAAAGCATGAATATCAATATTTCTAGTGAAATCATTTATAAAGAAAAAAAAAATGTTATACAATTATTTCCCAAAGTGTTTTACAGAGAATTTACATTGTGGCTTCACGGTCAAGATCACTTTCTCTCCCTTCTTCATGGTCTTAACAGCCTTTGACAATGCAGGACAAAAATGGCCTGCCACATTGTTAACATAGATGTAAGATATTCCATCAAGAAAAGATTAGAGAGACAAAGACTTCTAAATTTGTTTGCACTGACCCTTCTTCACAGTGAACTCCACCCCATCAGATTTCGCCACATGTGTTCCATCTTCAAGACGTGCTTCATACTTAACTGCAACACCACAAGAACATTTTTAGTTAACACAGACAAATAATAGGATCATTCAATGAAAAATGAAATATTCAAGTAGTAATATGTTTACCAAAGACGTCATCAAGATCCTTGGGGTTTTCCGATTTCTCCCTCTCCTTGACTATCCTTTTAACCAATCCTCCATCCTTACATATATCCTTCACACTAGTCCAATACAGCAGCTCAACATCAAATTGAAGGGTAGCATTGGGAGGAATAGTAGTAGGAGAAATAGATTCACCATAAGCTAACTCGGGTGGAATGGTGAAAAGGGCATTTTCACCTTTCTTCATGGTTTTAACACCTTCATCCCATCCTTTTATAACTTGCCCTGCAATGCCAACACAAAGTCACTTAAAAATATAATAACTGCATAGTGCAATCAAATACTGTCAACAAAACCACGTACATTTGGAACTTCTAATAGTATATACTACGCTGGCTTCTCTTATGACATAAACAGCATTGCAAGTGTTGAAGAAACTTGTGAAAATAGTTTACAACATTTCAACTAACATCCCTATGATAACTCATCAAAACAGCTCCCAATTTTATGAAAACAGTTAACTACATTCGCTATTAGATTAAGGCTTTGTCTAAGGTGAAAGACTTGTTTAAGTCTTTCACCGTGCACAAGTTGCCAATATCATTATAACGACTACGAATTTTACAAAATCCATGGTTGAATTTTATAAGATAATAACGAACAAATTCAAATCAAAACCAATCGTAAAATCGCCATAGTTTGTTCCAATATACTCACCTTGTCCAAGCTTAAAGTTGAAAGGAGTTCCTCTATCTCTGCTAGAATCAAACTTAGTACCATCAAGCAACGTTCCAGTATAGTGAACTATAAATAATTAAAAAAAAATTACACAAATCAAGAAAATCAGAACAAGCTTTATTCAAATCAATCAATTAAGAACGAACATAGAGAGAGAGAGAGAGAGAGAGAGCTTAATCCAATTCAGTACCGTAAACTTCATCGCCAGCATCGGGAGTATCCCGCCCTTCACCTTCTTTGAGAAGCTTCCTCTTCAATCCTCGCTTACCGATCTCCTTCTCTTTGCCGACCTTGAGAATTGGACTACCGGAAAAATCGCTCATGATTTAGGGGAATGTGAGAAATTGAAAAGTAGAGAGAATGCATGGATTAGCGATAACGGAATGGTTGAAGAAATGCGTGAAGTAGGTGGAAATATGGAGAAGGATGAGGGATATAAATGGAAATGGAATAGGAATTACTTGAGAGAGGTTCGAGAGAGTTCTATAGCTTAAGTTTAAGGCTTTGTTTGGATGGCAAAAGAAAGTTAGAGGAAAGAAAGTGAAAGGAAAGAAAATAAAAATAAAAAGAGTGGAAAGTGAAATGATTATTTGATTGTTTAGTATGAGTGAAAGTGGAAAGATAGTTAAAAGAAAGAAAAATATGTAAATTTAAAATGACAAATATATCCACAATGTTTTAAAAAATAATAATATTTTTTTTTGGTATAGCTTATTTCTAAAAAAATAATAATATTAATTGATATAATTATTTTATTCTTTGGAGGTTATATATGTAATGAGTCATCCCATTTTTCTTTAAGGGTGTGCAAATAAACCAAATATTATTACCCAAATAACTATTCAAATAGAACCAAATTTTAAAACCCAGCCCAAAACATAAAAAATCAAATTGGTGTCCATTTTTGAAAATCAATAAAAAAACCGGTTGCCAAATCAAGGCCCAATGGGTATCCAAATTCATTTTCACTGTGTCTGCTACAGTGCTGCGACTTTATCACCTCTTCAGTGGGTTTCATGTCCACTGCGATAGCTATTCCTCTTCACTGTGATTTCCTTTTCAATGCAGTTTAATCTTCAAACTCTAAATTTCTTCTTCACTTAATTCGAATTTGAAGCTCGCACTTCCGTGTTTTCAAATTCGAGTTCGATTTCCACTTCACTGCTTGTTTTGGTGTATCATTTTATTGTGTATTTGATGCATTAGATTTTTGTGCAGTGTGTCTTAATCTAGATGCTTAAATTGATAATGTATTAGATTCTTTTTGGTATATTGTTTGAATCATGATATAATTGAGAATTTGGCTATGAATCATACTCTTCATTTGAAGGAAAAACGGTATTCACAACATGTACAGCGGAAAAAAAATCGGATCTTTTTTGGCTTAAATATAATTTTGGTCCCTTAACTATTTTTGAGGTTTCACATTAGTCCCGTAACTAATTTTTGTTCCGATTTAGTCCTTTAAATATGTCTCTGTTACACAAGGTCCCATTCCGTCAAAAGTGACCCAAAATGTCTTAGGTGATTATCATTATAAGTAGTCCACCATAAACCTCGTTATTTTTTTAATCTTACCCGTCAGATCTATTTGTCAAAAAATAAACGATTGAATCTTTGAGGTCTACTGTAAATAATAGTGCACTATCACCACTAAATAATTCTCCCTTTCTTCTTCTTCGTTGTGTTCAACATCACCTTAAAGAATCCAGCACAATTAAAATCTAAAATTAATCATAAATTTCATCATCATCCTCTCATCACTAAATCACTACCATGATAAAAACCCATAAATCTTAATCATTATCATCTTCTTGTCCTCACTACATGATTCAGAAAAAAGGGAAGAAAAAAAATCATAATGACTCATTTGGTTCTAACAAACTAAAAACTGTAAGAAACAATTTTGATAAAAACCCATATAATGAAAACACAAATTCGTGAAGACCCATTTTAGAAATTACCTTTAATCAATCAATTACAATGTGATTATCATGAGAAATGGGTTTAGGAGGGGAAAATCGAAATGGGGTAGTGGGTCTTTGAGAAAGCTCTCGAGGAGGTGAGAAATTGTTAAAAGAAAGATTGGAAATAAGTGGTTGATGTTGATGGTTAGAGAAAGAAATGGAAGAAGATGAAGAAGGTTAGTAGAAAGGGATTTTTTGCTTTTTAGTTTTTGTTGATGGGTTGTTGTTGTGTTCTAAGTTGTTGTTGCTGGAGATTGTTCTTGTTGATGTTTTTCTTTTAATTTTATTATGAGTTATGAGATGAAATTGTTGTTGTTGCTGCAATTGTTGTTGTTGCTGAAAATTGTTCTTGTTGATGTGGTTGCAATTGCTGTTCTTATTTTTCCAGGAATGGAAGAAGAATTGAGATTGAAAAAATGAAGAAAAAAAAAAAGTTTTCAAACCAATGTCACAATGACACGTGTAAATAAGTTAACAGTTTTTTGACAAAGCAAACGGAAAGGACTAAAGTGTGTAACGGAGATATATTTAAAGGACCGAAATAAAACAAAAAATAATTATGTGACCAAAGTGAAACGTCAAAAATAGTTAAGGGATCAAAACTGTATTTAAGCCCTTATATTTAGAGAGATTGTATGACACTTATTTATATAGAATGATGCATACTTCTATCACATAGAAGTTAACTATATATGTCTAGCATAGTTTTCTCTAATATTTGAAGCATAGTTTTCTCTAATATTTGAAATAAATCTCCACTATAAAAATCATCATAATTTTATCACAATTGAATCTCCACTATTCCACTTAGAATTCAAGTAACTTAATGTTGATCATATCTATACAAATATACAAACCGGCCACTGCATACATATATGCACGTTTTTGTATTTGAAAATTGAATAACCATTCCAATTTTCATATTAATATGTATATTAAATCATTGCTCAATTTATATATAAATATATATCACTAAAAAAATATATAAATATATATTATTTATATTTATAGTGCTAGCAAAAATACAATAATATTCCACTTCAAAAATAATTTAAGTTTGATTAATTAAATTCTCTAATTTAATAATCAAATAATAAATTAATTTTATAGCAAAAATTAGAACACTCGTTTGTGTATGATCCTGTAAGTTCAATACTAAACCGGTAATAAACTAATCGCATTAATATTATTAATTAAAGCATGGTATTATTGTTAAGCTCTAAGAAGTTAACATCTATGACTTTAAGAAACTAATTTCTTGTATCAATTAATTTCTCTAGCCAGGGTTTTCATTTTATCTTAGAGCTCAAACTCATTACTGGGAGTTGACAGATTCCAACTTGATTAATCATTAATTATACAAGTATTTAATCATATCCAATATCCTTTCAACTAACACCCTAAGGTATTAGGTGTCCAGAATTAAAATACAATAAATATTTTGTCAATTACTATGATAATCTCAGGTCAAAGAAAACTATTATATTTCTTCTTGAGATTTTCTTTTGACAATTTACAGTGATATTAACCATTAAGAAAATCTCAACTGAGTCAGTTCAATGATTATATCTACATATGCATCATCTATATATGTAATTTAATAAATGAGATTTATTAATCTTTATCCAATAAAGACTATCACATATATATTGATCTATTCGGATTATTATTGTCCTAGTCACATTAATCCTATGATCAAGAACAATTTAGATTAAATTACTAAAAGAGTTGTCTCTCATTATCAAGATCTCTATCATGATGACAAATCTATAATTTTAATCCAGAACGGTGAATTCTTAGGTACCCATCTTAGGTGGATGGGTACCGGTACCATGATGAGGTGGATATTACGTGGCATTGCATTAAATGCTAGATTTATTTCTTTTAATATTTCTATATTAACCATTATTTTTAATATTTGCAAATATATCCTTCCCATAAATAGAGCTATAAATATTATAGTATTATTTAAAGTTTTTTGGGATATGATAATGACATTTTCTTTTTATATTATAAGAATTATGTAACGTTTTTTCTTGTAAATTATAACTCAAATTTTTAATATAGATCTTACCTTTAAATTATTTTTATTTATTTACTATATCAATATAATTTTTATTTTGGTACACAATAATTTTTAAAATGTGTATAAATTTTTTTTTAAAATTGTTAATTTTTATATTTTATAGAGTAATTAGTCAAGCTTCTCTTATTTAAAAAATTATTATAATTCATTTTCCATCTTATAAAAAATATCATGATTTCATTCCTATAAAATTGTTTTAGCTCATAATGTTAAGTCGATGTGTATTTTTTAATTATGCATATTTAGAACATTATAAAAAGTTTTTTCAAAAAGTAAGAGTTCAAAATTTAATTTATAGGTCAAGATTTTTCCTACTTTTATCTTGATCTTTTGAATTAATTTTTTTTATGTTTTGTAAATAAACTTTTATATTATCCTAAACATACATGGAAAAAAATTATTGAAAAATTTAATAGTGCAAGATAATTACATAATTTTAAAAATCAATAAGACTAAAATTGTGCGTAATAAAAATTTTATAAGACCAGAGAAACACTAAAAAAATTTACGAGGATGAAAAATGAAATTTGAATTTCTTAGTCACACTTAATTTGTAAAATTAGTTGGATATTTCATAGGTATTAGATTCCTTAAGTCGTAGTTAGTTCTAGTCAATGTTTTAAAAACTAGACCGATCATCGAATCAGTGAAGGTACTGGATCACTGATCATTGGTCGTACCACATGACTAAATTGAATAAATCGGATAACTCGGTTGAACAGACCTGATTGGAAAAAATTGAATTATGCGTAATCAAGGTAAACATAACTAGTTAGCTTTTCATACGAACTATTTTTCAAGTTAAACGATTTGATCGAGATCGATAAAATAATTCTCTTGGTCACCGACACCATAATTAGTTGAGACTTAATGATCATTTTATATGAACTAGGTTTCTTGAGTTATAATTAATCTATCTAAGTATGACTGAACAGTTAGATTGTTGAAATCTGAATTCTTAAGTGTTTTCCATTTTAATTTGGTCAAGTGGGACAATTTGTTTGAGAAAATTTGATCTCCTTAATTGCAATCGGTATAACTGCTTAAGACTTAATAATTTTTTCATAACAACTAGACTTCTTGAATCACAGATAGTCTAATAAGATGTGAAGAATTCAAATTCTTAAGTGTTTGTCATTTCAATTAGGTTAAATTGAATCTTAATAGTGATTTCATAATAATAACTATAATTTTTTGAGAGTTATTTAAACTAGTTGAAATTGAACCGTTAAATTATCGAAATTCGAATTTCTTAGTGTTTGTCAGTCTACTTAATTGAGAAAAATTCATTTCCCATTAATAGAATTAGTGGAGACTTTTCTACCAAAAAAAAAAAGAATTAGTGGAGACTTAACCATCCTCTATAATGAAGTAAATTTCTTAAATTATAGTTGTCATTTCAATTAGGGATTAGTTTAAATTATAGTGATTGTAGAAATTTTAATTCACAAATATTTGTCATTACAATTAGTTGATATTATTGAACAATCTAATTGAAAAAAAATTGATATTTTTTTTTCTTTTTAATACAAAATTTGATTTATCAATAAGAAACAAAACCTTAAAAAATAAACTACATATACATACTATATTTTTTTAGTAAAAAAAAAGTACATATTATAATTTTGTACTCAAAAGATTATAATTTGTAAAAAGAAAATATATTTGTAAAGAAGTAAAATAAAACCAAATTTACTCCATTAGAGAGTTGAACCATGGACCATACACTAAAATATCATGCCATTTACCAACAAGACAATATATGAATTCATGTATTAATTTTATTTGATATTATATTATATTAAACGAAACCTAACTTAAACAAAAATTAAGCCAACCTAATTTGACAGCTTAACACTTACAACCAAAAAAATAGATCTTGGCTAAAAATATTTCATCGCCGCCGCTCAACCGCATCTTTATCAGCCGGAAAGCTATACTAATTGAAAGTTGTACAAATCATTCAAAGTTTAGTCGATCATTAAAATAATTGAGTCTTGGTAATAGAAACCTGTCTTGCATTTTTCATTATGAACAACCCTAAAAATTGAAGAATTTAGAAACAAGAGAGATGTAAATGGTGACCTTGTTTTGACTGATTTGTTTTTAATTTTTTTGGGTCGTGAGTCTTTTGATGGTGGTGGATAAATTGTTTTTAATTAATCAATGTATTGCAACTTAAATTTATAAGATTGTAGGTGCAATTTTACAATTTTTAAAACTTCAAAGAGAATAATTTTTAAAATTTGTATAAATAAGTGTTATAATGACTAGGATTATGTGTGGACCAATTAAACTAAACCATGTCATTGGGGTATGGTACCATGATAAAAAGAGGAGGTACCTGAATGCTCACCTTATTTATCAAATCAACTATTTCACTAAATAGTAAATATGATAATAGAATTAATATTTAATCTAAAATTGATTACATGATTAATTGGATCTTGAACACACTTAATTATTCCCATCATCATTTGCTTATTTGATATGATTTATGATTCTTCAATTTATGCTTTGTTTTGACATTTAATTTGACATTTATTAAATCTGAATTTACTTTGATATTTAATTTGTGTAATTAAAAAAAAAGTCGGCCAAAAAAAGAGATCAAATAAACGGGAAAGAATAGCTTCAAACATAAAAATAGCAGTTTTTAGAAGTAAAAAACAATGTTTAAAAGAAAAAAAACCAATTTAGGGAAAGAAAAAAAAACATTTTTAAGACTGAAAACTAGTTTAGAACCAGTTTAAATAAATAACCAGTTCAAAACCGGTTTTGAACCAAACTGAATTGATTTTGCTAAAAAAACTTGTTTTAAGATGAAATGGTTTTGGTTTGGTTGATGAACCATATATTTGGTTTGGTTTGGTTTGGTTTGGTTTTGAACCATATACACCCCTACTTTTCTTCCACTTATGGGGGAATTGATTTTTGAGAGGGTCCCACTTAAAAACTTTTTTTCCTCTCATTTTCAATGACAAACCAAACAATAGAAAATAGAATATTCTTCAACTTTTCTCTCCTTCTATTTTCTTTCCTTCTAGTTTCCCTAGAACCAAACATAGTCTAAATTTCAGAGAGAGCGAGAGTGGGTAATTTTTGTTGCTGTAAATTTTAGGCATTGTTTGGTTCAAAGAAAAATGAAGGGAAGGAAAGCATAAAGGAAAGAAAGTATCTTGAAATTTGGACTTCCATAGTTTGATTGTTCAGTTAGAGAGGAAAGATTGCTTTATCTCTGTGGGTCCCACGTCCTAAAATTTTCCATTCAAAGTTTAGCGGAAACCAAAGATCATCAATTAAATTAAAATGACAAAAAGGTCCTTGCTTTTGCTACTACCAATTTTGTCTTCATGTCTACCTTTTGTTTTCAATCAATTCGTTTTTTTTTTATATAACATACCAACAAATTTCTTTTTGGTATGGGTATAACATACCAACATATATATATACAAGAACCAAGGGTATAGTTGAATGGTTGGAGCTCATTCTCTCGTAATAAAGAGTCGATGGTTCGATCATCATTTTGGTTATGGAGTAGCTTTAAATTCTTGGGTCAGCTATCTCACCCATCGAGGTGCCTCAAATCTAGCGAGAGAATAGTCACTGCGTTTGGTGGTGGATACTCCGGTCTCGACAAAAAAAAAATATACAAGTAAATATTAATATTGATTTTCTTTTACACAATAATATTTATATGTATATATACATGTAGTAATACATTATTTAAAAGTAATAATTAATAAATAACTAAATTTGTATTCGTCAAAAAAAATATTATAGTTTTATCTCTACGAATATATAAAGGGGATACAAATTTTGGGCTAGCTTTTTCCTCTTCCTATTTTACCCTTCATTTGCATTGCAAATAGTACACATAACATAATTTAAAGGAAAATTAAAACACAACCGCTCTGCGCAACATGTTTTCTCTCTTACTATGAAATGCAAGTATATAGAAATAAAAATTAATCTACAACTGCTGCATCTTCTTAACGGCGAATCAAGCAAATCTTTAAGCAATTGACACCACTCACAAGCAAGTAAAAGAGGATCAAATTCAACCAATTTTTACAGGTTCCATGCATACTGATGATATTGTGTATAAAACTCGGATTTGATCTTTGCTTAACCATTTTATCATAGGGAGTCGTCATAAAAAGGATGAAGGGAATATATCACACTGTTGAGGGTGATTAAAATTTAGAGAAAAACATATTAATTTCATATATATTTTGCCGTTTGGTCTGTGTTGATTTTTAACATTTACCCTATTTGTAGTTCATGTTTTTGTTATAACAACTTTCAAATATGATAAGTGATCATAAACGGCTTTCAAACTGCAGAATGATTGCATGATTCAAGCGATATTTGAGGAATCTTTAGGATGATGGAGCAGGGGATGTTGAAATAATTTTTCATATAGTTCCATTAATTGTTAATTATTTCTTTTTATCATTTGGGGTTTTTATATTCACAATTGAAAAGTCATGGATATTACCATTTCAAAAATACGTAACTAAAGAAACGGGGTAGATAGAAACAATGATTGGCCACTGTAATGGCCTAGGGAAATTCTAAAATCAACACACTACTCCATCATTCAAATTTGAGTGGTAATTTTTTTGATGATATATCTATGGTTCATGTAACACATGTTTCCATCCCTTTCTCTTCATGATTCTTGTCAATTATATTTTTTCCTTTCAAGTACCATTACTCAAGTGAAACAACTAATGTATCTCTTTGCTTTTATTTTATTTTTGTTGTTTCAGATAAATTTGCGAAAAAATTATAATCATCTTCAACATATAAGTTAGCATAATAGAAAATATGTACCACACAAACATGCCCGTTTGGCCCGCTATCATAATAGAAAATGCGAATGACACAGCTGGCCCCCTAGAAAAATATTTTATAAAATTTTTTTTATCAATTTTAATACGGTTGGAATTACAATTAGTAGAGATCACATTTTTGAATAATTAAGTGCACCAAATTCATATCTAAAATCTACCAACTGTTTATAATTACATACTTTAGCACAATAAAAAAAGCGGGCTGACAGCTGATATTATATAAAAAGAAATTATTTACCAATCAATAATTGAATTGTATGGTTCAATTTATTGTTTTGTGTATTCTTCTTCTTCTTCTTCTTCATCTTCAATTTTTATTTCTGCTTCATACTTATGTTTTTTAATTTTCATATTTTTCTTTGATTTTGTGTTTCATCTACCCTTGAAACATGTGGTTTTATCCAACGTAACTGCAAAAGTTAGTTATTTTTTAACAAATGGATGTTCATGAAAGAAGAAATAATAGAGAAAAGAATGACCGCAAGATGAAGCTACACACAAAGTCTAAGCTATCTCTTCACATTTATTTTATTTTTGTTGTTTCAAATAAATTTGCGAAAAATTCATAATCATCTTCAACATATAAATTAGCATCATAGAAAATATGTACCACACAAACGGGCACGGAACATACCCGTTTGGCCCGCTAGTTATAAGAATATTTATGTCATTTGATAAATGTAGATCTTTTTTTCCTTTCATTTGCCATTCATTTTCATTAATACCAAACAACTAAAAAATCATCTCAATTTCTACTCACATTCTTATCACTTTCTTTCCTTTAACAATCGTTCCTTTCATTTTCTTTCATTTAACTTTCTCTCATCATCCAAACAAAGCCTTAGATATCAATATTGAAAAAGGTTTCTTCAAATTATTATTGGTGAAAATTGATAACCAATAAATTTCTCGAAAATCTAATTAGGAAAGAATTCTCTAAAACTATTACAAATGTAGGTTTTAAAATATATATTAAATGCCTACACAGGCTCCAAGACAAATGTATTGAATGCCCCGCGGGCTGTGTTTTATGTGAGGAACATAATGAATATATTTTTCATTTGTTTTTTTAATTGCAGGAATAGTCAAAACATATGAACTCAAACTAGTTTTGCACAATCAGTTCTGCAGGCATCAGAAGAGCAGTCTGACGTCGCTACTGTAATTTTTGGCTTGTTGCAACAGTTGAACAAAGACAAAGCTGGCCAGTTTGCTGCAATCATTTGGAGTATATGGAATCAACGATGCCCACTCGTTTTACAGGTTTGGTTTGCATCATCTCTTGGTGTCCATCTCCCATCTCACTCTAATATTTTATCTTGGTTGTTGCATTGGTTGTCTTGTAAGGAGTCTTTGGATACTCAACTTTTCTGCACTATTCTATAGAAAATGTGGTTCTTTCGAAACCAATGTGTTTTTAAAAATGCTTTGTTTGACCCCCTGCTTGTGGCTCGGTCTGCTGGAGATTTTGTCTTTGAATTTAATGGTGCTAACCCGGCTTTAGAGCGGCGTCGGTCCCCTGTGGATATTCCTGTTTGGGAAGTCCCTCCTCCTCTTTTTTTAAAAGCCAATGTTGATGTTGGTGTTTGTAACAATGGTCAAGTGTGTTGGGGCATGGTCATTAATAATGAGAGAGCTGAAGTTATTTTTGCAGCTACTAAGAGGACAGATTTGAGGGATGATCCTTTGTTGGTTGAAGCTTTGGCCTTGCATTGGGGAGTGAGTTTGGTAACATATTTGAGACTTGACAATGTTATCTTTGAGTTGGATGCCGTGAACATGATGGATTGTTGCAACAAGAAAAAATCTATTGCTAGCATAACTTCTTTTATTTTTTATTGTAATGAGTTGTTGTCAAAGTTAGTTAATTGCTCTGTTAAATATGTTAATCCTATTTGTAATTTTGTTGCTGATAAACTTGTTCAAGTAGCTAAAACCTTAGGTTCTCGCACTTGGTTGGGAGATGATTCCGCTTGACAATTTGGCCCGAATTATCTGTTAGTGTGTTTGCTTAATATAAAGCTTTCACTTAAACAAAAAAATAGGTTTGATAAGTAACCAACGAAATCCATATTTGAAGTTAATTCTCTCTGTCTCTCTCTCTCTCACGCCATTTTTGTCCTCATTAGCCCCATTCCATTAACTTCTCATCAGATCCATTTTCCACACTTGATCTCAAACCCCAAGTTACAATCATCAAACTCCAACACCATGCGAGAAATTCCATTTCATCCCTTTCTCATTCCACTCGTAACTTTACCACTTTTTAGAACAATTTATGAGTTTGTAGCAAACCCTTCTGCATGTGTGTTTTTCTGGTATTATAGTGGTCAAGAGGCTAAGGTTAAACTTTGGTTGTAGGAAAGGAAGAGTAGGAGCAAAGTTGAAGCTTGAGTAGGAGCATTTGGGGCTAGAAATTCGAAATCAGAATCTGAAGCTGCAAGAGTTAGATTTTTGCTGATTCTAATCAGGTGGGTTTTCTCGATTAAGTAGAGACATGACACCCATAAGTGGAAACAATAGGGTTTTACATTTTGTTTTAGAGATGCATGCAAATTAGGACTTTGAAATCTTAGTTTTAGCTAATCTAAATGACTTAAAATGGATATCACTATGCCCTTGCATGTGTGATTCACGCGGGATTCTTTGTATTGTTTCTTAATGTTTTGCATCTGCTGTTGGTTATGTGGTTTTGTTGCAGTGAACCTGAGTTTTAGGCTGTGCCTTTTTATGTGGCCATTGCTTTTGGTTTAGTGTTTGCTTCCTTGCCTTCCTTGTCAGTTTGCTTTGGAATTTGGATACAGGGGTATTTGTTTCGGCCTGTTGCTATTTGTTTGTTTGTTTGTTTGTTTGTTTGTTTTGGTTTTGTAGCTTTGTAGTTCTAGTCTTGGAACTTTGGCTTTGTGTCCATGGGATTGGTACCGGTGCTTTGTGTTTGTTGCTTCAGTGTATTTCTTTTGCTTGAGTTGTTTTTGTGTCTTCACTCTCCTAAGTATGAGTGTTTTTTATGAATAAATTTGCTGTTTCAAAAAAACAAAATAAAAAAAATGAAATAGTTAAAATGAAATTTTAAGAGAAGCTATTTAAACCTATTTTTCATTTGAAGCTTTTAAAAAGAAATTCCTTTTTAATTTTTTTTAACTAAAAACCAAACACACTATAAAAAACATTTTTATAAAAAAACTAAAACAAATGGACCCATTGTTTTTTCTATCAAGTATCACAAGTGTTATTCTGCATAAATTTGTAATGTGTGTGTCCTGGAATAAAACAGTCCCAAGGGGATGCAAAATAACCTAGAAGACATCATTTTAGTAGTTAAGTTGTTACTAAACTATTTGTCAAGGTGTGTTAGCCCATATTTTGGTTAAGTCAAAATATGCTCTAATTATTCTTTGAATATAATTACTAAACCTTTTAATTATGGAAATTAATGTTTCCAAATTATTAATGATGCAATAAAGGTTAAAAGTAATATATTTAAATAATATTCTCATTTGAGAATATTTTAAGATCTCAGGAGATGGAAAATATTCACAAGTCCAAGAAGTAATTCAAAATTGAATTCGAGTCATCCATGTTTCGAGGGACTTCCAAGGATTATTCGAGCTCGAAGATTGTCTTAAGACTTAGCATATTTTCAATATTTTTGAAGATTCAAATTTCAAACCATTGCAACGTTTCATTCAAGCTTGGCAACTATTGGCGTTCAGGAATGAAGATTGTGTGGCAAGACACTTGTCAAATGGTTGTTATTTAGTCGTTATTGGATAGCCTTAGATTTTATCTATAAATACTAGTTCATTTGATGTAATTTGGATCACAAATTTCTCATACTAGCAAACCTTACAAACTCAAAGTATCCAGCGTTCGAGAGAAACGAGTAAACAAGGCAATAATGTATGATCTTGTGATCAAACTCTTTTAAATTCAATGCAATTTACATTTCATGCAATTTACATGCTTTCATTTACATTCTTTGCCTTTTAATTCATTGAAATATTTACTTTTCTTGTTCATACGTACTCATTTTGAGTATTTTTACATTTCTTGTCATTAGAGTTACATTTTCTTTACTTTACTTTACTTTTTCAATCAAACTTGTTCATTTTACATTAATGAACATTGCTATTTTTAAACTTGAACAATAAATGCACAAACATGTCCCGAGATTCTCTAGTTGGTCTCTCAAGCATTGCAAACTAGCGCTTGTTTACCAAAAATCAGCGTAAACAAACTGGCACGCCCAGTGGGACTGGTTTTGTGTGTTTTTATTTTCAAAATTTTCTTAAAAAATTTTCTGAAAATTTTCTTTTTTGTTGTTTCGGAAAATTGTGTGTTGTTTTCAAATTAAATTACATTGTTTAGTGCATGCAATTGAGAAGTGGTAGGATAAAACCAGAGATGGTGAGACCTAGAGGCACTAACGCTAGTACAAGCAACAACAACAACAATGGTAATGACAACAATAATGTCAATAACCAAAACAATCAGGATCCTGATGATGTTAACCCATTTTTTGGGCATGTAGACGCTTCGAGCGCTCTGACAACATCAGCCACAGATGCAACATCTGTGGGGGCAACACAGGTCATTCCGGTGTCTTCTTCTATGCCCTTATTGACATCCAATGTTACAACCACAATGGCTGAAAACACTTCGAGCATGCCTTTACAAAATATTGGTGGGGTTCCTCCCCCATTCTCAGGATCTTCATTTGATTTTCGAAGTCAATCAGGGGGTTTGTATCAGTCCCAAAGATCTTATCCATATGGAATGCCTACAGCCATGATGCAGAATGTGTATTCACACCCTGCATTACAATCCGATAGGATAATAGTGAAGTCTCCCTTTCCACAAGGGCAAAATTCTAATAATACTAGGGTTCGAGTGAATCAACCAGCCCTCACTACAGATTCACTTTTATCTATGAGGCAACAAATGGATGAGAGTAATTATGATATGGTGAATCTACTCACTGAACAAATGGGTACAATAATCAACCCATTAATTCGAGATACAAATCAGACTTACCAAACCCTGGCTACCCAAATGGGTAGAATTGCTGATTTCTTTGGAGGGGCACAAGTGCCCATCCAACAGTCACTTCAACCATTACAGGCCCCTAGACCAAGGCCTGGACAAGTTGCTGACAATCGAATCGAGGAGGCTCGAGGTCAGCAACAAGAACCACAAGTTGTTAACCAACCTGTACAAAGAAATGTTGAACCTGAAGTGGTGCTTGTTCATCGAAACCAAAATGCTGATGAGGTTTTGAGGAACGTTCAACATAATGATTTTGGGCAGAATAACTTAGCCAATTTGGTAGAAACCATCCTTGCCCAAAACGGTCTAAATGTGGGTTTGCATAGATCCAATTTTGTGTCACCACTATCTGAATTTGTTTTGCAAACAGAAATACCAAGGGGTTGGAAAACCCCAAAATTTACCAAGTTTGCTGGTGATACAACAGAGTCTACAGTCGAGCACATTGCTAGGTATTTGACTGAGGCTGGGGACATAGCAAATAATGAGAATTTAAGGATGAAGTACTTTCCCAATTCTCTAACAAAAAATGCTTTTACTTGGTTCACAACCTTACCCCCACACTCTGTATTTACTTGGACCCAACTCGAAAGGCTTTTTCACAAGCAGTTCTACATGGGTCAAACAAAAATAAGCCTCAAAGAGTTAGCAAGTGTTAGACGTAAAACACCAGAATCTATTGATGACTATCTCAATAGGTTTAGGCTTCTTAAAGCTAGATGTTTTACTCAGGTTCCTGAACATGAATTGGTAGAAATGGCTGCTGGTGGCCTAGACTACTCGATTCGAAAGAAATTAGATACACAACATCTCAGGGATATGGCTCAATTGGCTGATAGGGTTAGACAAGTTGAAAGACTTAGAAATGAAAAAGCCAGAAATAATAAGTTCCAATAGAAAGAAAAGATAGCCTATGTTGGGAACTATGAGAGTGATGATGAGTATGAGTTAGAGACTGGTGAAGTTGATCCAAATGAAATAGACTTGGCTGAATTAAAACCAGGACCTCCTTATACTTGTAAATTATTAAAGCCCTCGAATGGAAAAAATCCTAGTGAACCCAAAAATGTTTTTGTGCTTTTTTATATACATGCTTTTAAGAATGGAGGGAGAAGTTGTATAGAAGAAAGAAAAGAAAGTGGGTAAAAGTTAAGAAAAATTTATTTCATAAAGTAAATAAAAGAAAAGAAGTGTAAATGTTTTTTTGTTTGTAAAAAAAAGATTTTTGAGAGAAGTGTAATTGTTGAGAGAAAGAGGTTGTAAGAAAAGATGTTGTAAAGCAAAAGTTGTTGTTTGAAAACGAAAGTGTATTCGCTTTTTGTTGTTGAAAAAAGTATGTTGTAAAGAAAAGAAGTTCTTGTTGCTAAAAAAAAATGTAAGAAAAGATGTTGTAAAAAATGTTGTGATAAAAACATGTTAAAATTATGGTAGTGATGTTGAGATTAAGGTGAACTTGCGCTGTTTTGTAAAAGGATCGCATGTTTGTTTTGAAAAGGTCTTTTCGTTTCAAAAAGTCTCGTAATTAATTTTAAATTTAACTACGAGTCCTCTCCTTTGGAAATGAATTTTTGGCGTTTGTGTGTGATGTGTAAGCTAGGAAAGCAGTAAAGAGCGATAAATAAAGTCCTACGCTATTACAACCCAATTGAATAATTAATATTTACAACCATATCGAATTGAATGAATAAATAATAATAAGAGGCAATAACTAAATAAATAAATAGCAATGCATAAAAGTAAAATGCAAGTGCGAAAAATAAATATGATAATGAATATGCACACAAACAATTAAGAAGAGAAATCATAGCAAGATATTATATTCTAACTTAAAGGTGAAGTGTGTGAAAAAAGGGGTGCGGGAGGCAAGTACATGATAATAGAAATTTTGAAAGTCATTCATAGTAACAAACAACTCCAACTAAAACACAAGCAAAAAGAAATTTTATTTAGCAAAAGAATTTTTTATGCTTTTTTTATTTTTATGAAGAGTATGAATTTAGGCCAAAAGGCCCTTAACTATTAATGCTAATGTTAGAACTCAATAATTTTATAGAGTAAAATATTGTCTCTAACATGCATTTTTAAAATGATGCATTGTCCTAATCTAAATGCAATGTATGTATGCATGAAAAATGTGAAGTAAAATTATAATGTGAGATTGTAGTGTGATGCAAAAATTATTGTCAAATGTCATGTGAAATGCAAGATGTAGATTATGATGCAATGTAAATGTAGAAATGTAAAAAGAAACATGTAGTGTAAATGTAATGAAAAATGTGATATGATGTAGAATTTTTGTAAAAAGTTATGTGACAAAAAAATGCATAAATGTGATGTAGTATGAAAAAATGTAAGATTTTGAATGCATGTATGCATGAAAATTTCTAATAAAAGTATGTTGTATATTTTCATAAAATGAAATTAACAAAGACATAATCAATCATCACAAAAAAAAGGAATTCAAACATAGCATATTTAAACTTCTCTAGTATTTTTGTTATTTTCATGTTTTTGCATTCTAAATAAATAAAAAAAAGTAACTAACAAACTAATTTTTTTGCTTTTTGACATCAAAATACTAAAAAAGGTATTTTTATTTTTAAAGATGAATTTTTTTATTAGAAGTTTTTTTTATTTTTTTGTATTTTAGTAGTTAAACTTAGTAATTTTTCACAAAAAGAAAATAAATTCACACATATACATTTTTTATGGCAAAGCATATAATACGTACATATGAGTGCAAATAAATAGACATTCATACAAATGATAAAAAGAGATAATAATAAATAAAATAACAAACTAAAAATAAAATAGATAAATAAATAAACAAATAAAAGAGGCACAAAACAAAAAAAACAGAAAATGGGGCGAAATTGGGCTGTAATGCTAAGGCCCAGGTCCAATTTAAGGGGAACCGGGTCGAGCCAGACCCAAACCCGGTTCATATTAACCAAACCGGTGGGGGGTGCGCGAGAAATCCCCGGGGGGCGCGCAGAGTAACTGATTGGGGGGGTTTATTTGTGATTTTTTTACTATTTTGGGTTAATTTCATTTTTCTTCCTTCTCTTTCTTCTTCCTCTCGTTCTTCTTTCTCTCCTTTGCTCTGTTTCACCATTTTTATTTCCCTCAACCTTCCCTAACCCTAACTCTAAAACTGTTCAAATCACAAAAATCAAAACACAAACCCTATACTAAATCCATTCCTAAACACGAATCTATAATCAAAATTCCCGAAAAACCAACCAATCGGCCGGATCGAAAGGGGGCCGAAACCCTAACCCCAAATCGAAAAACCTAGGCACAAAATCTGTTTCAAGTTCTTAATATAAGGTTCATACAAACAGAAACAACAACAGCATGCATATGAGTTACGCGAAATAACTAAACATACAGTGGGGTAAGAGCTCCGGCGAGAACGTCGCTGTGGTGGCCGCCAGCGATTGTTCACTGCTCTGTCTATCTCCCTTTTCGATCTGTGCTTCCTTCTCCCCTTTGTTTCTTTTCTGTTTCTTCTTTTACTGCTTCTGTTTTGTGGTTTCGGTTTTGAAGGTGATTTGTGAAGGTTTCTTTTGAGGGTGTTTGTTGTTCTAGTTTGATTTTGATTTTTGGTTACTGTTCTTTTTCGGTTTATTGGTTTAGGTTTTTTGATTGATGAAGGTTTGAGTTTTTGGTTTATTGATTGAAATAATCAATCCTTTTTCGGTTCTGTTTTTTTGTTATAGTTTGTGTATTGATGGTGGAAACGAAGGAGGCTAGGGTTTGGTTTAATTTTTGACTATGTTCAGATTCTGTATTTTTGTGTTTGAGGTTTTTCTGCCGTTCTCAAGCTCTGTGATTTTTTTTTTCTTTGTTGTGTGAAATGTTCTGTTATGTAGTTAGAATTAGGGTTTTCAATGGCAAAAAGAGAAAAGGAACAGATTGGCTTTGTTAACTCAGATTTCAGTTTGAAAGAGATGTATTGAAATGGGAAAAGGACAGAAAAACGTCATTGTTGCTGTGCTGGATTTTGCAGAATTCTGTTTGAAACATTGGATCATTTTTTCAAATTTTTTTGGTGATGCTGTTGTTTTCTCTTTGACCGAAAAATAAAAAAAACAAGAGAGAAAAAAAAAAGAAAAATAATTGATAAAAAGGAAAGGCTTTTTTGGATAATAATAATAAGTGATAGTAATAATAATTAATAATAATAGTAATAGATAATAATAGATAAAAAAGTGAGAATAATGATGATAATAATATTAATAATAATGATCAAGGATAAGAGAAAAAGATGATAAATAGACGGACATAAAAGTACGACGACAAAAAAATGCGATAACGAGCACAAATGATGCGGCGAAAAAAAAAATGAATGGATGTGATGATATTTATTATTATTTTCTTATAAAAGATTTTGGTATTTAAATATGAAAAGTAGAAAAGATGGATTTTAGGTCCAAAATTGGGGTACAACAGGATCTACGTCCCGAATTTTGCTTAAACACCCTCTAAGGGCAAATAAGGTAGTTAGGGGGGGTTAAAGAGAAATTTTTCACTTATATAGATGTTCTAGACCCAATGTGGATGATCCCCAAGGCTGCCTCCTCAGTGACCCAACAATTATAACATATGTATTTTAATTATAAATATAAATTTGTGTTTTTTTACCGCAAAAGTATTAGTTATTATAAATGTAAAAAATGTTAAACAATTAAATCAATATTAGACAAACAATGGATAAAATCTAAAGTCAATGAAAAAAAAAATCAAATGTGCTTTTAAAACAAATCAACACTTGTTGTGATAATGTGCTCCTTCTTTTACAAAGAGATCGTCAAGGGTTCAAAATTTGTTTGTGACAATTTTCTATATTTTTAAGCATTCAAAAATTTCACGTTACTACTAACAAAAATGCCCTGTTTCAATACAAAAAAATGGAACACTTTTAAAAAAAATCCATAAAAAAAAGCCCATTAAAAAAATATCGGATATTTCTGAAAGAAAAAAAAAATGGAAAATTTTTCCTTCCACTCTTACAACTATACCTTCACCCCTACGACCAACTTTGTTCTTCCAATTTTACCCTTTTATTCTTTGTTTTTTCTTCTTTGAAAAATTCTTTTATTCTTTTATTGATTTCACTTACCCCTACAATTTTTATTAGGTACATAAAATTTTGTTTTTTAGTAGTCAAAACTTAATTTAAACCTGCAACAATCACAATTCATAACCAATATAAGTTAGCCATGGTTTAATTGTATCAATTACAATTGATAAATTGTTCTTTTTCAATAAGCATAGACACTGAATTATTTCTTGTATAAATCTATAATCAATATAAACGGTGATCAAAGCATAAAATCAATAACAAAAAGATAATTACCATGATGGGTTGATACTTAATATTGTTTGGAGAAGGGAAAATAAGAGAAGAGCCAATGAAAAAAAATGGTGACCTATTAGAGAATTAATGAAAAGGAATTTGCCTGTGAGAGCAAGTTGTGGGAAGAGAGGAAACGAGCCATTGGAGAAAGGGAAGAGAGATTGAGTGGAGTGAGAAAGAGGCTAACATTCATTTCTGGATTGAAAACATTGTTACCGGAACAATTGGGAATAACCAAACCGGAACATATGTTAAATGTGTTTCGGTAATAATATTGAAAAATCAACTAAACCGGAACACTTGTGAACTGTGTTCCGATAACAATTTTAGAAAATTAATCAAACCGGACAATTTTAAGTTTGTTCCAGTTCAAGTGAAAAATTAATCAAATAATTTGTAGGGGTGAAAGATTAAATGTAAATGTGGAATGATAATTTTTCTAAAATAAATATAAAAAATTTAATAATATAAAGGATAGGGTAAATTACACTCACCTCCCCTGAGATATCTTTAAATGACAGAGACATCCCCTCTAATTTTATACTTGACATTAACCTCCCTTAAAATCTATTAAAATAGATAAACACCTCCCTTCTTAATTAACACCGTTATTAATCTGTTAACCATGATTCCAATCAACAAGCACTACACAAAAACAAAGACAAACAAAATACTGCACTCCCAGTAAACAATGGATAATACTAATTCGCAAGTATCATACAATAAATCATGGCTAATAAGTAATAATTAATTTTAAGAATTACTCACTCCACTACTCCAGTGATCACCATTATGTGCACACGGTACAACCAGTACCACTTACGAAATTGAAGATTTAAATTTTAAGACCATTTCCAATTGAGAACTCAAATTTTGAGTACTTAAAGGGTCCCACTTGTACACATAACTTATTTATAATTTTTTAATAATAGTACTTAATAAGCACTCAGCTCCTCCAACCTAGCACCTCTCTAAAAAGTTCTTAATGGGTCCCGCCTATAACTCTACATCATTTAATATATAATAAATTATTATTTACTATCTCAAAATATATGTAGTAGTAATAAAATAATATATAAAAGTAGGTGGGGTTCTTTAAGAACCATGAGAGAGAAGGTGCTTATTTAAGCATTAGTACCTAATAAGTACCATTTTTGCATGTGCTCCAATGGGAGTACCTAATAAGTACCAATTCTTAATAGGTACTACTTCATAAGCACCCACCATTGGAGATGGTCTAAACATCCTAATCAAACTAAAGCTTGGTAATTGATATACTATATCAGCACTAAAGAAAACCTACTCTCTTCTAGACACTGTATCAGCACTAAAGAAACATATGAATATACGATAATGAAGGATATTCAATAGTTTAGGTATTGTGCGATGTGATGCTTCCATGCTTCCAAATTGTGCATTGAGGTGTGGTTCTAAACTGAAAAAGCAACGATAGGAGTGATGTGAACAAAAGGGAGTGATCAGAGACTCAGAGTGAACAAATTAGGAGATGCGTAAATGAAATAATGGTTTTTCTGTTTCTGTTTGACGACAGCTTAACAGTTCTAACAGTGGGGGAGGTTTGTGTCATATGAGAAAATAGAGGGGGTGTGAGTTACATATAGGATAAATTCAGGGGAGGTGAGTGTATTTTTTCCTAAAGGATAAAATAGGATTATTAGGTGGTTTGTAGGGGTGAGGGGTTAAGTGTAGGGGTGAAAGGCTAATTTTCAAAAAAATGGCTTTGCATTGAACCCAGCAGTTTATCCAGTCCATTCCGGTTTCCGCCGCTTTATCTGCATAGCCGATCCAACATGCTGACCCAACATGCACCGCCGGTCCGGTTTTTAAAACACAACATTCTCTTTATTGCAAAACAAGGAGTCCGTATAAACCCGACCCGGGTCGAAATCCGGTTCGATACTATTTAATGACATCAAAATCCCATTGTGAGAGAAACACTTCAGTGTGACTCCGAGGAAGAAGGAAAAAAAATTCAGCTCAACGATGAAGCCATTTTCAATTTTTCTCCTTTTCGTCCTCTTCTTCATTGCATCAGCATTAGGTATTCATTCTTCCTTTCTCTCTTCTTCACAATTCGCTAATTCAATTGTGCAGATAAATCATCATAGCATTTCTTCTTGATCCAGATTGTTTCAGATCTCGTTCATTTTTCCATTCAATTGATCAATTTCTATGATTTTTTATTTTACCTTTTTGATTTTCTTTCTGATGATGTATTTTTTCCTGTGATCATGTGTCAGTTTCTGCTAAGAAAGGTGGTGATGTAACGGAGTTGCAGATTGGCGTTAAGGTAAATCGTTTAATCTCGTTCATAGCTTAGATTTTGTATAAAATGCATGGAGATTTTATTTTTGTGGATAAATTGGTAGAATTCGCAACAATTGGACTGTTTTTGGTATTTTTAAATTGCGTCGGCGCGTTTATTTTAATGTTTAAGAAGTGAGAAATAGAGTAATTGACCTTTTTAATGAAAATGCTTGTTGTGTAATGTAAATGCTTGGTAATTTGTTGTAGAGATTAGAACAGGGAGAATAAGAAAACATGCATCTTTCCCTACCTATGATGCAATTAATTTTCATCAATGATAATGCATGAGCAAGGCTATTTTGATTTTGTATTACAGTGAAAGTGGGTTTATGTCCTCTTTATTGCTCACTATTTATACTCTTCATTGCAGTATAAACCAGCATCATGTGAAGTTCAGGCACACAAAGGTGATAAAGTGAAAGTACACTATCGGGTTAGTAATTTCTTATGATATCTTCCATGAAAATAAGGTTAAGCAGTAATGTCAAGGGAGTATCTAGGAGATTGGAAGGATTGAGGAACAAGAAGAAAATGAAGGGGAAGGGAAGATGATGGGGAACATTTTTTGCTTTATTTTAAGACCCCGGCTTGGGGAACATTTAAAATGATCATAAAATTTAATAAGGGAGGGTGTTGGTCCTTTGGAGTAAAAGGCATGGCCCCCATAACATCAATCAACTATTTCGAGTAGTCAGCTACATGCTTTGAGGAGTTTTGTTATTACTTTTACAACCATTTCATTTGTTCTTGTGATGACTGATGAGGGGCCATGCATTCATTTAATTTTTTTTTTGTCTATCATGCTCTACATATTAAATATTCACTTATCTTTGCAGGGAAAACTCACCGATGGAACTGTTTTCGATTCTAGCTTTGAAAGAAATAGTCCAATTGATTTTGAGCTCGGCGGTGGTCAAGTGATCAAAGGTAAGCGCAAAGCCACAGATAACTCTTGTTATTTTGAATTTCTTGTCTCATTACCAAACACGGTGATAATGAACTAGCTGATGTGCTGGTTTCTCAATTTATATTTATAATGATAACATTTATTTGTGTGCATTTAATTTAATTTTATTACAATTATGGATGATGGGAGATCTTCATGATAGAGGCTTACATGATTGCTGTTCCTCTTCTATACAGGATGGGACCAAGGATTGTTGGGAATGTGTCTCGGTGAGAAGCGGAAATTGAAAATACCAGCAAAACTGGGCTATGGAGAGCAGGGCTCCCCACCCACCATTCCAGGTAATTTATCTTGTTCATAATGGTAGTAATGTTCAAGAGTCAAATCTCTTTCAAATTCCAAGTTGCGGAAATTAATGTCTAATAGCTAGATAGTGGTCTGGTTGCCCGTTTTCCTGAAATGTGAGATTAGTCTATAGTATTGTAGAAGAGTATCTGATCTTAGTCAAGAAATAAATTCTTGCATTGTTGAACTAAGGGTTTTTGATTATCTGCTTTTTGATGTGTCACTTTAAATGTTAGTGCAACATGTTCTTCTATGTGTATATTTTTATATGCTTATGCTTATATATATGACATTGAGTTGAACATGCAGGGGGTGCAACACTTATATTTGACACTGAGCTTGTGGGCGTGAACGATAAAAGTTTAAGCGGAGAAAAATCAGACTCTGAACTGTAGACAAATCAAAAGCAATGGAAAACTAGACTTTTGGCAATCTTTGTTAGCTTATTTTTGTTGCTTAATAATGTTTTCGTCACCAAGGTTTCGTTGTTTACATTAAGTGAGGCTAGTATAGAAAGATTTTACTGTTGTACCCTATAAATTAAATACATCTATTTGGTATTTTTCTAGCGATTAAACTTTTGTGAGAATTTTCTTTGGTTTGCCTGTCTCTTAATTTCATTTGTCAGCTCATTTTGTTTAGGAGCTTTCAGGTATCTTGATTTTATATTTAAAAAGAGATAAAAGTTTTAATTCTAAAAAAAAAATTGGTACATGAATGACAAAACCATCATAAATTAACACACGCACAAAAGAAAAGAGAATTGTAAATAGAAATAAAAACAAAAATTTGTAATCAATTATTTTATTTTATGGTTGAAATGCAATCGAAATTTAATTTCCTATTAATACTTAATATTTGCATTTTCTTTAAAAGAAATTTGGTCTTAAATGATGTTGTAATCTACTGAAATTAAACTCACACACATCTGTGAGATTCCGAGTTCGAATATGGGTCACGACGTCCGGTCTAACAATTTCGGCATTTGCCAATTGAGCTAGGACTACTAGACTTTTCTTTAATTTTTTTTGGGAATGCATTTTACTACTACTATTTGACATCAATCGGATCAAATAAGAAAATCTAGAAAGAGATAACAGAAAATTCATGTATTCGAAAGCTTCTACTAAACCCTTGTTTCTAGAGATTACACACTCTCGCACGCTCACTCTGAAACGTTAGTTGTAGAACTCTCTCGAACCTCTCAACTAACTCAATTCACAAAACCGGTTTGTAAGTTGAGAGTTGCCCCTTATTTATAAACACATATTCAAGTCTTTTTGCAACCGATATGAAACTTCTTCCTTAACACACCCCCTCGCGTTCAACACTATTGAACTTGGTGGTAGAGGACGCGTTCAGAAATTGATGGTTGACGGTCCGACAAAGTGACCTAGCAAATTGTGGATAAACTTTGATACCATCTTAAAATTAGGAGTTTAGTTTAACTCAATTTCACAAAACCGGCTTAAGGTGAATGTTTACCTCTCTTATAAACACATTGTTTTTTTTTTTTTGACAAAATGAAAATAATTACACATAATTACAATTAAGAAAATAATTACAGAATATTCTATACTAACCCCTCCTCCTTCTCCATATTTCCACCTACTTGACGCATTTCTCAAACCATTCGGTTATCGCTAATCTCTGCATTCTCTCTACTTTTCAATTTCTCACATTCCCTAAAAAATCATGGATGAAGATTTCGATATATGCAACGACGGAGGATTGTTTAAAAGGATAATTAACGAGAAATGGGAAAACCCTAAGGATCCTGATGACGTCTTTGGTAAACATGCATATTACTACTTAAATTAATATTTCTTCATTTTTCATTGAATGATCGTATTATTTGACTGTGTTAACTAAAAATGTTCTTGTGGTGTTGCAGTTAAGTATGAAGCATGTCTTGATGATGGAACGCTTGTGGCGATATCTGATGGGGTGGAGTTCAATGTGAAGGAGGGTCAGTCAGTGCAAACATATTTATAACTCTAATATTTTCTTGATGGAATGTCTTACATCTATGTTAACAATGTGACAGGCCATTTTTGTCCTGCATTGTCAAAGGCTGTTAAGACCATGAAGAAGGGAGATAAAGTGATCTTGACCGTGAAGCCACAATGTAAGTTCTCTGTAAAACACTTTGGGAAACCATTTCACTAGAAATATTGATATTCATGCTTTTGTTATTGTGATATAGATGGTTTTGGTGAGAAGGGCAAGCCAGCTCATGGTGATGAAGGCGCAGTTCCACCTAATGCAACACTGCGGATTACTCTTGAGTTGGTTTCTTTGAAGACTGTTTCTGAAGTAACTGATGATAAGAAGGTTGTTAAGAAGATCCTCAAGGAAGGAGAAGGATATGAGCGTCCAAATCACGGAGATGTTGTGGAATGTAAATCCTCATTAATGCTAATGATGGTTTTTTTTTAATTGGATTTTGCATTTGGATTCTGATATGATATTTCGTCATTTTTGCAGTGAAACTAATTGGTAAGCTGCAAGATGGGACTGTATTTTTGAATAAAGGCCACAGTGACGATGAAGCAGATATCTTTGAATTTAAAACAAACGAGGGTAATCTATATCGATCCAATGTTTTGTCCCCCTACATAAAATTGTTTTAATGACAACTAGATTGAATGTTTGTTTTGTCGTGTTGAGCAGGGCAAGTGATTGATGGACTTAATAGAGCTGTAATGACCATGAAGATGGGTGAGGTAGCATTGTTGACTGTTGGGCCTGAGTATGCTTTTGGTTCATCAGAGTCTAAGCAGGAATTGGCTGTGGTTCCTCCTAATTCAACCTTGCATTATGAGGTTGAGCTAGTTTCATTCGGAAAGGTAAATAAATAACTTGATGATATTCTGTAGTTGTGTATTGATATATTTCTTGATGAAATTCTATTATTGAAATGTAACACTAGCAGTTGTAGTTTTAAAAATAATTCACATGATTAAGAAGATACTGACAAAGATTAAGACAAAGCATGGAACTGCTATCTATTTTTATAATATTTCTTTATGCTACTTCCAAGTTTGGCATTTTTCTTTTCATGTTTGTACTGTATTTTTTTTCATTTGTGTTATTGTTAAACTGTAATTGAGTTTCTTGTCATAAATAAAAGAGATGTTTCATTGCCATCTTTTTGGCTTCGCATGGAATTTGTTAGTCTAGAAATTCTAGCTCAACGGGTAGGAAATGTCGAAATTGCTAGGGCAAACGTCCGTGATTGGGGTTTGAACCCGTTCCTTCCACTTTGTGTGTTTGAGTTTCCAATGGTTTATCATTTCTTTTATGAAATGTACTATTAAAATGGATATATTTTTTGAAATGTACTTTTCTTGGGACAATACTAGTTAAGCAGGTTTCACATAAGAGTGATGCCATTTATTATTTTTTCCTGACATGCCATTGCCACTATATTTATGTTTGATACATTTACTTGGTTTAGTATAAGGAGCCTTGGGACATGAACACTGCAGAGAAAATAGAAGCTGCTGGTAAGATGAAAGAAGTAGGGAATGGATTTTATATGGCTGGGAAGGATGCAAAAGCTTCGAAAAGATACGAGAAGGTATGCATTAATATAATTTCACCTACTTCAATGCATATCTCTGAGGCATTTTTCTAAATACTGTAACTATAATGCAGGCTGTAAAGTTAATAGAGAATGATACTTCTTATAGTGAAGTGGAGAAGAAAATTGCCAAGGCCTTGAAGATTGCTTGTAATGTGAACAATGCATATTGTAAGCTGAAATTGAAAGATTATAAACAGGCAGAGAAATTATGTACAGAGGTATGACTGCTGTCTACCACCTTACAGAAAATCATTGCTCTTTGTTTATCTTAAAACAACAATTGATCTTTACACGGACAAGTAGGTGCTGGAGCTTGAGAGCACAAACATGAAGGCCCTCCGTAGAAGGGGTCGGGCTTATTATCATTTGGGTGACAACAAATTGGCTCAACTTGATTTAAAGAAAGCTCTTGAGATTGACCCTGACAACAGGTGAATAATATTCTAAATAAATTAGTTATATTGGCATATATAAAGGGTATTTGTTGAGTGTGTGTGGTTCAATTCAATAATCAATAAGCATTTTGGGTTTGCTGGGGTTTTGTCTTGTTAAATAGAATTGCTTTTGATTTTAAAAACCAGGGCTGGGATGTGAAGTTGGAGTACAAGATTCTCTTGACATTAATGTGAGTATTACATATCTATTGATTCTCTAATACAGTACATTTTCACTTCTGTCTCTCGGGCGTTTAATCTACTGCATTTATTTAACATGCAGAAATCGGCGCCGAAGGATGCAGTTGCAGAACCCATGAGTATTGACAGCAAGGCGTAAAACATCATGGAAATTGATCAAATTTAGAGTTTTTTTCCTTCTTTTTTTTCCATTAATTTTTCTGTACATTTGATAGTTGTGATGGATATAAATGCACGTGATTTGGGACAATTTGTTCTATTGCCACATTGTGATTTGTCCCATGAATATTCTATTATTCTTTCCTTTAATTCAATCTGTCTATAAGAAAGTTATATTTTTTTGGTTACAAAAAAGTTATATCAATCTATTTAAAATATGTTTTCTAGTGTATCACATAAATAAGTCTCACCATAACAATTATTATAAATCAATCCTAGCCATAAATTAAAATCAAAATTAATAGTCAAGATTTGGAGTAACTTATAAAACTTACTCTTTGAATCAATTGACGTCTCATTTTTTTTGGTTACAAAAAGTTGTATCATTGTGATTTGGGACCAAGGATTGTTGGGATTTGGGAATGTGTCTCGGTGAGAAGCGGAAATTGAAAATACCAGCAAAACTTGGCTATGGAGAGCAGGGCTATGTGCCACTTTAAAGATTAGTGCAACATGTTCTTCTATTTGAGTTTTTGGGTTTTTGATTATCTACTTTCGGATGTGCCACTTTAAAGATTAGTGCAACATGTTCTTCTATGTGTATATATTTGTATGCTTATGCTTATATATATGACATTGAGTTGAACTTGCAGGGGGTGCAACACTTATATTTGACACTGAGCTTGTGTGCATGAACGACAAGTTTAAGGGGAGAAAAATTAGACTCCGAACTGTAGACAAATCAAAAACAATGAAAACTAAACTTTTGGCAATCTTTGTTAGCTTATTTTTGTTGCTTAATAAAGCTTTCATCACCAAGGTTTCGTTGTTTACTCTAAGTAGAGCTAGTATAGATAGATTTTACTGTTGTACCCTATAAATTAAATACATCTATGTGGTATTTTTTAGCGATTAAACTTTCGTGCGAATTTTCATTGCTTTACCCGTCTCTTAATTTCATTTGTTAGCTCATTTGTTATGAATAAAACTTAGGTTGAATGAATGATATACTAGTCCATAGCAGAGAAGGTAGGGTAAAAATAAATAATGCCGCTTTTATATGCTACGGAGTACCTTCTAAAATATCTATTTTTCTAAAGGATCTTCTAAAATATCTATAAATATTTATGTGTCATAATTTAATTGAATGTATGTCCATAAAAGTTATACTAAAATGTATACAAATTAAATCCTTCTAATAGAAGTCTCCACAACTGCGTTTCAGTTTCGAATTTGTAAGAGAATTGAAATCATTTAATGTAAGAATTCGTCTCGAACTCTAGACTACTAGGACCTCTTCTTCCAGAAACTAGAGGGTGAAAGTAAAAATAAAGTGTATATAAATTAAATCATATTTTAAAAGCTACATTTATAATGATTGTAGAGAATTCTTTTCTATTTAAGTTTTCGAGAGATTTCTTGATTATCAATTTTCACCATTAACTTGAAGAATTAACCTTCAAAGTTGTTGGGAATATTTTTTTTTTTTGAAGCAAAGTTGATGGGAATATTAAGATGATACTAATTGATAGTAAATTCTAAAGATTGAATTTAAATAGTAAATAGAAGTTCTTAAATTTGAAAGATACATGTTTGAGTCTTGAACTCTTAATTATAAATATAAAGTTAGAATCTGTTGACACCAATTAGATATTTTCAACATATAACTAGAAAGACTAATCTTCTATCATTTTGTTTGAGTTTTTTTTTGGTAAACCATTTTGTTTTTGTTTGAGTGTTGTTAGGTATCTTAATTTTATATTTAAAAAGAGATAAAAATCTTAATTCTAAAGTTTTTATCCAAAACAAATTTCTTATAAAAATTGTAAAAATAAAAAATAAAATAAAATGACAATTAGTGAAAAATTAATCTTAGAGTTGCATGTTCAAAGAGTCATGCATAATAATGTGGTGTCTCCTAAGTCGAAAGATGTAATTTTTAAGATGATTGATTTTATCATTCAAAAAGAAGTAGCGGCACAATTTATTACCCACTTGCTTTCGATTCAAGTGTAATTATCTTTTATGTATATATAGGGGATTGCTAACATTGACCCATGTAGGTCAATGTTAGCAACTATGACCTACATGAAATGTGGGGGGCGCGAAGTAAAGGTTGGGGGCGCGGAGAAAGAGGGGCGCACGGGAAAACATGGGGGCGCGAGTAATTCTTTCAGGTCATAGTTGCTAACATTGACCTACATGAATCAAGGTTAGAATTCCGCACATATATATATATATATATATATATATATATATATATATATATATATATATATATATATATATATATATATAAATTTGAAGACTAAAATGTAGAAAGTCTAAAAAAGAAACAAGAGTTGTAAGTAGAAATAAAACAAAAATTGTTCTCATGAGCTTAGCTCAATTGAATTTCAAGCCACTAGGCTACCTGATAAAAAAAAAAAATTTGTAATCAATTCAAAAATTTTATAATTGCATTCCTCAAATATGTTTGTATTTTTTTATAATACAGTATATATTTTCATTTTTTTTGATTATTTTAATTTTTCTGGAAATGCATTTCTTTTATTTTAATTTTTTAGTCGAGATCGGGGTATCTATCGCCGAACGCAGCAATATTTTCTTTATTTTAATTAGCAGTACCTATTGGCTATTTGATTTTTGACATCAATAAAATAAAAAAATAGAAAACAAAAAACTCTTGTCAAAAAAAAAAAAAACTAAAAAGAGAAAACCGAAAACTCTTGTATCTGGAAGCATCTACTAAACCCTCGTTTCTGGAAACTCTCACTCACTCACTCACTCTCAAACTTTAGCCATAGAACTCTCTCGAACCTCTCAACAAACTCATTTTCCATTTCCATTTATACCCCTCTTCCTTCACCACATTTCCAACTACCTCACGCGTTTCTCAAACAAACAATTCATTCATCGCTAATCTCTGCATTCTCTATACTTTTCAATTTCTCACATTCCCTAAACCATGGACGAAGATTTCGATATTCCGGCGGTTGACGAAATGAACGACGATTTCGACTTCGCCGGCGTCAACGGTAATCCAATTCTCAAAGTCGGTGAAGAGAAAGAGATCGGTAAGGAAGGTTTGAAGAAGAAGCTTCTCAAAGAAGGTGAAGGTTGGGATACTCCTGATGCTGGCGATGAAGTTTACGGTAACTGAATTGAATTAAGCGTTCTCTTTCTATGTTCGTTATTCGTTGATTGAATTTGAATAAAGCTTGTTCTGATTTTTTTGATTTTTTGATTTGTGTGATTTTCTTGATGTGTAGTTCATTATACTGGAACGTTGCTTGATGGTACTAAATTTGATTCGAGTAGAGATAGAGGAACGCCTTTCAACTTTAAGCTTGGACAAGGTGAGTATATTGGAACGAACGACGGCGATTTTACGATTGGTTTTGATTTGAATTTGTTCGTTATTATCTTGATTTGGTACTGTTAATAATTACTGAGTTTTTTTTAAACCTTTTGAATTAATTGATTGGATCTGTTAGTTTATCATGTTTGATTGAGGTTTTATTTGTGTTTGAGTGTGAAGTTATAGTTTAGTTTAGTTAAGCACTTATTGAACAAGGCTTATTATATCAGAACTTATGAATTACCAATTTGCTTTAATCTAAGGTGAATTCTAATGTGAAAGACTTGTATGTGCGCAAGTTGCAAATACATTATAACGAATATGAATGTTACAAATCCGTTGGATTGAAAGTTTGTATCATATAAATCATGCATGTCAAATTTTACAGAAATTGAAAATTATTTGATATGTTATTGAGACCTATCAAGATTAACCGTATAATTTGACATATCAAATGATTATCAATTTATGTAAAAAACCGTTGGATTGAAAGTTTCTATTATATAGATCATGCATGTCAAATTTTACTGAAATCAAAAATCATTTGATATGTTATTGAGACCTGTCAAGATTAACGGTAAAATTTTACATATCTAATGATTTCCAATTTCTGTAAAATTTGACATAGAATTGGGAGCTGTTTTGATGAGTTGGCATAGGGATGTAAGTTGAAATGTTGTAAACTATTTTCACAAGTTTCTTGATCACTTGCAATGCTCTTTATGTAGTATATACTATTCGAAGTTCCAAATGTGCGTGGTTTCGTTGACAGTATTTGATTGCAGTTATTATATTTTTAAGTGACTTTGTGTTGGTATTGCAGGGCAAGTTATCAGAGGATGGGATGAAGGTATTAAAACCATGAAGAAAGGTGAAAATGCCCTTTTCACCATTCCACCTGAGTTAGCTTATGGTGAATCTGGTTCTCCTCCTACTATTCCTCCCAATGCTACTCTACAATTTGATGTTGAGCTGCTGTATTGGACTAGTGTGAAGGATATATGTAAGGATGGAGGATTGTTTAAGCAGATAGTTAAGGAGGGGGAGAAATGGGAAAACCCCAAGGATCCTGATGACGTCTTTGGTAAACATATTACTACTTGAATATTTCATATTTCATTGGATGATCCTAATATTTGACTGTGTTAACTAAAAATGTTCTTGTGGTGTTGCAGTTACGTATGAAGCACGTCTTGATGATGGAACGCTTGTGGCGAAATCTGATGGGGTGGAGTTCACTGTGAAGGAGGGTCAGTGCAAACAAATTTATAAGTCTTTGTCTCTCTAATATTTTCTTGATGGAATGTCTTATATCTATGTTAACAATGTGACAGGCCATTTTTGTCCTGCATTGTCAAAGGCTGTTAAGACCATGAAGAAGGGAGAGAAAGTGATCTTGACTGTGATGCCACAATGTAAGTTGTCTGTAAAACACTTTGTGGGAAATGATTGTATTTTTTTTCCTTCTTTATAAATGATTTCACTAGAAATATTGATATTCATGCTTTTGTTATCGTGATATAGATGGATTTGGTGAGAAGGGCAAGCCAGCTCATGGGGATGAAGGTGCAGTTCCACCTAATGCAACACTTCATATTGCTTTTGAGTTGGTTTCTTGGAAGACTGTTTCTGAAATAACTGATGATAAGAAGGTTGTCAAGAAGATCCTCAAGGAAGGAGAAGGATATGAGCGTCCAAATGAGGGAGCTGTTGTGAAATGTAAATCCTCATTAATGCTAATGATGGCTCTTTTTTTAATTGGATTTTGCCTTTGGATTCTGATATGGTATTTCGTCATTTTTGCAGTGAAACTAATTGGTAAGCTGCAAGATGGGACTGTATTTTTAAAGAAAGGCCACAGTGATGATGAAGCAGATCTCTTTGAATTTAAAACAGACGAGGGTAATCTATATTGACCCAATGTTTCTTCCCCCTACGTAAATTTGTTTTTATAACAACTAGATTGAATGTTTGTTTTGTTGTGTTGAGCAGAGCAAGTGATTGATGGACTCGATAGAGCTGTAATGACCATGAAGAAGGGTGAGGTAGCATTGTTGACTGTTGCGCCTGAGTATGCTTTTGGTTCATCAGAGTCTCAGCAGGAATTGGCTGTGGTTCCTCCTAATTCAACCTTGCATTATGAGGTTGAGCTAGTTTCATTCGTAAAGGTAAATAAATAACTTGATGATATTCTGCTATTGTGTATTGATATATTTGAATGATGGTTGATGAAATTTTATTATTGAAATGGAACACTAGCGGTTGTAGTTTTAATAATAATTCACGTGATTAAGAAAATACTGACAAAGACTGAAACAAAGCAGGGAACTGCTATCTATTTTTATATTATTTGTTTATGCTACTTCCAAGTTTGGCATTTTTCTTTTCATGTTTGTACAGTATTTTTCATTTGTGTTATTGTCAAACTGTAATTTAGTTTCTTGTCAATTGTCATAAATAAAATAGATTTTTATTGCCATCTTTTTGGCTTAGCAAGGAATTTTTGTTAGTCTAGGAATTTTTGTGTGTATGACTTTCCAATGGTTTGTCATTTCGTCTATGTACCCAAAAAATGATTTTCTTGGGACAATTACAAGATTCAAATAATGGAAATGTGCTTTTTAATGGATATATTGTTCAAATCCCTCAGGTGTTTTCAAGACACTGGTTAAACAGGATTCACATAAGAGTGATGTCATTTTTTATTTTTTCCTGACATGCCGCTATATTTATGTTTGATACATTTGCTTGCTTTAGGATAAGGAGTCTTGGGACATGAACACTGCAGAGAAGGTAGAAGCTGCTGGTAAGATGAAAGAAGAAGGGAATGGATTGTTTAAGGCTGGGAAGTATGCAAAAGCTTCTAAAAGATATGAGAAGGTATGCATTAGTATAATTTCACCTTTGTCTACTTCAATGCATATCTCCGAGGCATTTTTCTAAATACTGTAACTATAATGCAGGCTGTGAAGTTCATTGAGTATGATACTTCCTATAGTGAAGAGGAGAAGAAAACTGCAAAGGCCTTGAAGATTGCTTGTAATCTGAACAATGCAGCATGTAAGCTGAAATTGAAAGATTATAAACAGGCAGAGAAATTGTGTACAAAGGTATGACTGCTGTCTACCACCTTATATAAAATCGTTGCTCTTGTTTATTTATCTTAAGATAATAACTGATCTTTATATGGACAAGCAGGTGCTGGAGCTTGAGAGCACAAATGTGAAGGCCCTCTATAGAAGGGCTCAGGCTTATATTCATTTGGCTGACTTGGATTTGGCTGAATTTGACATCAAGAAGGCTCTTGAGATTGACCCTGACAACAGGTAAATAATATTCTTAATAAATTAGTTATGTTGGCACATATATGAAGGGTAATTGTTGAGGGTGTGTGGTTCAATATGCATTTTGGGTTTGCTGGGCTTTTGTCTTGTTAAATAGAATTGCCTTTGATTTTAAAAACCAGGGATGTGAAGTTGGAGTACAAGACTTTGAAAGAGAAGATGAAGGAGATCAATAAGAAGGACGCAAAGTTCTATGGGAATATGTTTAGCAAAATGAAGAAATTGGATTCTCTTGACATTAATGTGAGTATTCTATCTCTATTGATTCTCTAATACATTTTCACTTCTGGACAATGCATTGCCGGTTTGTTTTTGAAGGTGCATATAGTATATGTCTCTTGATGTTTAATCTATTGCGCTTATTTAACTTGCAGAAATCGGTGCCAAAGGATGCAGAACCCATGAGCATTGACAGCAAGGCATAAAACACCATGGAAATTGATAAAATTTAGAGTTTTTTTCTTCTTCTTTTCTTTCCATTATTGTTTCCGTGCATTTGATAGTTGTGATGGATTTAAAGGCATGTGGTTTGGGACAATTTGTTCTATTGTCATGAATAGGAAATGTTGCGCTTATGAGATGAATTAGTTATTACCAAAGATGCTTGATATTGTGGAATCTGCATTGTGTAGTAGAACTAGCCACATTGTGGTTTGTCCCATGAATATCCTTTCCTTTAATTTTTCGTTTGGAGCAAACGTTTATGTTTAGTCTCGGTTGCCTATTTTATCAAGTCTCGTGTGACCTTTAAAAAAAAAAGTAGCAGTGAGTAAATGGTTAATTTTTTTGAGGATCCATATAGATTTTTATTTGGTTACATAGGATCAATATAGATTTTTAGTTTGAATTGAGTATCTCGTATCCTTTGTGTGCAACAATAGAGATTAATCCCTCGAATCAAGCAATACTATATATATTTTTTTCTGACATACATAAAATAATATATTCTGGATTAATGAATTCTAAAAAGTCTTTTACGGTACATAACCATTCAAAATTCAATAGTCTATTTTTCTATAAGAAAGTTATATATTTTTTGGTCCCAAAATTTTTATAACACCGGTACAAAATTTAGTTCTATTTTCTCTCTTGATAGTTCTTTCTTCTTTAAAATCATATGAATGTTTGAAATCACTTAATTTGGCATTCTCACAAAAGGGCATCTTGAGCTTCAAAGTTAAAGGTGCATATCACTCGATTAGATAGTGACAAGAAGCTTCACCTCAGCTCCTCGTCTCATGTGGTGTAGAGAAGTTGAAGAGGATATTGATCATGTATTTAAAGATTTTGAGTGGGTTAAATCAAGTTCGGTACTACGTAGGTAGTCACATTTTGGCATTAGTTTCAAAAATATTTCTACTTAATTTGTTCCTTGGTTATCTAATGTCATATCTTACTCAACATATGTTTTTCGTGTTTTATCTTTGTATTTTGCTGATAATGCTGAAACTGTGAGATTAATATTAGCCTTAAAATTAACTTTATACACGGGTTTTCTTCAAGTGCAAGTGGCTCTCTAAATGTGGTTCTTCGACTACATCTTCTTTTTTAGACCAGGCATACTTTAGAGTGATTCATTTTGATTGCAAAAGGATTAATAATTTATTTTAGTCAAGCATTTGTGTTAAATTATGTGATAGGTGATGCTAATATCGTGGCTCATCATTTAACCAAGTTTACTATTTCTTCTATTGACTTTGTTTGAATTGAAGAACGGTCTCTTTGAATTTCTAGTTTTGTTGCACTTGATTTAGTTCTTTTGTTTTTTTTATGGGATGGAAGTAAAAGCAAACAAAACGAAAATATGAAGGAAAAAATTAACCATCAACATAAGAGTATAAGACTGTGTCGAGGAAGATTTTCAAGGCATCATTAGAGGAGGTTCCATTATTCACAAGTTAATTAAACATGCATTGTTTTCTTTGATAGTATGTTAAAAAGAGATATTTTAATCTCCTTTGTGGAAATAACGAATTTGTCGAATAAATGATACGTAAGGATACATTTGAAAAGTTTCATGAGAAGACATGAAGTTTACTGCTACATAAATAAATAAATTTTGTATCACATGAATTATAAAATTATCAATGATGAATGAGCTCAAATGAATCTTAGATTTCTTTAGCAAGTAATGATATGTTCAATTGCCAGTTCTTTTTTAATAAAAAAATCAATTAAGGGAAAAAAATTTACGACACAGATTAATTACTGATAAATTGTATCAATAATAACATAAATAACAACACAAAAGTTATAAAATTATTAATTATTAATTGATTCAGTGGTGATTGATGTTAAACTTAGTAGAGAGGACTATAGTTCGATATCTCGCAACTTTGATCAAAAATGGATTGAAACTACTTGATGCAATAATTGACCCTCAAATCAAATTAAACTAATAGTAAAAACGAATAAAAGAAAATTATAAAATTTAAGTTGTAAATGTAAGTGATAATATTAACAGAGACATTTGATATGTTGGGTTGAAATCCACAATATTTCATTTTTTCTAACCTTTTTTGTTTTTTTTTATACTCCTTTTTTTTTTCGTAACTCGGATTTATTTAAAAAAAATTAATCTAAAATGAATGTTTAAAACCATTTTCTGTAATAATTATTTTTATTCCTTATTTATTTAACCAATAAAACTTTATTTAAAAAAATTAAGAAAAAACTGAATATAAATACCCAACTCATTAGGGTTTTGCATTAGCCGCAGCAAACGAAGCACAGAAGCCAGTGAGAGCGATTGTGCATCGTTTCACCCTTCAAAATGGGTACATACTCTCTCCTTCATTTCTTCTTCTTCGATTCTATTCTATTCGATCAATCTCAAACCCTAATTACCTCTATTTTCTTATTCATTATTCTCTAATGGATTTTGGTATCATTGTTGTTTTTGAATTACAGGTATTTCCAGGGATTCTATGCACAAGAGGCGTGAAACTGGTGGAAAGAAGAAGTCATGGAGGAAGAAGCGAAAGTAAGCTCTAAAATCTTACATTTATTTGTTTATATTATTTTGATTTATGTTCAAAATTCACATTTTATTGCTTCTTTGATTTTCCTTTATTTGTTGTTTTGTTTTGCAATTTTTTTGGGTTAAATTCGTTATGATATTTGCATGTTTTAGATTATTTTTTGTATTTTTAGCTATTAGATTTCATAGTATATTGTGATGTGAGATTTGGAAATGCTTATTTTTTATGTTCTTTAGTGATTCTAGAAGATCTAGTCGTAGTGGATGATTTGGGGTTTTCAATTGAAAACTTATTATGAAAATTTTGTTCTCCATTTTTTCGGTGGAAAATTATTTTTTCTTGGCTTTTATTTGCTTCAATTTTTACGATTTGTTTTGAACTAAGGTATATTGATGGTTTTAATTAGGTATGAGCTCGGTCGCCAGCCAGCTAACACTAAGCTATCAAGCAACAAAACTGTGAGGAGGATTCGTGTTAGAGGTGGAAATGTGAAGTGGAGAGCTCTGAGATTGGATACTGGAAACTTTTCCTGGGGTAGTGAAGCCACCACCCGCAAAACCCGTTTGCTTGATGTGGTTTACAATGCTTCCAACAATGAACTTGTCCGTACTCAGACCCTTGTGAAGGGTGCTATTGTGCAGGTTGATGCTGCTCCCTTCAAGCAATGGTACCTTCAACACTATGGTGTTGAAATTGGCAGGAAAAAGAAAACTGCTGCTGGAAAGAAAGAAACTACAGAGGTGATGATTAGACACTTTCATCACTTTTCACATTATGTTCCTGCATATCTATGTTTTGCCAATTTTAATCTGTTGATTTTGGTTGTTTAAATACTACTCGGTGGAGATATACTACTCTAATGTGTACTAGTATCGGTTTGATGCATTAGCTATAGTTTTGGAGTAATGTTCTTTTTATTAATCTTGTACAACGTATTTACTTTTTCATGTTTTCTGTGTTGATTCTTTATCTTAAATTTTGAGGATTTTATTATGATATCTTGTTAAGATCTCTTTATCTTATTGTTAGTATGACCACCACATGTATATGTTGAAACTAAAACCAAATTACTCTGATGTGTGCTAGTTTCTGTTGGATGCATTGGATATAGTTTCTTATAAATATGTTCATGACAATATTAATATGCTAGTTAGTTCCTTTATCTTAATCTTTTAAAGTTACTGATGTTGTTTTCCTCCTCTGATGTATAATTTTCAGGAGGCCGAGGCTGCTACAGAGGAAGTAAAAAAGAGTGGCCACGTGCAGAGAAAATTAGAGCAACGCCAGAAAGATCGCCAACTCGATGCCCACATTGAAGAGCAGTTTGGTGGTGGACGACTGCTTGCATGCATATCTTCTAGACCTGGTCAATGCGGCAGGGCCGATGGGTATGTCTTAAATTCTCATTCTACTGCTTAGTTTCTTTCATTGAACTATATAATATCTGTTTGCCTAACTTTTTTTTTCCGTGTTATGCAGTTACATTCTGGAGGGTAAGGAACTTGAGTTCTACATGAAGAAACTCCAGAAGAAGAAGGGCAAGGGTGCAGCTTGATTGAACCTTTTCTACATTTTTATTTTTCTTCAGTTATTTTAAATGAGACCAGTACCCAACAAAGATGTTTTGTGGTTCAGTTAATTCTGTTCTTCAATATTTGAACATCTTTTAGTGTTTTGACATTAGTTGCTTGGTTTTATTTTAAATTAAACTATTCTGGTAATGTATGGCTTACAATTTTGTCAATGAATTTGTTTTGAAATTACTAGTACTTTATTTTGATTTGTGAAACTGCAATAGCCAGTTTCACTTGATGCTGATAATATAAATCTGGTTTTTAAGTATTTGTTTTTCTAAAGGGTCTCACTTACTCTCTTTTTTGTGTGTACAATTTTACCTTTAATTCTTAATGGCCTGTATATAAAAACAAACATTCAGATAACTCAAATGTGAAAAATATTCTCCGTACTCAAGAGGATGTGTCATGACCGTTCAAGAAATGAGTAGCAAAGATATATTACAAAACAAAAAAAAAATCACAACCAAAAGGGTAGCAAAGATAAGGTGAACCAACATGAACACCCAATATAACCTAACTTTAACTGCCACAAACTAACGTTATAATTGTTTGTTGCTAATAAGTCTAAATTATTGGTACTAAGATAATCTAAATTTCATAATCACATTAGAACTTTGGTGATATATTTAGCAATTCAAAAAAATAGGACTTTTTTAACCGATTATTACAATTTGCGAAGACATTAGATAGTTATTGTATGCGCGCCATCAAGTCGCATAGGGGGGAGTGAGTGAATGATATTGATACTAGAATTTGAACTTGTTACATAATAAAAGCAATATCTTGTAGTTACTTTCTTAGCATGTAGTTACATTCTTAGGAATATAAAGTGCATGACCATGAGCGAGTAAGTCTACTTAGACATCAAAGAAACTAAGGATTGAATTTAACATAAGTACCAAAAAATCTGTCTTGATAACAAATAGTATAATTTAAGCAACAAAACATTGAAACTATGAAATTGTACAATTTATCAAATTGGAAAAGAATAACAAATGTTTTAATCTAACAATCTCCACCTTTTCAGTTAAGGCATGCAAGCAACTGTGTATTGGTTTTACAGGTCAGAAACCTATTTCCTTCAAGCGTCGCACATTTCGCCATTCATAACTGAAACAACTTTTATGTAACTTATAAGACATATGACTTGGCAACAACAATGAGGCAGTAGTCTTTACAACAAAAAAAGTAAACAGTACTGCAAATTTGGTACCAAGCAGCAATGATTTGCTTAAAATTGGTAGCCAAAACCACTGAGAACATCTTAGGCTCAAAATCAGTATGTTCTGAGAAAGGTTTAAGGTTTGGCCATTGTGAGCTTTTATCTTCAATCAATGAGGATCTGAGAGGAAGTTTTGTATCCATTAAAAGCTGGAGCTTAACTAACCTGCTCTCCAATCAAATCAAGACCAACAACCAAAAAACTTATCCCTTGAAATAATAGGAAGTAGAAATGAATTCCTTGAGCAGATAGTAAGCTTCTAACTGAGGCAGTTAACAAAATAAATGCAAGAGCAAGTTCTTTCCTGTAGAGACGATTTTTCTTGGTCTTCGGAGATATCTTTGAAAGTTCTAGTTTGCTTAGTTCGTCAATTCCTGAATCCGAGTTACATCTATGAAGACTATTAGATTGCATAAGAGGTTCGGATTCCTTTTCGAAGGTAACCAAGTCTGCCTCTGATGATCTTCCCAATTTTTTTGTAACCACCCATTCGTAAGAACTTCCAAACCGAAATAATCCAGAAATCATTGCATTAAATTTGGTTACTGACATAGTGTTCTCAAATAAAAGATAAGGCACTATGAATGGAAACGACCGGGGGGCTGGAAGAACACTTAGGATAGACATGACTCCAGGAATGTAACAAACAACCCAAGCTGGGAGCTCAGCTTCTGGAAGGAACATGGTCAATGGAAGAATGATGCAGAAGAGGGTGAACGAATAAAATGGCAGAACAAGCTTCCTCAGGAGGAAGAAAAGAAATATCAAATTGAACTTCTTTGGCCAACTAACCTGGTACAAATATAATTCAATAAGCAATGCATAGTATATCCTTCTAGAAGTCAAATTATTTAAACAAAGGATTTAAATAAAGGAAATATGTTCTGACTTTAAAATACTTAAGGATTAAAATTTAGCATACCATTCTTAAAATAAATATAACAGCAAGAATAGCGGAATAAGGATTTCATATTGGTCTCCTGAATTAAACAGATCTAAAAAGAAAACAAAGAAAGAATTGAATACCTTTGAGCGAAGTACATCAACAAAACACAAACGAAACAACTGCATTGGACCAGAATGCCAGCGGTGTTGTTGTTTTTTATATGCCTCATATGTCTCTGGAAGCTCACAGAGGCACTGCAAGAAGCATAATGAACATATGTAAGACTCTCAAACATTTCAGATTAAGCTTCAAGATTTGAAATATAGCTCACCTTAACATCATTGAGAAAAATAAACTTCCATCCACAGAGATGAGCACGAACAGCAATGTCCATGTCCTCAACAGTTGTTCGCTCTAACCAGCCGCCACTCTCCTCTAGGGCCTTTATTCTCCAGACACCAGCAGTTCCATTGAAACCAAAGAAGTTAATGAAGATGCCATTTACCTGCTGTTCAACCTCAAAGTGGAAAGATAAATTTATATTCTGTAATCTTGTAAGCAAGTTCTCATCCTTGTTTACAAATGCCCATCTTGTCTGGACTAATGCCAAATCATCCCTTCCCTTCAATTAGAGTAAAAAAAAAACACAAGAAAAATTAGTTAGAGTTAGACTTATGCTTAAATAAGCATTATTTTAAATAGCTATTCTCAAACTATTGCAAACACGTGACTGGTCCATTATTTATTAAGTTTTCGTCATATAAAAAATATTCTTTATAATCTTGAAATTATTTGGTGAGATTACAGCTCATGTTGATGAAATAGAGAATAATTTTCAAAAAGAAAACACTGTTGCAAAACATTAAGGAGAATGATGTCATACTGGCAGAATAGAATTATTAATTCAAATTAGTTTAGAATTGAAGATTGTAATTTTGTAAATATGAGATGCTTTACATATTTGATGAACTGCAACAGAAAAAAACTAATGTCAAATTTAAATTGTTCAAATTCCTAGAAGTGTCAATAATATTCAAAAAAGCAGGAGATATAAGGTTGGGCTCTGTGGATTGGGTGGGGAGTTAAGCAGTGGAGCGATAGGGAAATTAAAGGTTTGATCCCTACCCAAAGATAATCCTAACAATACTAACATTTGCCAAAAAATTATAAAGGAAGCTCAACTAATATGATATATGTTGCAGTTTATTATAACCCTTGGGTGAATTGTGCTATCAACCAATGTCCCAGAAGTATTGAAAAATTTCTCAGTTTTTAAAGTGGTGAGTCACTTAGGTAACTCGAGGGTTAGCTTTGAAATCGATATTGATAGAAGACAACCAATTGTTTTGAATAAATTCAAATAGCACTGGATTGAGTACTTGAGATTCAAATGTGCACCAGTGGAGGGAGTTATAATATTTTGAAAGTAAAATTCTAGCCAAAGCATTTAAAGATTCTGCAGTGTAGAAACTAACTTTAAAACATACAATTCTAAATATAAATAACAAATATTTATAACCAATTGCAGTTAATACAAATAGTTGAACCTTTTGCTCACACTCGTTTGTGACTTGGGTTCAAGTGTAAAATTCTGCCATTTTTAGGTAATATGTAAATTCTATTATAAATCTTCAATGAAGCTTAAGGTTCTCTCTGACCTTACATGTGTGTCATCCATAATCTCAATTTTTATTTATATCAAAAAACTTTAAATGTTCTCCTTGATACTTTACTAAAATCAACAATACTTTCAACTTTGAATTTATGGACTAATTACCTTGAAATATGGTACGGTCTTCTTTAAGAAATCTGGCGTTGGCTGGAAATCAGCATCAAATATTGCCACATACTCATAATCCTTAACATAATCACAACCCATTGCAGATTTAAGATTTCCAGCCTTATATCCTGTACGCATAAGCCTATGTCTATATATAATCCGGACACCCCTTTGTTGCCATTTATGCACTTCTGCCTTGATGAGGTTTTGAATATCTATTTCATCCGAATCATCAAGAACTTGTACAAGCATTCTGTCCTTTGGCCAATCCAGGATACTAACTGCTGCAATAGATTGATGGTAAACCTATTGTACAACAACGTAAGTAATGATAACAATATGTTAGGACCCTAAAACAATAATACTTTATAATGTTGAAAAGAGACTAAAGTAGAGGAGGAAAGTTAGAGATTTGGCATGCTACAAAAATAAAATAATGATGCCAGCATGATTTTGAAGGATGTAAGCAACAAAAAACATATCTATCCTATTATCAGTTATCACTTCACCGACACTGACAAATATGTTTGGTTTAATTATAAATTTATTCTGTCTATAAATACACTTTCTATAGTCTCTATCGAAGCATATGTTGAGTGTTCTCAGTGACTATTTTGATGATGGTACACAGGCATACTTACTCTTTAAAACAACCACAGACAGAAGTGACACAACAATCCTTAGTCATTTTCCTTCTTTAAAACGGAGCTACAAAAGACAACTACGAACCCGGTCTATTACTCTCATAGTGTAACAGAAAATGCCCAATCTTTTATTATATTAGCTCTAAGCTCCTAGATACACACCCTTTTGTTTTGCCCGACTTCAATCAGCAATGCACACCTCTGTTAGACCGACTCACAATGCCACTACACATTCAAGCTGCAAAAATGAATGTGAACACGACACATCACACACAACCTCATTTTATGGTCTATTTGGATTGACTTTTTTGAGCTTATCTAATGGCATAAACACTTGTTGGACTATTCGAAATCAAGAGAGCTTAGTGAACAACTGATGACATATTCATAAGTTCATAAGAGCTTATTGAACAACTTATAGCTTATATGTTAATATATTGATTTCTTTTTGTACATAGACAAAATGGCAGCCATTGAAAACTTACACACACAAAGTGGAGGGTCCGGGGTTCGAACTCCGGTCATGGACGTCTCACGTCTGGCCTAGCAATTTCGGTATTTTCTGCCAGTTGAGCTAGTTCTTTTGGATGTTAACATATTGATTTTATCTTATCTTATGTTATACATAAACACTTAGATGATAAGTGCTTAATTAAGCTAGTTATCTAAATAGGGACAACGTCTATTTCATTACCTATCACCAACATCTACATTCCAAGAATATGACCCTCCCTTCGACTCATGAAAAAATCATAGTGAAGCAATTCAAACCGGGACACACCTAATCTAAGGAGTGTCGGAGCTTCATAGTAAAGCATAAATCACACGAATCAAATAAACAAATTACAAAAAGCAGCATCACTGGCATTCAAACAAAAACAGGTTTCAAAAGGACTAAGGAACCTACATGTTCTTACCTCCCTTTCATTGCACATAGGAATCTGAATCAAAACCATAGGATGATCCACACTAGCAACATTTTGATCATAATCCACAGTAGCAATAGGTCTAATTCTCCTAAACTTGATCCAAAAACATCCCAAAATCAAAACAATCCTATCCACAGATTGCACAATGAACAAAACAATACACATATTCGTCAAACTCTGCAACGGTGGTGCCAAATAATTCGCCCTAACATCAATCCACCTCGCGTAAAACACCGCAACCAATCCCAAAACATCAGCAGACCCAACCACCGGTGGCTGGAAATGCCAACCTTTAAAATAAGCAACCAATTCAAACCCTAACAAACCAATCACAACAATCAAAAACACTCTGATTACTCTATAAAGCCGCGAAGACGACGAATCAGCAGGCAAATCACGCGTTATAAGCCGCCGGTTCGCCGTCCTTAACAAATGAACTAAACCATTGGATATAAATCCAACGGTTGCAGCGATTTGTTGAAATTTCAACAAACAAACCCATGATAACTGCCTCGCACTTCGTGTTCGTTCTTTTTTAACAGACGGATCTGAACGGTTATTGTTACTTCCACTGATACCGTTACCGTTACCGATTACATCGACGGTTATAAAAGGAGAAGAAGATTGATCTGATGATTTATCTTCGAATAGATCGAGATTTTCTTTTTCTCTTTGTTTGTTCCACCATTCTTGAAACTCATAATTTGGAGCACGAGACATAACAAAACAATAATTAGAACATAGAAGAATGAAACAAAAAGCTTGTGAAGAAAGAGAGTGATGATTTTTTTTTTGTGCTTTTTTTTTTTGAGTGGTTGTGAGAGTGTGATGCAAAGGGAAAGGGAAGAAAGCTATAAATGGAAATGTGGAAGCATTTTTTTAGGTTGTTATGTTTCTTATTTTGGGAATCTGTTTGTTTTTTTTAATGTTGAAAAACACGCGCTGCTTTGGTTTGTAGTGGAAGACGGTGGCGCGTGGATGAATTTGGGAAGTTAAGGAAGGACAGTGGTAGATGGGAGATTGGGTGAGTTAGTTACTAAGTTAGTGTATGGGAATGGGAGGGAGACAAGAGTGAGGAGATTCATGTGATGTGATGAGTGATGACTTCACTTCAATCAAAGGTTATCTAGTTGACTAGTTCTACTAATAATGGTGTTAATTGGAGGGAGTTGTAATTTGATTTGGATTTGCTTAATTATTGTTTCTTTCTTATTGAATTAATTATTGATTTTTGAGTGTGTGCATCTTAAAGATACTCCCTCTGTCCTAAAATATAAGCAATTTGACTTTTTAAGTACATTTGACTATTGATGTACTTAGCTCATATTATGGACCAAATACATCAATAGTCAAATGTACCTAAAAAATCAAATTTGCTTACATTTTAAGACGGAGGGAGTAGATGATAGTGATGATAGAAGGACACTCAAAACGACGTATTAGATTGAAGGCAAATGTTAATGAGTGTCTCTAGGGCAATTTTTAAGACCATAATTAGTAAGTTTTTATATAATTTTTTTGGAAATTTGTAAAGTCAACGTGTTGGAAATTGTGCTGTTTAATTTTTTAAATAATTTTTTTTTAAAATAGAATGCTTAAAGAATGCCCTGAGGGCACTCGTTAGCAAGACCCTAGATTTAATAATGATAGATGTTGAATTTGGTAGAGAAGATTATAATTTAATTTTTTGTAATTGTATTTGAGAATGAGTTAAAATACTTGATGTCAGAATTCGTCTCGAACTCTGAACTACTAGGACTCCTTTTTATAGGAATTAGAGGGTGAAAAAAAGTAGACTATTGAGAGGGTAACTTTTAAAAGCGATTGTCAATAGATTGCGAACACAATCTTTATTAATTGTATGTATGAGAATTAGCTAGACACCTTCTTGTTTACTTGTAAATCTCTTCTATTTTCAAATGCTAGTTATAACATATAGTTTTTATTTGAAGACTAACTAATAGAGTCTCTCATAATCTTATTAGAACATCTTTATTTTAGTCTTTTCTGTTATATTTCAAAAAATGCAATTAGTTATGGGTGTCCAAGTCTATATGGTGCGAGACAAATCTTATAGGAAGAGGGGAAGTGGGGAATGTGTAAGTAGAAAAAGATTGGTCTCATTAGTAATCCTTTATTCATTTTCCGATACTAGTGGGTTGTTAGCCAGCTTTGTTTCAAAACATATACTTTAATTGGCCAATTTAAGTCGTGGGCTTTACTATTTGCACCCCAAAGTATTTAGATCCGTCGTCATCACAGTTCAATATCCGCAATTACGTTTAAGAGAGAATATAAATCACTTAATACCAGAATTTATTCCGAATTCTAAATTACTATGACCATTTTCCTCTAAAAACTAGAGAATAAAAAAAAAGTATTTAGATTCGTCCTCTTTCCACATAAAATTCATTTCACAAAGAAAAATACATGTTTACTTTCTCTCTAGATATTAACTTTCATGCATATGCTTATGTTATTATCAAAAATAAATTTCATGCTTACGTACAAAAAAAATAATTAAAGATAAGACCTGGTGTACCCCTTCATAATTTTGGACTATTTATTTTTAATCACTCAATATTTAAACTGGTATAAATTTTAGAAAAACTGTTACATTAAAAGTTTATATCATATAGATCGTTTTTTTATGTGGTGGTTGTTCGATCTCCTTAGCAGTTAGCATAATACTCTCATTAGCAAGGAAGGAATGACATTTCTTTTTCGGACTTTCACCCACTAAATACATCAAATCTTTTCAATAAGGTTTCAAAAAGAAAAATGTGTGCAGCTGTGAATTTAGAAGGTATGTTTTCCAGCACTAGATGAAGAACCAAGATAAATCTTGGTCAAGTTTCCAAATAATTAAAGAAAATTACGTATTGTTATAGTAAAATACATTAATTAGCACCGACTTGTCTATCTATATATCTAATTAAAGTCTACTAATATTCATAACAGCTTCCACAATGAAATTGCTGGATAACACGTTTAACTAGCTCACACGTAAGTTGGGTTTGTCAAATTATGAAAACTTGTGTCCTAAATAAAATGTCTTGTGCCAATGGTGAGAAAACGAGCTGGTGTCTTTTTTCACATGTGCATAGATAGGGAACTAGCAAGTAAATACAGAGTAGTTTGAAACCAACTAAACTAAAGCTGTTCTTAGAAGGTACTAGTGGCTTGGTAATTAATAACCAATGATGAACATTAATTTATGATTATTGTAGCTAAAAGATAATCATCGTGATTCTAACTAACATACTAATATGTTTTTGGAACAAACATATTAGTATGTAGTAAACCTTTTTTTGAAGATATTTGAAATGGATTTTCCAAATTTTAATGTGTTTGTCTAGTAAGTTATGTTACAAGAGCACAATAAGTGTAACTTAGTTTTTTTTCATTTTTTTTTTGACGAAAGTAAGTGTAACTTAGTTAATATCAAAAATATTGTTAAAATGCTTATAAAAAAAATATTGTTAAAAAGATTAGAATTCAAACTCCAAATTTTTTAAATTTTTTGAGAATTTAGCCACTACAATATACTTGATAAAAAAGTAAGTTATGTTTCACCGTGGTAGAATACATCATCAAAAAGTTTTTATAGATAGATTGTACATTTGTTAAGCGGAGACCAAAGCAACTCATCTAATTTTACGTGACATATTTTTTTATGACCAACAAGAAATATATTATGATAAAAACATTAGCTAGTTATTTATTTGAATAAATTTATTAAAATAATTTAAAATATAATATTACTATTAATTTTAACAAAATTTATAATTTAATTAGTCTTTGTAGTCCTATATATATATTTAGGGATGGATGAAATGTTTGCTTAAAAAATTTAGCATAATTTGGAGTCAAATTGTGTCTATTATAAATAGATAATAAATAGAAAGTAGTAAATGGAGCAAAATTAAACTCAATGAAATGAGTTTAACATTGTGACAAATTTATTGTTTAAAAAAAAACATTGTGACAAATTTTAAACAAATTGTCTTAGGGAACAAAAAATTGAACATTGATGGTGATTGGTGAGAGCCTTTGATTTTGAAAGGTAGAAAACTTGACATATAAAATCTTACAGTCGTGGATTACAAAATAATTGATGGTAGGTAAAACAAATGATAGGTTTTTATGGGGCCTTAGTTTTTCCCCACCCCAACAATAGAAACAAAGTTGCTAAAAGGCCAAAAAATAGGATAATGCCTACATTTCAAGGTAAAAGAGAGCTTGACAAAAACAAGGTAAAAGAGATAAATTGAACAAAAAAATGGGTAAATTAATAGAGGGGGTCCCAAATGAAAGAAAGTGGGTACGTGTGTGATATTATCTTGAAAGCTTTGCTTAATAGGGCACATACCCTAATGATCATTATAGTGCCTTCTAAAACTCTCAAAACATTCTCATTTGGTAATTCTTGTCATTTTAGTGGGACAATTTAAACTATCTCACGAGAGAATTTTTTTATAGTATTTTTAAATAAAATTTTTATGAGTAATTTTTGAGTTTACATACACAAGTATTTAATCATACATTATTGTATGATAATGCTATTTTTTTCATCATTATTTTAATTTAGTTCGGAAGTTAGTTCTAACATCAAGTAGTTATAATCTTCTCCTAAATTATAGTTGCGAGAATTGAACTATGATTATCTCCCTACCAAGTATCAAGTCCAACGTTAACCTTCGTTAAACCAACTAATGTTTGGTACGATAATATTATTTTTAGACATCTATCCACATGTTTGTATGATAGATGCAATTGAATGTTTGTGTAAAAACATTATTAATGTATGATAATTGAGTTCCTCTTTTTTCCCCTCCCTCGTCTACTAGGAACATATACTTAAGAATATATGATTATAACCATTGAACTACAAATTTCTATATGTAATTGGGTAATTTTGAAGACCCACGTTGGTTAAAATTAAAGAGAGTATATGATTATTTTCATTTGTTTGACTTGGTACCTAGCACAAAGGTCATTTCTAGCATAGAGCACTATAAAAGAAAACAATCAAGCAAAAAAAAAAAAGAGTGAATGGACAACTTGTTTTAAATTTGTAATTAGTCACTATTTAATTTAGTCATGGAATTTTTTGAAATAACATGTTTTTTTTTTTTAAATTTATTCTGCATCAATCAATTTCATCATCAACTCAAGAGGTGTGGTTGAGCGGTTGGAGCTCATCCTCCCTTAACAAATGTCGAGGATTCGATCCTCACCTTGGGTATGAAGGAACTTTAAATCATTGGGTCAGCTATCCCACCCATCGAAGTGCCTCCAATCTAGCGAGGGATTAGTCACTACGTTCGGCGGTGGATACCCCGGTCTCGACAAAAAAAAATCAATTTCATCATCGATTTCTTCCATCAATTAACTTAAAATGTTATATATAATGGTGCGTGACCTTAATATTGTTGTCCAATTTATATATTTTCAAATCACCTCTATGTATATAAATCAAACACTTAAATTATGAACATTATACAAATTACAACCTACTTAATTATCAATTCTAAACTACAACAATTGGATTAAAGATTTAAAACATACACATAATTTTAATAAAATATTTCAATATTTCTATATCTAATAAATTACCTTTTAAAGAGAAACATAAAATAATATCATCAAAACCGCGTTTAGGAATTTTCTAATGAGCTTAAACAAGACATTTACTGATGATAAAACGCTGCCACCCCATCTTGTCAGAATTATGCTAACCCTTTTGTTTGTTGTTTGTTTCCTTGGCCAATCAATATGTTAGTTTTCTATAGTTGATGATTACATTATGCAATAATAAAGAAATAGAATTCCAATTGAGTACGACTCTTCATTTCTATATACTATAATTTGGTGATGATAAAAAGTTATTGCTTAAATGAAAAGTGATTTTAGGCTAAGCTTGATATAGATATATCATCATATATGTACGGTTTGAAAATTAAATTTGAAGAAACCTTCCTTCCTAAGTCATCATTTGATAGAAAATAAAGTAAAATAATACTAAATTAAATTTCTTATATTGTCATTAAATTTTGAATTAAATAATAATATGAAAATATTTTATAATTTAATAATATTTTCAAATTAAAATTATTTAATACTACATTTAAAAAAACTACTCGAAACATATAGTATTAAATTTTGGTAGCAGATATCAACTCCACTAGATGTTGCTGGTGAAGGTTGTTTTATTGGTTAGTTACTAACCATTATGATTGATTGGCATAAATTTTAGATTATAAAGAAAAGAACTCTAAAGAAGAATAAAACAGCATGTACAGTTGATGAAGATAATAAAGAATCAATCCCTAGACACGTCGTTGTATGATTGGGCGTTTGTAGTTTTGGAGACAACACTGTCAGATTAACATTTTCTATTCTTTTTTAGTGTTAGCTTAACATTTGCTATTTTTTATCATTAGAAATCAAATGTAAGTCTAATTTAGTTGGTATGACATTACATGTAATGTGTAGGGATTGAAGTTCAAACTTTAATAAACTTATTTATTAAATGTAAAAATTATTAAGTTAAATATTGTGATTAGAATTTAAACTCATACTCATTCATTTTTGTATGTGAAATTCTTATGATTATTGACATTTTTGTTTATCTATTTAGAAGAAAAAAATTCAAACACAATAGAACTCAAATTCAATTTATAAAAAGAATATTTTTTTTTTGTCAAATTTTACTTCCTCCTAATTCTCATAGTCACCTTATCTTAGAAATTAGAGAATTACTCCCTCCGTACCAAAATATAAGTCGTTTTGAGAAAAAAATTTGTACCAAAATATAAATCATTTTACAATACCAATGCAGCATTAAATATTAATTTTCTTATTATACCCTTAACTATTTATTACTCTCTCTTCTTTTACTTCTACAATTTATCTTTTCCATATCATTAATGAAGGACAATTTTATTTGTAAACTAACTCATAATTTCTCTTTTCCATACAACAATAATTACGTTTCTTAATTTGTGTGATATGGTCAAAATAACTTATATTTTGGTACGGAGGGAGTAACATACTTTGGAGTTTACAACACTTGAACATAATGTGCATTAGACTAACAATATTTTCTATTTAATTTAACATTTAGTAATACATTTTTGGTTTATCATAAGTCTTCTTCTAGGAGGTAATTATACTCACTATGTCTTGATTATAAATAAAATAAAAGTATGTTAAAAAGTTACATAAACTTTCTATAATATTCAACTGATTTATATTAGTTTATTGATGCTTATAAATAAAAGTTCTCCTCTCAAAGTTTCAAATTTGTTAAAATTTAAATTTTATTTCATTATATTATAAAAGAGTAATTCATTTTTGGGCCCAATTTCTATTGGTGATAGTTTAACTTTTTTATATTTTTTTTGACACAATTTTTATATTCTTTTATAAACTAATAAACATAAGTACTATATTATATAATTGATATATGATAATACATTACTCAGTATAATATAATGCACAACTGTTCTGAGCAGAGCACTACATATAAAGCATCTTTCTTATTATTAAATCACACTCTAATCTTCTATCCAATAATACACTCTTTCAATATAATAACGTTTATGACTGCAACCCTCTCATATCTTTTGTTAAACCCAAAACACTGGATTTTTGCTAACAACCCCTTAGAAAAAGATTGGTAGTATAATATTAAATGTATCTTTCCAAACCTGAAGTCCACTACAAATCCCTTTTCCTACTCACAAGTTATTAACAAAAGTTGGTAAGATCATAATAAAGCTCCATGCAAGGTTCATTGGGCCTAGTCATAATCTCACCATTGCCAACTTGGGATTCTTTTCATGCTAACATATACTATTAGTTTAATTAATTAAAATTTGTGTTTTGTTTAAAATTTAAATGGAGTGGTTCTAACTTATAGTAGTAATAAGTTATACTAACATTTAACCTCGAGGCTCTAGCTTCAACTTTTTTTGTAATTTTTTATTTTTATACTTATATACTTATTTTCTTTTTAAAAAGTTGAACAAACATCTAACAATTTGTAGTGTGGTAAATAAAAAATACAGAAGCTTCTGATATTGGTGAAATGAAAAGTTATTAAAGGAAAAAAAAACATCAGAAATGTAATTGTCAATAAAAACTAAACAATTTGGTCAAATAAAAAAAAGTTAAACAAATGTACTACTAGTAATAATTTGTAATTAGACTTTTTAGACAAAGAGGAGACCCCACTATTAATACAGCTGGTTACAACACAAATTAAATGAGAGAATCATATCATTATCAACCAGATTGCGCAAAATAATTTTTACTTAGACCTTTTTTTTGTGATTAGTGACATGACCTTAACAGATTTTATGGAAGACCCACCAAAATTCTTAGCGGATTTGATGTGATGTACGAATTATTGAAAGTATATAATAGTAAAAAAAATGTAGAAGGATATAGTTGAAATATTTTCTTTGATTAGTACTAGCTATATTTTACATTGGTGCCATATAAATAATAATAATTTGCACCATAGAATACAGAATGGTCCTAAGATTTTACATTGAATAATAATTGTAAAATAGGAAAAAATATTGAAAAAAATAAAAGTGCCCAGAAGATTAGAAACTGAAATAATATAAAGGGAAAAAAGAAAAATGACTGACTTAAAAGACTAAAAAAAAAATCTATTAAATAGACCTAATTAATAATGGCTTGGTAATAATCCATGGGGTTTGTTGGAATTAAATCATTTGTTGTGTACAAAGTACAAACAGTTTTCTTATTCCTCTGGGCTTCAATTCAGGCGTAATGAAAGGTGATTAGAGCTCAATTTTCATTTGTGTTGCATGATTTGAACCTGCACAAGACCAAAATTAAATAAATTTTGATTAAGGTCAAATTTCTTGTGCCTAATGAAAATGATAGTATTTAATTAATTAATGTGTCAATAGTTTGTGACATTGTTTTTTTCTTCTGCTTTATTATTATTACCGTTGAAAGTTGGGGAGTGTATTGGTGTTGTCCTGTTTGAAGTTTGGCCAAATCCCATTTGAACAATGGTGTTTAAGTCCTCCTCAGAGAATGTTAGTGGATACTGAAAATCATTAGAAAGACAAAAACGTTTAAAACACTTGTGATGTACTAGCTTTATATTTACATCATTAGTTAATTTATAGTAGTGGATCACTATTTCTCTTTTAAGTAATCTAATGTCTAATGGCTAGTAAAACTCTCTAATATAATCCCTCCGTCTCATTATATAAGCATTTTTACTACAACAGTCTAGTCCTAAAATATAAGCCCCTTTACAATTTACTAGGTATATTTATTACTTTTTTACTTACACATACCCCTAATTATTATTACTAAGTTGTATTGGAATACAAAAATTGTAAATGGGCTTATATTTTTGGACTAAACTTTAGTAGTAAATGTGCTTATATAATGGGACGGATGGAGTATATAATATGACATATATAATATTTCTATCAATAAAATTATGCTACGAGAATATTACTCTTTATTTTTATACAAAGGTAATCGATAAGTTAAATTTTTGAAAAGCGTGTCAGGAGAATTGGGTCATGTAACTAATAAATTTCAAAATAATAATAAAAAATGAAATTAGTTGCGAAACAAATTTTACTTTTTGTCGATATAAAATGGCAAACACTGCTGAAACTTTTACACAACTACAAAATTCCGAATTTAAATTCTAATAAAGACGTCTAACTTAATAATATAGGCATTGTGAAATTATTTGAAAAGTAATTATAATCAATATATTTTCTTTTCAATACTCTAATTTTTACATATGCACAAAAAATGCATACTAACCACTTATTTCTATTATAATCTAGACTATAATGTTATGAACTAAATTGATAATTTACTTATAATTTATAGAAAAAAGTGAAAAAAAATTGTTACCTGAGAACCAGCTTCATTAAACCCATTTAGGGAAGGTAAATTCATGCCAAGATTATGGCACAAAGAAGAATCCAATGGATCCACTGAGCCGTGGGCCCCACTTGTATTAGCAATAGCTTGGTTTTGTTGTGGATGTTGCCCATAAAAAGATGGTACTGAGGAATCTAATTGGAATATTGAGTTTTGCAAAGAATTATTTGATTGAAATATCTGAAACCACAACAAAAAAATAAAATTAGGAAAAAAAAGCAACAAATTAAATTTAATTGAAAAAGTAAAGCATTGTTTAGAGGCTTGAAACTTACATCTTTTGATAGAACAAGACTTTCAATACTTAAATCCATCTTTGTGTTAACAGAAGACAATTTCATAGACAAAAACTGAAAAAATAGCATAACTTAATGAGCAAGAAAACAAAAATAATGATATTTCATAATTGAGATGCTTATTGACGAAGAGAGTTCATTACCTCAACTTGGCGTTGTAATGACTGAACATAATTTATAATTTCATCTAGCATAAGTGCTTTTCCAGTAACCTACAAGGAATAATAAATTATTCATAGGCATAGCTAAATTAGTAAAGAGTATACAATTTTTAGTAACATGAAATTAAACCAATTTGTTTTGCATTCTGATATAGTAACTTTTAAATTCTGCATACCTTATTGCAACCTGGTACAAGATCTTGAAGAAGCTTCATTCTCTCGCTTATTTTCTCTCTTCGGACCTATTTATGAGCGAATTCATATAATGTCAATTCAAAACATAAAGTCGACAAATGTTTGTTACGATTTAAATTACAGTCCGCAACTGATATACTGACTGTATAAATGTGTAAAAGAATCCGAATTATTAGAAGTCTACATTAGATACGCAATTGCACAAGTCGCATTTATCCATAATTTTAATATCGAAGACCGTGATGCGAATTTCATACTAAAAAAAACAACTTTTACATGAAAACTAAAGGTAGTAGTAAATCTTACACGCTCTGCAAGACTATGACTGTCAGTAGCTTGACCTCTTCTTGCTCTGACATGAATGTAATCTTTTTGAGGTTCAGGAGCTTTTGAATTACTCTTGTTTTGTTTCTCTTCCCCTGCATTATTTTTACCTTCTTTGGACTCTTCCTCCATATTCATGCCACCATTTTCATTTCTCTCACCTTCATTTGACTTGCTTTTCTTTGCATTTGAGTCTTCACCACTACCTTCACCATCCTAAAGTTAAAAAAATTATGAAATTTAGAAAACTAGGAAAGAAAAAAAAAGTTTGACTATAAAAAAACAAGTGAATATTCATTTTAGTCTCTAAAAAGAGTAGATATATTTTTCTCAAGAAAAATAAAAACAACTTCGTCACCACCGTGAAAAAAATCAAAAAAACCTCAACTCAAAATTTGAACAATTTAGTCCCTACCTGACAAGGAGGAACTAAAATATCTTTTCAATTTCATCAGAGACTAAATTTGACTCGCAGTTTGTCTCTGAGACCAAAATGAGTCAAACTGCGAGTCAAATTGGAGCTTTAGTGCATTACCTTGATTGCATTAGTAAAGTTGGAAGCTTTTCCTTTGGAAGAAGAAGCTTTTCTTTTCCTTGAATTCATATCAGGTGAAGCTTTCACACCCATTTCAGCATTTGGTGTATTTTGCTCAGAAATTGTAGATTCCTCTTGTGAATTAGTCACTTCCATTCTCTCATTTTCTTGTTGCAATGGAGAATTCTTGTTCTCTTGATAACCCAATTGAGATCCAAAGTTTTTGAGTGAAGGACTACTTGAAACTCTTGGTAGTAAATTAACAGATCTTTGAGCTAAATCAACATTGTTCATCACCAATTGGTGGTTACTTCTTTCATTGAAACTTTTGCTACCAAAGCAAGAAAATTTTGCAGCCCTTTGAACAAAACCAGGATCAGCTGAGAATTCAGGAACAGTTGAATTCATAGCCATTGATTTTCCACCTAAAGTTTGCATATTTTCTTTCACAAAATGGTTCATCATTGGTACAATTTTATTGTTGAGCTTAGAATGTTGTGGGATCTCACCAAAAGATCCCAATTTTCCTAATAATTCTCTCATCACAAAATTCTCATTGGAAATGTTGTTGAGATTTTGTGGTGGTGATGATGTAGCTGCAGGTGATGAGACAATTGAACTAAGTGCTGAATCAAAGTTAAGGTTTTGGTCTGTTGACTTTTCCCAATTTGGGTTGAAAAAACAATCTTGGTTTTGGTCATTGGAACAATTTAATGATGTTTGTTGAATTTCCATGGCTGAGGAAATTGATTGCCATGTTGGCATTGAAGAAGGATGTGAAGGTTCAAATCCAACATTCATAAAGAATTGGTTTTCCATAATGGAATGAAAATTTTTTCAGATCAAAGATTATGATGAGACAAACAAAATGAACTTAATTTTTGAGCTAGTTATTTTTTTTGTTGATAAAAGTCTTTTTTTATGTTCCTTAAACTAGAAGCAGAATTGATATGATTTGTGAATATATTACATTAGAAAAAAAGAAAGATATATAATTTAGTAGCAATGTGGCAAAGAGAGACAAATTGGGGTGAGTTTTGGAGATTTTGATGAATTGAGTTTGGATTGAAGTTGAAACTTGAGAGGAAAGAGTCTTAAGGGAAAAGAGAGAAAAGGGAAAGGGAGGGAAGGAAAAAGATTAGGCTATCATGGGGTTAAATAGATTCAAAGGACAAATAGAAATTTGGGGTTTACTATTTTTTATAATTTTATTATTACTAAAGGGACTTTAGTAAAGGATGTCATACAGCTAAACCATAAATATAGTCTATATAGAACAGTTGTTATTCAAAGTACATTGTTCCTAAGAATATTTAATAAAATAAACTTCTTCAAAAAAAATAGAAATAAATTTATTTAATAAAGAAGATAGAAGATGCTTTCATAGTGTAAAATGATTATATATTGATACACATTAAATATTTTGTATTCTGTCAAATGATAAATATATTTTAAACCTAATTGCATGATATAATATATTGATGGTTTTTATTTTGAAGTATTGGTATTTAATTTATACTTAAGAAATATTTTTTATTTAAGATGTTAAGTATAGGGTATTATTGGGTTGGAGAGTGAGTGATTAGTACTAATTAATTAATTAGTGTTTGTTTATGTATGTATATGTCTCTTAGTTTTAAAGTGAGAGGAGCTAGGAGCATCTCCCTCCGCAAAAGACGGATGAGGGTGTGTATGCTGCCGGGCATTGGACGTCAATACAAACAAACAAACAAAATGTCTTCTTCCTTTCATTTTCTTAAACTTAATTTAGCAATTAGCATTAGCATAGTCTACACTTTACAACCCATTTAATGGAAGCCAGAAATGATCGATAGCTCCATTCAACTTATTCTAATTTTCTTTCTATATCCTTATTATTAATTAGAGAATGTCCAAATATATTATATAGAACAAACTTTATTAAAACAAATGGTTTAAGGTATCAAATTAATATATATAAATGATTGAATTTAAGGATCATTCAAACAAGTAGACTTTCTAACATCAAATGTTTAGTCGGTGGTAAAAATACAAGTCTTTTAAGTTCAGATGTTCTAAGCTTGAAATCTTATTAATTAGTGTCTTTGGAGATATTTAAATGTATATATATATATTTTTAAATATTTCTTTGAATCTAATATCTATCTTTTCTACTATAGAACCATCCTCTCATTTTAACTCTTTTTATCATAAAAGGAATAAAAAGAAATATTTCTCATATGTTCGAAAATATAAGCATAATTTGTCTAAAAAAGTTGATTCATCTAAAATTTTATTAAAAAAAATAAAATTCAATTCCTACGTTGAGTAGAGAGTATGTAATGAGTTTATAAAAAATTATACTTTGGGTCTCACAAATTATTTTATTAGCACTATTTAGATCAAATATAAAACTATAATATAATATTAGAGTCTATCGATCGGATCATCTATCATTTATATTCACACACAAACTCAATAGTATTGAGTGTGACGAGGTGTGTGTACATGTTGAGAAAAATGCATGTACATCACTGATAAGGATTTTACCAATGTTTTTTTTGTATTAACTATTTAGTTCCTAAGAAAAGGGGGAGCCTTGTTTTTGAGAATATAGCCGCGAGATAAGTAAAGTGTGACAAAAAATTGTTTCATCCATAAAGAGGGGTAAGCATTTTACTGATGTTGAATGAGTAGAAATAAACCCTTAGAATTTATTATAGAGTTATATCTCTTAGATGATGTATTTTGATATGTGTGACCTATAGATCGAACTCTCGTATATAGGATACAAATTAAAGTAACCTAATTTTCAAAATATGTTTCATGAAAATTTGTCCAAATGAAAATATATACAAGAGTTATTTGAAAAGAAAATCTCATATTATTGAAGGTATTTTAAGAATGACATTAGAGTCAGTAGTTAAATTACGTTAACGTTACTTTACAAAGAATTTCATTACATTTCATTCAAAATCATGAACACCATCTGATTCACAGACATCAATGATCAAACCAACAACTAAGCTACACTTTCTAGAATATTGTGTGATTTAATTGTATGTGTACATCAAAATAAAAAATAAAAATAATTAACATAACAAATACTAGTAAATAGTAATGATCTAAACCATAATAACATGGTAGAACAATATTGAAGCAAGACAAATTTTATATTTGGCGATGATTGGAGTCATATCTTAGTTGTGTTTGAGATGTGTAAAAATAATAAAAGTCAAACCAAATTTAATTAGCTTATTCTATTGGACGGTTGATAATACCCACAACATTTCCTCATACTAAAAAAATTGTTTGAAGTCTCAACATGTTTGGTCAAATATATTGCATTAAATTCTGAAAATAAGCGATTAACCGGGCCATTGTCGGGTTCACATAGATGAAATTTGAGTTTCCTTAATAACTTGTTAAAATGAGAAGGAAAAAAAAAAAACCTAACCTTTGTGAGAAGTGCAAGAAAAGCTTATCACAATTTTCAATATATGCTATAAATATATGTTTTAGTAATTTAATATTTATATGATTGTTACCCTAAAATAAGGCATTGAAAAACAGGTTTTCTTCACTATTTGATTTTCAACTAGATCTGGTTACATAAATTGGTAACTTCATTATGGGAATCAGTGGAATATGCTTTCTTTCAGTGCTTGTTAATAAGAACCAAGCAAGATGTTCTTGACGGCAATGGATAATACTCCAACATTGTTAAGTACCAAATTGTTTTTGTTTGTTGTTCTATAAGTGTTTGAGCTAAGGTGTTAATGAACGAATTCTTTACCAACATGGCAACATAGTATGACATGCATATATGCGTGTTAGTTGAATTTTTGTTTATGATAATCTCAATTCAAATATTGATTTAAACAATTATTGATTAGATATTAATTTACAAGTAAAATCTTAATTATTAAAGTTCATTTTCATGATGATCAAAGAATAATGATGACAAATAATAATAGTCAGTTCCTTTATCAAAGCCTTAATATTTTAAATTAGTTTTTATGTTCGTTCACGCGAGGCTCTTGTTCATCGAGGGGTGCTTTCTAACCTTATGGATACAAGCTGCGTTTTATGCAGAAGCCAGGCTGAAACAATCAATCATGTTTTTATTCATTGCAATATTTCTCTACTTGTGTGGCAGCATGTATTTAGGTGGCTGGGTTTGCATTTCATTGATCAGCACACGGTACAACATTTCTTCTACTGGTTTGGTGATCAAATAAAGGGATTTGGACAGATCAAGAAGTAATTTAGACACATTTTGTGGTTAGCAACAACGTGGGGTTTATGGCGATGTCGCAACAATTGTTTATGGCAAGGAGAGCAGGTAAACATCAATTCCATTGTTGAGCAAATTAAGTATATGTCGTGGTTTTGGTGTGTTGGTCGATCGCACAATTCTACCTTTGTAACTTTTGATAATTGGTGTATAAATTCTTTAGTTTGTTTACAAAGCTTTTAGCGGATGTTCTTGTAATGAATTGTAAGGGTTGAGTACCCCTTGTACTCCTTATAATTCATATTTAGCTTATAAAAAAAAAACAAGTTGTAGTTTAAATAATTGCGCAGAGATATGTGAGGAAATTCGAGAAAGAGGTTAGGGTTCAAATTTCATGTACTAAGTATTGCATAACATATACCATCATTAGGGTATAATATCAAATTTTGTTTTCAATTCAATATGAAATTTACAATATCGTCTTGTTAAAAGTTAATTTTCACTTTGATTTTTTTTTGTATTGGCACTTGGCTTCAATTATTTATCAATAATTTGTGATGAATCACATTCTTTCCTTGTAACTAATCGTTTTTGAAGCCCAACTTTCAACAAGACCACAAATTATGAGTATGACTTAAACTAGTGGGGAGAGTTGATCTAAATGACTAATCTATAAACTTATGTGGTGTTATAGTGGTTGTTTTATGCAACTAGTGAAATGATTTCATAGTCATTAATTAATAATGTGCAACTATATGCATCAAGATTGGTGGCTCAAATTTAATTCATTGACTGGTTGATGATATTCAATACAACAACCCTCAAAAATATTTGGCTACTTATATTTGGTTGTAACTGTGCGGGCTAAACTTTGGGCTATTCTACTTGGACTAAGGAGTTGCTTGGAATTACAAGGGTACATGCCCACTATAGTGTTGTAACTTTTAACCATGATGGCATTTAGATATCTAAATAAATTTTATAATAAGGACTTTTTTTAAAATAAATTAATATATATAAGGCTTACAAAAAAATCAAATAAAATTTTGCTAATTAAGTTTGAACTTGAGTCAAAGAGTGTTTGAAGTCATCAGCTTAATCAACTGAACTAGACAAACAAACCTCTATGACTAATCTATTATATTAAACATTTATAACTAAATTAAGTTTTTTTTTTACATTAGCTTAAAAATTTAACTTGGACCGTAGACCAAAAAAAAATTCTTAACTTGGATCAATTGGCCCTTTGGCTAGCCTTGTGTAAGTATGTCTAATGTGTTTATGTTGAGATTCAAGCTCTTGTGATTGGTAGGAAGACGGGCTACAAGAAATTTACTTGTTTTTCTATCTTTTTTTTTATGGCGTAATCTCAATTTTTATAACTATGTTAATTTCTTGAAAGTTGAAACTCGTTCGGAAGACAACTCTCATGTGGGATATTCTAATTTGAAAGTTAATAGTTTAGATCCTTTTAACTATTGTCGAGTTTGCTCTCAACTTTATTATTTAATTAATGATCTTATATCTATATATAAATTTAAAGGAAATAATACTTTAGCAAAAAAAACTTTCTTTTTCTTTTCTCATACTTTAGCAAAAGAAAATGTACTTATATCGATATATATAGGAAATATTTAGATTTTTGTGTAGTGTTTTTCTGTAAATTATAACCTTCCTATAAACTATATATTATTGTATTTACAAAAAAAAAATTGAAAATTATTGTATTTACAATTTTATTCTTTTTTTAATATTATTTTAAACATTAATAACTAAAATTAAAGTAATCAATTAAATTTCATTGCCAAAAAACAATATCTACAAATTGTAATAGAAACAGTATTATTGAGCATTTATTTGGCCTATATCTGTTTGGTATTGAATAATTAATACTGCTCATATTCTTTCTTTGATATTGTCATGCATATGAACGGAAAAATATATCCATAACATTAAACTCATAACATTTATTTTGCAGTATAAATCGTTTGGACTTTGGACCATTTGAGTCCAAGTTTTACACTTGTGTTCAAAAGAAATTTCATGGGCAATAAGATATTGTTCACATACTAACATTATAAAATTACTAGTATAAGTTTTACAACATTTATAATTGTTCATATTAAAATTATAAATTTACAAAGTGGATTGAAGTAAATTAAAAAAAAACACCATAATCAAATGAGGGATCGAAATCCCTACTATATCATCAATCATCAGCTCACATTGTTGTGACATTATGAGGCTGATAAGGTGAACCTCACAATGTCACCTTATCGGCCTATATCTGTTTCACTACTACCTCCCAAGCAAACTCATTTATGAGATTTTTTAGGTTATTATTTATTTTGGATTATATTTGTCTTTGGTATTGCATAGAGTTGAGTTTTCCTAATTTTGTCCTTTATTAGGCTTTGTAGCTCTTTCTTCTTTTCTTTATTTTTGTTTTGCGTTAATGTAATGAGTTGGAGTTTCTCATCGTACACTCAATTAGATTATCTAATATTCAGTTTATCATTAAAAAAGTACCTTGATATATGGTTATTAAATATTTTTAAATTCAATATTTATTAATGCATTAAATAATATTTTTTGACTGAAAATCTTGCACAATATTTACGAAAATGATAGGTGGATGGACCTATAAATGAAGAATGAAGGTGAGTGACTGAGTGTTGAAGCAATACCTAGTGTGAAGAAATATTTATATGCATAAAGTGCATACATAAAATGCATGCAGGAATGAATTAAATGTTTTTCTTGCCCTTATTTGTATGCTTTCACATTTGCTTTTGGATGTTAGTAGACAAATTTTGAATTTTGATTAATGCAATGATGTGAGTTAGATAGATATATAGGTGTAACGTTCTTATTAGGGCTTCAAAATTTCAAAGGGGCATGGTTTGGTTTAATACGGTCAATGATTTCAATTGAATTGGCATATTTTGGTAAGCATAATATTAATGATTTTATTGGCTCAACTGATTTGGTAAGCTCCAATCCCCCAACAACGACACGTGTATTTGGGACAGATTGGAATAGAAGAATATAGAAAATGATATATTCCATGGAATTGTTGTCCAATACGAAATTAGGAAATCATTAAGAGACAAAAGTATACCCTTAATATATAAAGTCTAGAATATGTGTCATTTTTATCAAAAAATGTATTCCCAAATCTCATATTGTTTACGGACGCAGTGATACTATTTTTATTATAGATAAGATATATCAATTATTTAATAAATTTAAAATGTGATTTATCTTTTTTTATAAAAATACAGAGTTAATATTTGATTAATTTATTTATCATGGATTCAATAATTAAACTTGTTTACCAATATCTTCTCCCTTGATGATGAGATTTTTATCAATTAAAATGATATTTAATAATCCTTTTACATTTATCTTCAAAGAATTTTGATCTCGATACCTTTGAGATTATGAGGTTAATTAGCCCTTATTGCGGAGTTAACTCCATCGAAGTTCTTGCTTGATCGTAAGCTCGTGAATTACTCATTTCAATATAATATTATATCTGTTCTTTATTATAAGATATAAATATACTTTATGTATTCATTAAAAAATATATATATATATATATATATATATATATATATATATATATATATATATATATATATATGAATTTATTAATAGACTAGATATATATTTTTTTTTAATAAATCTAAAAAGTGTATTTATCTCTTATAATAATAAATGAATGTAGTATTATTTTTTCTTCTTTCAATCGTATCATCTAATTAATAATACTAATCACATCACTCTTAATTCAATATATTAATTAATCATACTATTTATAAGAAAAATATGAGTTCTACCCTCTCAATTTATAATTTTTTAAAGAGAAGAATTAAAGATCAACTCATCACCTATTAAATAACTCGAGATGAATTATTCACTTAATATCTCATTTTTTTTTGACGAATAATATCTCATTATTCACTTAATAATTTCATAAAAAAACTCCAATTTTGTATCACTCAAAACCACTCATATTCCACACACGGGTGAATGGTAATGTCCATAAATTAGTGCTTGGCTCACCAAACTCTTTGGGACCGTTGTCATACTCATATCATATTCCATAAATTAGTCCATTTTTTAATACTAATAATTGTAATTGTTAGTAACTTGAGTATCTTCACTTTATATTTTGTTGATGAAAGCATACACTTTTACTTTTCCACACAAACAAAAAAAGATAAAATATACATTTATTTCTTTTCAATTGTACGTATAAAATAAATATAGCTGACGAAAAGAGTTTGATTATCTCTCCTTAATTGGAATACAACTCAAATTGACTCAAAGATTCTATCTTTTCTTTCTCTTTGTCAAAGCTCAGCTCTTAGTTTATTTAATTAATTTCAATTATATTGTGACTCCAATCAAAATCCAGCTCCCGCACACAGAAAGCAAGTACAGACGTATTAGACACAATATGTCATCGTCGTATAGTAGCTTACTATATAGTTTAATCACTGTAATTAGACAATGTTAGCACTGTTCCATTTTTAAACATTTTCACTAGACAATGATAGATTCTTTAATTAACTTTGAATTAATAATTGATTGAATTTTTTACAAAAAATTATTATATATTTGTTTTTGACGTCAATTAAAATAAATTAATTGAATTATTAATTATTTGACTATATATTTGTATTTGTATGCATGTGGCCTATACGCCAAACAAGCGAAGTATGGTAGCTTGTACAAATTAAACTTTCATAATCCCGTCGGTGCTATAATATGTATACTGCCTTATTCTTTCTTCTTTCTATGAACTAAGCCTAGATCATGGATAAATCTTAAAATCTTCTTTCTATGAACCAAACCAAACCGATCTCTCCGTGATAATTTTAAGAGAGAAATTTTGATCCACAGAGGAAAGAGTTTCTTGACGAAGCTTGATAAATAATTAAGAGTCTTTAGATGAAGATTTTAAGTCCTGAATAAATATAATGTTAACCACTTTCAAAAAATCAATCTTAACAATTACTAATATTACTAATATAAGATTTAAATTTATGTCAAAAAAATATATAAGATTAAAATTGTGTTACATGCTCAATTCAAAAAACAAATTTGGTTTACCTGTCAAATTCAAGTTATGGACAATGCCCTAAAGTTCAATCATAATAGAAAGAAAATTACCAAGATTGCAAGTAGTCTAAATGATAAACCAGCAATTTTAACCAAATGGGGATGTAGCTCAGATGGTAGAGCGCTCGCTTAGCATGCGAGAGGTACGGGGATCGATACCCCGCATCTCCACTTTTTGGCATATATTTGTTTTGCATGTTGTGAGTTTTCACCTTTGAACTTTGGTTATTTATCATACTTATACTTATATAATGATAATTTTGCACTTTCAAATTTATGTAACAAAAACTTTTGTATATTATGTATGTATTTTTCATAATATTAAACAATTAAGAACTATTTCTTTTCAAGGCGATTTTAATTGATCATCTAGAGGAAAAATACTTTATTTAAGAATGCAAGTTATATATTAGTATGAATTGTGAAAATTCCATAAATTTTCTTATGGAAACTTTTTTTTTTAACTAAAAACGAAATTCATTCATTCAAATTAACAAATACATAGATCATTACAAATTAAGAATTAAGAATTGCTAAAAACTGGAAAATGTGAATATGCAAATATTGCAGCATCTAAGTTAGTAGCATACAACGGCATCATGAAAGTGTCTACAAACATGACAACATAAAAGTAACTGGAATGTTTATACTCCGGATTTATAGCATTGACGTCTAAGTCTTCATCAGATTTGTAATGAGTTGATGTAAATATGTCAAATTGAATCAACGAACCCTGAACAAAGAAGAAAACCAACAAACGTCGCACAAGACGACAAACAAACACAACGCCGCACTAAGACGGCAAAAATTTAAAAAACGAAGAACCAAACTTGTGTAAATAAGTACTTATTTAAATAAAAAGAGAGAAAGTAATAGTATTGAAGGGTGATTTCAAACTAAAATGGTCAAAAACCACCCCCGAACAAATAATGGTGTTATGGAAATGTTTTCTATTAAGCTCTGGCTTTTGCTTATTACGCCTAATAAAGTGGTTAATACTTAGTAAAATATTAAGTGCCAAAGTCCTAGATCCCAAAAAAGAAAAGCACTAGTTTATTTATTGACACAAAAAAAAAAACTAGTAAAAGGCCTAAAACTTCGATTGTACAAGACTGGTTCTAAGTTCTAACCCATCAATATGTCCTGGCCCAAATAGCATTGGGTTGAGTCCGGCCCTAATTCTACAATTAAAAAGGGACAGTATGATTGTTTAAATTGAAAAGGAAACTTCATCTCATTTAATTTAAATTTCCAGTTCATTATTTGACCAGTAATGTCCCAAATCTATAAAGTGAATTTAATATTTTAATGTATATAGTTTATATTATTGTTCAAATACATCTGTTTTTCTAACACACAAAAAAAAAACATCAGTTTTTTAATGATATATAACATATATGTGTCACTTATAATAAAGAATGGATTTAGTATAAAATTTTGTTCTTGCATAACCAAATAGAAATGGATTAGGAGCATTCACTACAATGCAGCTCGTGCATCATAGTTGTCTGATTAAAATCACGTGGTTAAGATTTAAATGTAGTTTTAATATTTTAAAATATAAAAATTATGATCTTTAAATATGAATTGTTCGATCGAGATCGAACGATTTGAATCTCACTTGAGTGGATGTGCACTCAGGGGTGCCGACCGCACCCAATCCGGGTCCACAATATATATGCGTTACAATTAGAGGTTCTTTTTCTGAAAGGGTCAACATGATCACCTTCCATCAGCCACATCAAGTATTCAACATATTGTTATATGTACAACTTCACAATCCATATTAGACATTGCCTATAGATTTATATAGTCCACATAAATTACGTCTATTTTTAAAGTCTCTTTTCATCTAAAAGAATCCATCTCAAAATTTATACATTCAATATCTTTAAAAGTGTATTTTCAACCTTAATTGTGTTTAACATAAACAATGTCCCAATTATAAAATCTTGTATTAAACAAGCCTTGAAAAAAAATCCAGGACTTAAAATAAATTCAATATTAAAATAAGTCTCAAAATAAAATAAAACAATCAACCTCGAGTCAATAATCTATGATTATTTAAACATAAATTTTAAATAAATATTCTTTTTTATTGAATTATAATTTGATGACTCATTCATTTCTTTATGAATATCAACTAATTCAAAATAAAAAAATTGACAAATATTTAATGAGTTAAGTGAACCGACCCACTCTATTTTTAGCAAGTTAAGTGGGGCATAAGTTATGGTGCATAAGTCATGCTTATGCACCGTGCATAAATATCTCATATTATTTAGTGCACTCCTTAAATTAGAGGGTGCACTAAGCAATTTAGTTGTGGGTGCGCTAGAAATTTAGAGGGTGTGTTAAAAAATTTTATTATTTATATACGGTGGATAAGAAAAAAGCTTATGCACCATAACCACTCCCAATTAAGCGGAACTAGCTATCAAAAAATGTTGAGTTCAAAACTTTATCCTCCTAAATTAACGAGTTAAATTGACCGACCTATAGATGAAACCCATTTTACCACCTACAATTTGAAAGAAGAAAAATAAATTCATTCACGGCATATAGCGTGTAGCAATTAGCAAATATCAATCCACCATGTTCACATAGTGCCAGCACGGTTTACCAAAAAAAGAAAATAGTGCCAACACACATCTCTTTCTTTAATTTTTTTTCTTTGCTTTCAAAATTACACATAGTGTCAACATCTTAATGTTATCTTCCTATTATAGAAAAAACTTAATGTCATCGATAGAACCACATGGTGTGTACATTTATACATTTAAATCATCATAATTGACATGTACGGTTGTTCACTCTAACACTTTGTTTAGTTAGATAAAAATAGAAAGAAAAGAAAGTGAAACACGGAAACTAATGTATATATTTAAATTATTAAATAATCTAAATATATATATTAGTGTCCGTGTTTCACTTTATTTCCTCCTTATTTCTCTCCAATCAAACAAATCATAAATTTTTTTTTATTGAAGGACATTAAATCTAGTAATCTACAATCAAAGTATTAAGTAACAATTATTTTCCCTCTAAAAAAATGTAACAATTATTTCGGTATAAATGTTCCAAAGAGTACCCAAAAATTTGTTTGAGATTTTAATTTGGGTGTAATCAAAACCACCACGTAGCTTTATTATTCTTTTTTTTAGTCAGGTAGTCTAACGGCTAGAAATTAACCATTTAAAAGTGAATAAATAAGTATATCAGCCCCGGTCCATGCACAAATGTACAATGTCTTTTACCAATTGAGCTAAGCTTACGAGGACCATAACTTCATTTTTATTTTTTTTGGCGAATTGCTATTTTTCTTCATCGATTTTTTTTTTTCGACAAAGATTTTAATTAACAGTACATAAATGATCATTTGTGAAAGGAACTTATACAAATTAAAAAGCTTGAACTGATATATATTGTAACAAAAAAATTTATATTTAATTATTTTTAAAAAAATAGTGGTCTTTTATCTTATTTATTTGTAATATTTTGGTCATTTATTTTTGTTTGGTTATAAATTGATTTTTATCTTTATTTTGTATTAAATTGGTCATTTATCTTTCTTATTTGTAACAATTTAGTCTATTTTCTTATTTTTTTATTAAAAAAAGTGATGTGCCAATTAAAAAATTGATGAAAAATGAACTAAAGTGTTAAATAAAAAAATTAAAAGACCACTAGTATAATTTTGTCTTCTATATATTTTGCTCAATATTTTTTACAAAATATACAGTGAAATAGTTTAAGATAAGATATAGTGACATGAATGTCCTTGCCTTTATTGTAAAAGCGTTTTTTAAAGCTAAAAAATATCTAATGTCATTTTGTAATTAAAGATAACCATCAACATGATGAGTTCATGCTAACATTTTATTTATTTTTTATATTTAATTGGCGACTTCTTTTTTATGGAAAATGCATTTTTTTTAAGCATTTATGGAAAATGCATTGGCGATTTCTTCTTTGGCTTTAGAATAAAGGTGATAACTTGTGTACCCCATAAGATTTGGGGGTATATACCCTCAACCATTATAAAAAGTTTTAAGCAATATAATTTTTTATAAAATACACTGTTGAATTGAAAGTTTATATCATATAGATCATTTATGTAAAATTTCAGACAAATCTAAAATCATTTGATATATTATTGAGATACATAAAGATTAACGGTGTTTAAAAAATCACAGAAACTCTTAATTTTGATGCGTCTCAATAACATATCAAATGATTTTAGATTTGTCTGAAATTTTACACAAATGATCTATATGATATAAACTTTTAATCTAACGGTGTATTTTATAAAAATTATATCGGTTAATTTTTTTTTTAAGTGATTGGGGGTAAATACCCCCAAATTTTGAGGGAGTAGACAAGAAAAAGCCTTAGAATAAACATTATAACATTAACTAATTTGATTAAGTGGTGATTAAAACTTGATAAAAAAGATCATTGTTCGATCTCACATCTACAATAATTACGTTTAAAAATGATTGAAACTATTTATTATTAGAAATTGTCTGAACTCTAAACTACTAGAATTATTTCTTTATAAATTAGAGGTGAAAAAAAAACATTACCAACATTCAACAGTCCAGTTATAAAATAAAATAGCATTCAACAATTCCCATCCAGATAGCATATTCTTCATAAGTCATAACTAAAACACTCATCAATTTATCATCAAACTTATCCTCATTTCTATCTAATCTAATAATAACATTAATTTATTTAATCTAAATATCTAATCTAATTATCAACATGGCAAAGCAAGTTCTTTACACTTGGGCCCTCCCAAAATAATGATTCAGAATGTTAACATTAATTACCCAGAAACGGCCTTCCACGATCACTAAACGGCAACCATTATCCTTCAAAACGACCCCACCTTTCACTTACTTCCTTATCCAATTACTGTCGCATTCCGCACACGTGCCAATCTCGTGCAAGCTAACCTTTCCCTTACACACACATGTTAAAATCACACTCTCACACATTGCAACCCCATGGCATAAGTAATGATATTTGGTCGGAGAAAAATTGAGAAAAGAAAAAATACAAACACGAAAATTAGTGTACGTACTTTCTTTGATTTCATATGTAAATAAAATTTGGTCAAAAAAGTTAATATATTTGATTCAAATTTTGAATTAGATATATCAATTTTTTTTACTAATTTTTATTTATATTTGAGATCAAAGTAATATCTACTAACTATATATTAATATAATATACTAAGTAAGTTACTAATTAACCCTTTTTAAAATCTAATCACAATTATTTAAGTTTTTATTAACGTCCTTTATCGTAATTAACTAAATATGGAGAGGTTGTTTCCCACACAAATCAACAATTAGTCACAGATTTAGTCAAACAAAAAAAAATTAGTCACATATAAAAAAAACTAACATGCTATTTGTGCTCCACTTTTTGAGTTACTTTGTTAAAAAAAATTAACTAATTTTTAAAGATTTTTTTTTTGCAAAAAGCATCTTAGTGTGATACTATAAAAAAAAAACAAAAAACCACCTATTTTTTGACTGAAAAAAAAAAACCAACATGTTATTTGTGCTCCACGTTTTTTACTTACTTTGTTAAAAAAAAGCTAATTTTTAAAGATTTCTTTTTGCAAAGATTATTTTGAATTCCATAGAAATGAGTGCTATAAAGTTATATCATGGGCAACAAAAATTGTTTAATGATGCTATGTTTGTGCTAAGTTACTCAAATTATTAAAATAAAAACTACCCAAAGAAAACAAAAACTAAACTGGAGGTATCTTTCTATATAAGTTACTCATAAGGCTAAAAAGGAAGAACACAATATGGCAGTTTTCACTCCGTACCATCTCTCATCCTGACTACTACTTCTCCCTACTTCCATCACTTTATCTTTGCTAATAATTTTCATGACAGCATCTTCTAATTTGGTAAGTTTTTTACATTATTGTTGTTGTGACTTTTGATCCTATGCGTAACATAATTTTCATCGCATGCTAAATTTGATTGACTACATTTCAAGTGTCAGTAGCGTTTGAAAATAGAATAATATTTTGCTTAAATTACACTACACAAATGTCATTTAGTATAAAATATGCTAACGTTATTAGATGAACAGAGAAAAATATTTGACACGATCATGGAAATTGTTCGGAAGCAAAAAGGGGGAGTTTTTTTTACCTATATGGATATGGTGGAACAGGAAAAACTTTCATGTGGAACACTTTAGCAACAACTTTACGATCAAAATGGGACATTGTTTTGACTGTAGCTTCTAGCAGAATTGCATCTTTATTGTTGCCTGGAGGAAGGACAGCTCATTCAAAGTTCAAGATTCCAGTTTCAGCACTTGAATTTTCTATTTGCAATATAGAGAAGGGAACTGAACTAGAACAACTTTTAAAATTAACAAAGTTAATTATATGGGATGAAGGTCCTATGGCTCACAAATTCTGCTATGAAATTCGGACAAATCCTTAAAAGACATAAAGAGTGAGGATAAGTCTTCTGCGTCCAAAATATATGGAGGAAAAGTTATAGTCTTTGGTGGTAATTTCAGACAAATCTTTCCGGTAATACCAAGAGGAAGTAGATCTGATATTGTTCATGCAACAATAAATGCCTCTTATATTTGGGATCATTGCACTGTTTTAACCCTTACCAAGAACATGCGGTTGCTAAATGGTTCATCAAATTCAAACTCTGAAGAAATTAGAAAAAATTCTGAATGGATATTAAGGATCGGGGATGGAGAAGTTTTAGAACCAAATGATGGATATGAAGATATCCCAATTCCAGATGAACTTTTAATTTCATAATTCGATAAACCCATTGATCCAATTGTTAAAAGTACATATCCTGATTTATTGAATCATTACATTGATGGTCAATATCTACAAAGTAGAGCTATTTTAGCATCAACAATTGAGGTTGTAGATGAAATCAATGATTATATATTGAAGCACATTCCAGGTATTTCAAATTCATTAGTTGAATAGATTTAATATAATTTATAACATATGCAATTATTTTTTTACAAGGTTTTATTGTGTTTTTGTTGAATATAGGTGATGAAAAGGAATATCATAGTTCAAACTCCATAGATCGAACCGAAGAAAATGATAATGAAGCATTTGAACAGCTTACATCTGAGTTTTTAAATTGTCTAAAAACATCTAGACTTTCGAACCATTCCATCAAACTAAAAGTTGGCACGCCAATCATGTTGTTGAAAAATCTAGATCAAGATGAGGGGTTATGTAATGGTACTAGGTTGACTGTTACTAAACTTGGAGATCATGTGATTGAAGCTAAAATAATTATTGGAAAAAACATTGGCAATATAATATATATTCCAAGAATGTCGATGTCACCATCACAATCACCGTGGCCATTCAAGCTTATAAGGAGGCAATTTCCAAGGTCAATCTTTAGAATATGTTGGATTATACTTGCCAAGAGATATTTTCAGTCACGGTCAACTTTATGTGGCAATTTCTAGAGTGAAGAGCAAACAATGACTGAAGATATTAATACATGATAACGCAAGAAAATCATTGAATACTACTATAAATGTTGTGTTCAAAGAGATTTTCCATAACATCCAATAGTAGGGATGTCAACGGGGCGGGGAATGTGCGGATGCTGTTTCCCCGTTCCCCGCCCCGCCCCCCAGAACTTCCCCCGTCCCCGCCCCCGATCCCCGCCACGGGGAAGAATTTTCCCCCATCCCCATCCCCACGGATCCCCACAGTTTTCACGGAGCTCCACGGATATAAAAAATTAACAAAATTGTTATACTTTTTAATCAAAAGTACAACACTAATATCTTGTTTTTTCTTCTTTTTTTCTAAAAAATATAATATTTTCTATCTTTCATTGTTTAGAAATAAAAATACATTTTACATCAATAACAAAAAAAATGCAAACTTTTTAATATTTTTTTTGTAAAAATAAATAATTATTCAAATGAATTTGTTGTCATCATATATAATCTTAATCTTTATAATGTATTAATTATTAGTATTTTTTATAACAAAAAAAACATATAAAGTTATATAATTATACATTACATTATATATATAATTTAATCAATATGGTCGGGGTCGGGGAATCCGCGGTGGCGGAGGGACCTCCCCCGTTCCCCGCCCCGAATTATTCACGGGGGAATTTTTCCCTCCATCCCCATCCCCACGGGGGAAAAAATCCGTGACTTCGGATCCCCATACAGATAAATCCCCACGAATAATCCGTTACCAGATGCAAATTGACATCCCTATCCAATAGGTAATTTAGATTCATCTCCTATTTCTCCATTTCAAATTAGAATTTTATATTGTCATTCATTAGATATAATTTCTATAAATTACTAACTGAGTTGCACTTATTCACACACACACATACATATATATTTACACTTTAATGCTTCAACCTAAAATAATTAGAAATAACAATTTTGTTCAATTTTTTCAGGAACTTGCAAAGACTCAAATTGTGCTCACCTTCTTTTACACAAAGTCTTACAAATGTAGAACGGGAGTTGATCATTAATAATTCACTTCAAATTAAAGTATCTCATTTATTAAGTTGTACCTATAGATTCCATGTTGTTTTCAACAAACCTATATGTACTTTGAAATAGTATAAGTTAGATATGTATTTTTTTTTGGTACAAAGTTAGATATGTATTTATTAATATATATTTTTTTGATGGGATTTATTTATTAATATTAAGATCATTTTTATATTATATGTTTAAAACTTTATTAATACAATGATAAAAAGATATTTTCAAATTGTAATGTGTTGCTTCTTTTAAATTTTCTTTTGATTTCTGTTATTTTTTTTTTACGGATCTTTGGTTTCAATTGTTATTATTTTTTTAATTAAACAAAAAAGAAATTAACAAATTAAACAACATTTTTAAAAACTACATAAGTATTTAGTACAATTAAATAAAACATTTAACCATAACCCAGACCCGTGCGGATGCACGGGTTTATAACTAGTTTATACTAAAGTTTAATCTAAATACATATTATTGATTTCTGTATTTCTATTTTTTTTTTCAATTTCTCTATAATCAAACAAAAAATTAAAAAGGCTCGTGCCTTGTTGTTTTAGGGCAATTTTTAATAATTCTATTCAAAAAAATAATTTATTTGAAAATTTGAACATTGAAATTCTTAATGCATTGACTTTATACATTTTCATAATTTTTATAATAAAATTTACTATTTCGAAGTTTAAAAAGTGCTTAAGACTATTTTTGATTCAACCAAGGGGATGAGAGGTGAGATAAAATATAATTTATTATGTGACAAAATTACTCTCATTTTTCATTAAAATTCTAAATCATCTTTTTTGGAATATTAAAAATTTATGTTTTTTTTACAATATAAAATTTAGGTTTCTACTCATTAATTTTTTTTATATATCCATTAGATTTTTTTTTTACGTACGTAATATATCCATTAAAATTTAGTCATTATTTTGAGTTTATAAGATTAAGTAAAAAAGTAAATTAATTCTCCCCTCCCCCTCTCATTAAAAAATTGAACCAAATATAAAATTTAAAATATCACATTTTCTTTCCTTCCCCTTCAAAAAAACCCGAATCAAAGAGGACCTAAATAGCACTATTTAGCATTTGTCTAACTAAAAAAACAAACAATAAACACAGTTTTTGACACAGTATTTGATACCACATATTATTGAGTGTGGATATTGGTCTCAATGAGATAACAGAAGCTCTAAAGGTTGATACAAAAAATTGTAAAAATACCCAATTGAGATTAATACATAGTTAATAAACAATTTTTAGTTAGAATAAGTTACAATTAAATTTAAGATTATCTCACATTTATGTTTGAGATGAAACTGAAATACTTCATTGTCAGAATTCACCCTGATTCACTTCTATGTCATAGATATTCTGAGATTTTATTGTTAAGGTCTCTGTCGAAGTTGAACTGACATTGATCACAGATTGTGAGAACGTGAGCATGCCTTCTATAGAATTAGGAGGTTAGTTTGTGCCACTAGAGAGTAGGGACTGTTGTTTAATTATTTCAGTGTCATTCTCGATCTAACAAGAATGGAATACGCTTTGTAGAATTTAAACCTATGACATCGGATTTTGGAGACCCGTGTTTTAGCTTGGACTTAGCTCATTTCCCTTGAAAATTAAAGGGTGAAAACAAAAAAATGTCATTCTCCAAAGAATCAAAAGATTATAATTAAATAAATAAAAAATCGAAGAATTTATGCAAAATTAAATTGCGATTACTAGTTATGCTTGATCGATTGAGCTAGTTGGTCCATTCTGACGGCTTACGTCTAACGACAATAAAATATCCAGACAATAGAAACATTAGCCATCAACGTGAATGATGATATTTCAACTCCGACATTCATTAATGATCACGCATGGCCATGCGCCGGGTCTTATATGCCCCACTTTGCTTAGAGCAAACTACAATGGTATAATTTTTAAGATAATCATTTTATGATTTTAAGTGGATTAATGTGTGTCAACTCAATTTTATGATACTCATTACTTTGTTTTACTCCAATGAGTAAATTTACCATGAAATTGCTTAACTCACAAATATCATTTTTCATTCTTCCATATTTTATATTTTCTCTCTCATTATTGAGGTACCTTTATTTTTTGAAGAGAGTATTGAGGTACCTTAAATAAGCAAAAATTGACCAAATCTACGAACTAAAAATCTTACGTGATGACCTGACAAATCAATATTTTATTGTTAAAAAGCACATATAATACTTCTATTAAAGATACTCTCAAAGCTCATGTATTATATTTATTACTCTCTAAAATTTCTCATTTCACATCCTTACTTACTTATTTAAACGTCAAAATATTTTATAAATACACTCTTCTCTCATAAATCAATGTTTAAAACTGTAAATGTAACATCTTACATACTTGAGTGTTAAAATATTTTTATCTCATAAAACACAATACAAATGGGATGCTCAAATAATTACCTCCTCTGTCTTAAAATGTAAGCAAAAATGAGTCAAAAGAATTTGATGTATTTGATTCAAAATTTAGACTAAATACATTCACTTTTGTTGACCAACTTTTGCTTATATTTTGGGACAGAGGAAGTATATATTAACCGTGTGATTAAGTAATATCAAATATAAAATAATTTATTTTCGTGTAGTTCCATTTCCAATCCAATCCTATAAATATGTGGTGTCTATATCCAAATCTATGTAAAAAAACATTTCTAATAAAGGAAATGAATATGCCAAAGCATCTATATAATATGTACTTGTAAATTCTTATATCCCATTTCGAACCTCCTTAGCATATCCTTGTTTAACACTTAACTTGGTCAAATTCTTAAATCACACAAAAATTGAATCAAATTCGCATATTAAACTACTATAAGTTTAAACAGTTTAATTCCCAAGAATATTCTCAATAAAATTCCAACTATTCTCATCACTATATAACCAAACACTCACACTTTCCTCCACAAACAAAAAAGATTAACCCGAATACGATCCTAAATCCATAACCCGAACCCGTTTTCTCTTCATTCAATTATCAGTGATGAATTTTGCTAGAAAGAAACGAGTTACCGATCCGTTCAACGACGAAGCCAAAGCTCGTCTCGTCGGCGGTGGTATACGGCGGTTAAGCGGTGTAAGTAGCGGAAGCGAACATTCCCGTACCGGCGAATGCGATTCTTCACTCTCACTCTCTGAGCTCGTGCATGGTTTCCTTGAGGAAGATAACGGAAACGAGTGTGTGCGTGACTCAGCTGGAAACGATTTCGACTCGGAGCGATCTGACTCAGTCACCGATCGCATGGACTCGGTGGAGGATCTACTAAAATTAAGCGCTGAAAATGCTAATGCAGATTCTTACATGAACATGCTTCGATTACACGTTTCTGAAGCTTCTGTGAAGTTCGCGTTTCTGAAGAAACAAAACGTTAACGTTTCGGTTTATAATCGAAACGTGATGTCGTTTTTGCGTGAGAAAGGATACAATGCAGCGATTTGCAAGACACGGTGGGAATCTTCCGGCGGACTCACCGCCGGCAACCACGAGTTCATCGACGTGGTGCGATCTGGATTGTCCACGTTGAACAACAATAGGTACTTCGTTGAGCTTAATTTCGCCGGACAATTTGAAATCGCACGGCCAACGAGTCGTTACTCGGAGATTCTGAGTTACGTTCCTGAAATTTTCGTCGGTAACTCGGAGGAGTTGAAACGCATCGTTTTGGCTTTGTGTGGTGCTGTGAAAGTGTGTTTAAGGAGTAGAGGGTTATCTATTCCTCCTTGGAGAAAGAACCGGTACATGCAGAACAAGTGGTTTGGACCGTATCGTAGAACAATGAACCCGGTTCAGGGAAACCCGGTTCCTGCTGTTTCTTCTTTCAGTGGTGTTAAATGTAGGTTAGTTGGGTTCGACGACGCCGTTTCTGAGACCAGGCACGGTGCTGCCTTTGTCCGAACTAGATGATTTTTTTCAGAGACTAATTCATCGAGCTGAGTTTGAACGAGATGATTGATCGTAAATTTTTGAAATTTTGTCAATATTTTTTTAATTAATTTTAATTATGATTATTAGAGTTAGTAGTATGTAGTAGTTTATGGAAGGAATTGGATTGGGTCGAATTTCTGAGACACTGTGTAACTTGAATTATTAAATTAAGGGAAAGCTGAATGAAAATGATGAAAGTGTGAGAAAAATAATTTATATGCGGCAAATGTACATCGTTTATAGCCATTAGAAATGTAGTGGGACAACTTTAAACTTTGTCTCATCAATAAATCCAAACCGTTCATTCAATGAATGAAAGTATGAAACACAAAATGATAAAGGATGTTTCTATCCTTTTACTTTTTAGTTTAAAGAAAATGATAATGTATAGGTTAATGATTTAAATAAAAATATAGTATTAGATTAATACTAGTGCATTAAGTTGAATTTTTAAATTTTTCATATTTTAATATATATAATTTAAGAGAATAATTCTTGAAATATACTACTTAGTATATGCTTAGTTTGATTTTGGAGTGAATAATATGCCAAGGTTTAATAATTTAGATAATGTGGTCCCAGATTAATTATATTACGACAATGAAATACATTGAGTTATGTTTTCTGATGTGAAGAGTGCCAGCAACGATCAATTCTAGCTAAATTGTGAGGACAGTTGGCTTGTAAAGATAGACTTGTGTGAGTACCATCAGTTCCAGAGCTGAAACCATTCAATTAAACGAGCATTAATGGACATGAAGTTTGTGATGCTGTATGTTGAGGACTTGAGGTTATAAGCCATAGTAGTATATGTAATATGCTTTTATTTCTATTTTCTTTGACAAGAGGTTACTCAGCAGCATAAATAGAAATCATACAGATAAATGTAATAAGTTATTGTAATTAGACATGAGAAGTTCAATATTTACTCTTATCTTATGTATGAAAGTCTAATAAGTTTTTTCGATAAAGATAACACTAAAAATTTTATATTTATATTGTGAATTTGCTTTGCTAAAAAGTAAATGATATGACTAAATTTCCCTAGCTTCAAGTTTCTATTCGTCTCGTGTTTCTTGAGAAAACTGTGATAAAATCCCTAAAAATGAACTTAGTTATCTTTTATATTAGCGGGTTATGTGGTAACTTACTAAGAGAATTGGATGTTCACTTAAAAGAATATGCATTTTTTAAAGTGAATTTTTTCTCGTCTTTGAATCCCCTAAAATTGTCTCTTGAACTAAAATGATCGATTGATTAGCTAACTTAACGTGTTTAACTCTTCAAAAACTTCAAATACTTTAATTTGACTTTGATTTGCTAAGTTATTTGTAAATCGTTTGCGGATTATTCCTTTATAAAAGAAAGATTACTTTTTAGGTATATTGACAATTTAATGTATTTGGTCTATATAATTAGACAAATACATTAAATTCTCAATAAATCTAAAAAATAAATTTTTTCTTACATTTAAAATCGGAGGGAGCACTTGCCGTCTTTTTCACCCAAATGTTCTATTTCTTACTCACTAAGCCATTTGTAGCTCGCTTATTGATTTCCACACTTCAAGGTTCTTCATTCTCTTTGATAGCCGAATCTCTTAAATCTATAATCACAAGAGATAGAAGTAAAATTAATCATCTATATATATATAGCAGCTATACTTTGTACAATAAATTACATAAGGGCAATCCAAAAGTCTTTTTTTTTTTTTTTTGTGAAATCCAACATATACTCTAACTCTAGTACACGTTAATGTTTTTAAGATAGTACTTTAGTCTTAAAAATTAAAAATCGTGTATTCAACTATTGTGAAGTCCTTGTAAAAAAAAAACTATTGTGAAGTCAAAATTTTATTTCTTCTAATACATAACTTTCGTTTTAAGTTCTTTAACTTAAGCTCTAAAAATATATTAAAAAAACAGTAGTACTAACATGTGCCTTATAAAAGACATCTCTTATCTAAATTGATTAAAATTTAGCTTCAATATTTTTATCTCCCATATTTTTGAAAATGTAAATTAAACTTAAATTTGAAATACAATTGTGTTTTATGATTTAACTTGTATATGCAGAAACTTAGATTGAATCCTAATACACTCACTTATTTATCTTTAAAATATGAAATTTTAGTCATTAAACTATCTAAAAAAAACTTTGTATACCCTCCCTATGGAAAACAATTCTACACACTTAAACTGACATTGCTCGCCCCATTTTCAATCGGTTAAATGTAGGGTGATCCAAAATGGAATGGACTAGTCCGTTTGACCATCTTATTTTTTACTCCATTTGTTCTTAATTAAAAGCACTCTTTCAAAAAAAAAAATTAGTCCTTAAATATAAACCTATTTACAAATTATTAGATGCATTTTTTTATATACACCCCTAATTATTATACTAGTACTAATTTGCATTAGAATATAAAAAATCAAATTACATATACAAATAAAAAACAATTTAATAAAATATATATACAAACTAGACACAATAATTACATTATCAACTTTACAAAATTTTACTATATGTGAAATTAGTCAAATAGACTTATAAGTTATAAGTGACAATGAGTAGTTTCTATGGACAATTGATAATATGCACCCTCTTTATTGTTGTGTATGGTGCAACATTTGTTTCCACCGTCAGATATAAGTTAATGTTTATTTATCATAAAATTTCAACAACAATGTTTTTGAAATTAAGGATTCTCTGTCCTCTGTCTCACAATAACGATTGGTGAAACTGAAACCCCATTTTCCTTTCTTCATTCCAATTACTGAATCTCGTTCCAAATTTGATTACAACATTCACTCATGCTTCGTTTTCTTTCAAATAGGTCAAATCTTTTTCAGCATTTTACATTCACCCATGTAATTATAAAATCATTGCCAATTTTCACACCCGCCACCTATTCGACAAAAGTCCCAGCCGAAAATGATGTTGAATTGCAAAACATTAGTGACCAATGGAAGGATGCTACTGAAGTTTTGATTAAATGGGGTTGTGGCGTCGAAGATTTGATGAGAATATTCAGGCGTTGTCCTTCATTGCGCAATGCGGATCCTTCTCAGGTTCAGTCGAAACTTTGCTTGCTTAGTGACTTGGGTTTAGGGTCAGCTGAACTTGTCAATATTATCAATCGTAGGCCTCGATTTTTCAGGACACGGATTAACCATAAATTCGATGAGAGGCTTGACTCTCTTATGTCATTGTTTGAGTCAAGGGAAATGCTTCATAAGGCCATTGTAAGAAACCCTTCATTGCTATGTGAAAATAGCTATGACGTTGATCGTATTGTTGCGCAATATGAAGAGTTGGGTGTGACGAAGAGGGACTTGGTTCAAATGCTGATTTCGCGACCCACAGTCATTTCTAGGACTTCCTTTGACGATGAGAAGATGGGATATATAAGTAGGACTGGGGTTCCCAAGGATGCAAAATTGTACAAATATGTGGTGACATTAATAGGCATCTCTCGCTTGGAAACTATTCGTGAAAAGGTGTTGAATTTTACAAAGTTTGGATTTTCAGAGGATGAGGTACTCGGTCTTTTTGGGAAGTCTCCTATTATTTTGACATTTTCAACTGATAAGGTTCAGAGGAACATGACTTTCATTTTAGGTACAATGAAGCTTGAAGCTAAGATAATCTTCAAGTGCCCATTTCTCTTGTTTGTAAATATGGAGACTGTTTTGAAGCCAAGAGTGCTTCTAGCAATGAAGATACAAGATATGGATTCTAAGTTAAAAATACCCCCAATACTTAAGGCATTGAGGATGACAGAGGAGAGGTTTTTAAATTTGTTTGTCAAAAGCCATGACAAGGAAATTGCGGATGAATTAATGGCATTTTATAAAAGGACAAAAGAGGTTAAGAGATTGGCAGCTTCATCAAAGAAATTTACTAGTAGAGGATTCCCTTTCTGAACTGCTTTTATATGCTTCGAAATGAGTTTAGAGCTGAAGTTGATTTCTATTTTGTGGTAATTATTTTTCTGACGCTAAGTATTATTTTCTGTATGTCTAATTCTGAATGAATTTTTTTCCAGTTAGTGTTATGTTACAAGTGAGCTGCTAAGTTTGAAGTGAAGAAATAATGTAGAATTGTGATGTTTGTTCCTCATAGTCATAACATAGCCCTCACTTTACACCATTGGAGTGATAAGGTTTAGTCCTTTAGGTTAGGTATTAGAAAGAGGAAACAAAATACTTAGAACGATAATATTTCTTAATTTATTATTGATGTAAATCATATGTTGGATGTCATCGCAAATGACAATGCACTGATCCTTATTTATGTTTAAATTAGACTGCTCTTCCATATTAAATCAGGAAACGGATTATGCTATATAAGTAAATGTGGGGAAACGAATAGTAAAAGAGAACTTTCAATAACTCAATGAGATTGGTCTAGAGGAAGCATGTTAGGTACATAAGTGATAAGAGTATGTACAAATATACTCTTTAGTGTGAGGTTCCTGGTTCAATCTTTTGTGAAAAATGAATCTCTCATAGAGAAGTCATACTCTTGTTTTGTTAGTCTCGAACAGGATTGTCTGTTGTAGGAGGATTAATGTGGATTTTATCCAAAACAGAGATAACTTAATACTCTAACATGATTTATGATAGAATAATGATGTGGTGATATATTTTTGAGTAATACACAAGCCAATATGCTGTTATATATGAGATTGTTTTCTTCTTTCTACATACATCTACTACTGCATTAAGGAAGTTTGATTACTTCTGTTTGGCATTTTCTTTCTGTGTTTTATTAAGGCTCTCTTTTTCTTAAAGGTGAAAATTGTTTTCTCTGAAGGCTGATGATATTAAGCTGATGATATTAAGCCAATATGTACGATTTTCTTGCATATAAATTCATGAGGCTAGTCTTTGCATATGGAAAAATTTGCATGTTTCATTGTTTATGCTGTTTCAAAATGACAAAAGGTACCGCCACGCGCCCTCATTCCATGTATTGATTTATCTGACGTCCAAAAATGAGCGAACGGTTGAGTACCAACTGACATTATCAAAAGTTGCAGTTGGCGGGTTAAAGCTAGAGGATTTGGATCCCGAATATGTGATGTAGTGTCTTTGTAGTCATGTTTTTGAAATCGCAGATATATCTCCAAGAGTCTTTGTTAGTAATTTTATTGATTAAATAATAATAATAATAATAATAATAATAATCATATATAGTTTTGATACATCAAATAAAATTATCTCAAAAAGAAAGAGCCCATGAGACACAAAATAAAATAAAATTGATAAACAAAAAATAGATTTGAGAATTACACTAACTAACTAACTAACTAATAAAATAAAATTTGAACTTATAATTTTTAAGTTTATATTAGAAAAAAAGACCCGTTAATTTTTCTCACAAATTTATATCTTATTTTTACAAGTTCATAGCTTAAAATTTATAGGTTATCATTTTTCATCCTATGGTCCAAAATATAAAATATGATAATATTAAAAGTAGTTATTTAAATCCCTATTTATAATTTAGGCTTAAGTTTCATTTTCGTCCCTGTATCATCCCACGACACCATCACAGGCCTAGGGGTGTGCAAAATAATTGATTAACCTCAACCAAACCTGATCCATATTTTTAAAGCCCAACCCAATTACTCAAAATCAAAACCAGCCCATATTATTGATTCAGTTCAGAATCGGTTTAAAGGGGGAAAAAATCCCCAAAACGCGATTCAGCTTCAATCTCACTGAATGTTGGATATCAAAGGGGTGCATTATTTTGGATGACTTTCTTCTTCTAATAAAGGGACCGGGTGGTGGTGATGTTGACAGGGGATTCTGTGTTACACCAGATTACATGACGGGCAAAATGGGGAATTCTATATTTTTAGTTGGGTTTGATTTGGTCTTTACTTTACTAAAAGCCTGAAGGTTCCTAATGTTCCCATCTTCATTGTTCTCTACCTTACAACAACAATTAATATTATTGATAGGCCACTGAAATCATAACTAGATGATAATCAATGACATAATAATGTTGTTTCAATAAACTATAAACATTACAATGAAAATCTGAGGCCGAATAGCATCCACGGTCGCTTGACTTGCTTCTTCGTCACAAAAAATTCATTTACTACAGGTAAACATTTCTTATAACTACATATAGTAGTATGTTGTCTTTTCATAAAATTGCGAACAATTGAGGTTAAACTTAAGTATTACGGAGTATAATTTTTCAGTAACTTGGTTCTTTGTCCAATGATAAAGCCCTTACTGAAATGGTAAAATATTTATAGCTTATTGGCCAATAATCCCTATACTATTGTGTAATTTTCTATGTATTTTTTGAACTTGTACATGTTGCCTGAGCAACCCCTAAACTATTTATCTTGTGTACTGTGGATACCCCCTGAATTATCGTTCTTGTCTGAGGATTTCCTAGACCTAATTTTCCACCTTTAAACAACGAAAATGACTATTAGTAGAAAATTAAGTCTAGAGGAATGCCCATACAAGATAAATAATTCAAATATGTCCCAAGACAAGAAATACGTTCAAGACGCATAAAAAAGTAAACGATAGTCAAACCATCTATAATAGTTTGAAGTCACTGTATATTGGTAATCTGGTATCATGTCATAGTGTATCAACCTTTTGAAACTAATGAATTAACACGAGTCAAATAGTAAAATAAAGTTGGTCTCGTTAAACATGGTACGAGAATCAGGTATTTGAGAACAAGTGTATTAATTCCCTGTTGCTTCTCTGATTGGGTTTGATTGCCAAACAAAATTATTTTGGCCTGGCATGCTCAAAGGTGTAGTCTGCAAGAAAATTATCAAAGTAGTAGCATTAGAGTGGGCAAATAGGGGCACAATTTAATACAAAGTATATTTTTTAACATTTGAAAATATTTTATAATAAATAAATAAAAACAATTGGTTTATTGCATCAACAACCCACACCCAGTTAGTTAACAACACCCACTTTCACATCACCCAAACACCAAACACTTGTACTAAACATAATTTGAACATATAATGTTCCTTAATTGATGAGATTCAAGAATCAATAATGTTGTATCCATAAAAGATTCAACTAAAATGTGGAAGAATAGTATAACACCAAACATGCTCCTTAATTCAATGGAGTAACCCCCCCCCCCCCCCCCCCCCCCCCCCACTTTCAAAACAGTAATTCAACGAAGAAAATTTCTTCCCACACCCCAAGTGTTCCAAGTTACACCCCAAAATGACTATAATACCCTTAAATTAAAAAAGAATTCCCCAAAACCCTATTCCTATTCACGATCAGTTTTCCCCAAAACCCAACTCCATTGCCGTTCGCCAGTCACCACCATCGCGGTTTCACCACTGTCACCATCGCTCTCCAGGTTCGTTTCTCTGATTAGATTCTGTGTTATCAATCTCCATCTTCCTCTATCGTTTCCGTCAACTGAAACTGCGTAACCCTTTTTGTAATTGAAATCGCCGTTTCTGTTATCAATCCCTTTTTGTAACTGAAATCGCCGACAGATGAAACGCGAACTGAGTTTGGGTGTATGAAACGCGAATTGAGTTTGCGTACGTTACGCGAATTGAGTTTGCGTACGTTATGCGATTTGAATTTCCGTACGTTACGCAATTTGAATTTGCGGACGAGGAGAAAATTGAATTTGCGTTCTCTACGTCGATTGAATTTGCGTTCACGAATTAAATTAAGATTGCGTGTAGTTTACTCTGTTTTAAACCATTGAATTTTCTGGTTTCTCATACTGTAACTTGTACTTCAAATGCAGGCATGGTGAAAACATTTATTACCGATGGAAACGGGCGTGTTAGGCCTACTGCGTCTGTACGTCGACGTGGTAGCACACAAGCAGCTACGTCGATAGATCAAGGGCCTTTAGAGGGGTCATATCAAGAAGCAAATGATCTCCATCAGGAAGCAGAGCCCCATTTGGATGATGTTCGTACCATATGTAAACTCAATTTGCGCAACGTATGTAAACTCAGTTTGCGTAACGTATGTAAACTCAATTTGCGTAACGTATGTAAATTCAGTTTGCGGATTTATTTCAAAGTCTGCAGTCGCACGCACGCTTACGCAAATCAACATACGTAAATTCGATTTACGTTGCATAGTTGTTACGTTGCAAATCAACATATAAGGTACATACAGTTTCTATAATTGAAAATTATACAAAACATAATAAGAGAGAAGCATCTTATGCGATTTATTAGTGCAAAAGTATAAATTTTTACTAACCTGTAGAATAAAATCTTAGTTGTAGCCTTCAAATTCAATCTTCAAGCTTTGATAAGGGTTTTATGATTTGAGAGAAAAACCATAGAAGAAGAGAAATAGAATAAAGAAGAAAAGAAGTTTTAAAAAGGACAATTTTGGCATTATAATAAAAATATAACAAAATTTGGGTGTAACTAGATTTTTTTGGGGTGTGGGAAGAAATTTTCTTCAACGAATTGGAATACAAAACAGTAAACACCAAACTCACCTTCAACCTTTTTCTGATATCCATTTTTGTCCCTTCTATATAACTCAGCAGCTTCGTCATTGTAGGGACTTTCCGGATTTGGATTTAGCAGCAAGTTTGGTAGATAGTGAACAATGACAGCAGCTAGCTCTGTTTCAATACAAAACCATCATAATTTGTGTGCGTGCGTATATATATATATATATATATATAACCGAGAAGATTATTACCAGTGGTTGGATTCCAATTACTAGAATCGAGAACATCAAGACAGATATTACCATACCTGCAATTAATGGAAACAATATTAGCATTCTTGCTGTGGGGATCACAACTATCTTACCTCACTCTGTTAGACAAAATAAGATAGTAATCTATAGATAGAGCAGGATGTAATCAGTAAATAGGCATGAATGATAAAGTATCTTGATTAACATTAGTTCTTTACTTTTACAGTGCAGTCATTTCTCTTCTTATCAAGTAGCTAAGTCACCCTTTGAGGAGTCTCACAAACTCTCTCTATTCTTACATGAGTAAGTTTAGGTATTCTCCGAACAGTAAACATGCTCTTTAATTGATGATATTCAACAATCAAGAATGTTGTATGCATAACAGATTCAACTAAAATGGAACACAGAACAGCAGTAAACACCAAACATGTTCCTTAATTCAAGAATTGGTGGATGTCTTGCCTCTCACTCTGTTAGACAAAGTGGATAATAATCTATAGATAGACCAGGATGTAATCAATGAATAGGCATGAATAATAAAGTATCTCAATTAACTTTTTATTTCTAGTTCCTTTACTTTTCCCGTGTAGTCCTTTCTCTTCTTATCAAGTAGTTGTGGATAGTTTATATTGGTTGAGCAACCCCCGCCCCAATTTCACATCACCCAAACACGGAACACTTACACTAAACTAATCATTCGGACATAATTGTAAACTAAAATGGACTGCAGAATAAGCATGCTCCTTGAATGATGGGATTCAAGAATGTTTGTATGCATAACTATTCAACTAAAATAGAATACATAATAGTATACACCAAATAAAGATTCAAGAGTCAATAATGCCTGTATATTTAACAAATTCAACTAAAATAGAACAGAAAACAGAAAACACCAAACATGCTCCTTAATTCAAGAATAGTTTCAATCAAAATGACACAATAAATCATACTCATCAATATTAGGATGATATATAGGCTCCTCGAAATCTATACTATTATTATTTAGGACCTATTTTTCAAAAGAAATTGTACACGTGGCATTCTCACATGCATTCTTCTCCCATATTATTTTGGCAATTAATATTTTTGCTTAAAAAAAAAATGCACCTATTTAATGATCCCACCTTTTAAATTTATTACTACAATTTTTTTTTTTCACTACTACCATTCCAAATACAACAACAAGTATTTATGGAAATACATAAAACATATAATTTTGGTGAAAGGAAATCACGAAAATTGTCATATTTTTTTTTATGCCTTTCTTTTTTAAACAACTTTTTTATTTATTCCTTAGAATGTTAACTTTTAGTTTTTTTTACAATTTAATATTTCATTTTTTTTTCAAAGAGATACAATTTCAAATTTTATTTATGAAATTTTGTTTTTTTTATATAAATAATTGCACTTTAATTTAAATTTTATATAGTATAATGACATTCCACAGTTCCTAATATAATATTATTTTATTTTGTTTTGTAATTACTATTGCATTTAATTATTAAGAACTACCATATATAAAGATTTACAAATTAAAGAACAAATTAGGCAAGATCAATTTATTACTTTTTTAGACAATAAGATCAATTTATTTTAGGAAATATTTTTATTTTTATGATAGATAAAGGGACAACAACAAAACTTATGCTACACGATTTATTCATCAAGAAGACCTAAAACCTTTCACTCATATATATATATATATATATACCGTTGATGGTTAAGAGAATAAAAATTGACATCCTCTATTGTCACTTTTATTTGTTTATTTCTTAATTCTTTATTCTTTATTTCTTCTTCTTTAAACATTTCTTATGTTGTTTTATTTTTGTGAATTATTATGTTGCCATTTTACTATTCAATTCATTCATATTTTTCTTTGTTAAGTTTTCATGTGGTGCTAATATGCTTTATTTTGCTATTTTTTCTTGACAGAAAAGTCGATTGAAAGATAAGAAGAAATGGATCGCATTTTAACAAAATAGATTGAATCGAAATCAAGCTCATGGCGGTTTTTAACAACATAGTGTTTTTCCTTTTGACAAATTTAACAACATAGTGTTAATCCTTGATAAATATGTATATACATATGTTTTGCATCTTTTGTGACTCTTACTATAATTTTGAATAATTTTTTTCATACTATTATTAAAAATTTGAGTTTAAGATTATATCGATTTAAAAGAACCATTGATTTTGTTAATGTAATTAAAGTTTTTTTTCATCAAGTTTGGGTGTTGATTATATTTTTATATATTTGTTACTATTTAGATTGATGGTTCCGATTAATAGGTATTTTATAATGTTGTTTTTTAATCATAAGAGATAGATTTTGTTCATATATATTTAATCATGACCTCTAAAGCCATATAAAAGTTTTAATCATAGTTTCGATTATTACTAATCATGACCTCTTAAGTTCTATATATGTTTTATTTCAATAATTTATAATTTATTTTAGGCCTAACCTTGAAGATTTTTATAGGCTGAAGAAAATATTCAAGCATTTATTTCCTGCATTACTACATGGAATGTAAGGTAAAGTGGAATGTTTGTCATGCCTCTAGAGTGGATCAAATGTAATATGGACAATAGATCAAGTTCATTCGAGATAATTTATTTAATAATAAAGCAATGTATGGAAGATGGATTGGCTATTTCAATTGAAAATAGAGATTTGACAATAAAAATGTTTGAAATGTACGTAGGTAATGTTTAGGAAATAAAATATTTGGTTTTACATTAAAAAAAATAATATCAAAGTGTTTTTTTTTTAATGTGATTTTTATAACACTAAAAAAAAGTTATATGATTTTTTAATTAAATGTTGCACAAAAGCTACGGGAAACCTTATACGATTTAATAAAGTTCCTTTTGTGTTTTACATTATTTTCCTATAAAAGCTATTTTATAAAATCAACATATTTTTTATAAATAAATAAATAAATAAATTAAAGTATATATCAATATTTTTTATATATTAATTATTTTATTCAAAATAGTAAAAATATCTGGTCGTGAAGTTAAGACTGTACTATACGTTACAAATATGGTAATTACAAATATGGTGTACATAATGTATGCCATGAATATTTTTCATTAGTAGAAAGGAATATTTTTCAACCAACATAATGTTCTACATTGGAGAGGTAATATGATCTCCAATCATTTACTATATATATACACACATACGCTATGCATTTTGAAATTACATGGTTCTTCAGTGTTCTTTTAATTTTCATTGCATTGAAATACTTTTCCAATATCTTCATTGTATATTTCTTTCTATGATTAATTTTATTCTTTGTTGTATTTTGTTAATAAATTTTAAATATGCTTTTTTTATGTTTCTATTTTTGTATCTTATTGTATTTGAAAGTTAGTTTTTGGCAAGCTATGGTGCATTTTTTTTCATGAAATGGATGTTTGGTATCAATTTATTAATATTACGTGAGTATGTATTGAAATTGTTAAATTATTAATAGCTACGTTTTTTCTAAAGAATATCATTTTACTTAGGTTTTATCATTTTTATTTTAAAATTGAGAACGAAGAGAGAGGAAAAAGAAAATCTGAGAACGAGTGAGAAGAACAGGAAGAGAGAAGAGTAGTTTGTTGAATTATATTTTTAATTTAATTAGTTTATAATATTATTTGTATAAAAAATATATGTTGATGTCATGAATATTTTTTTCAAATGGATATTTTATTCCTTTGGTATAAATTTAGCTACAGATAATATATAATTTTTTTATTTTTGGCATGGGCGAAAAATTGGACAGATCTTAATAATTCTTTAGTATATTTTAATCGCTGCAAATCTTTAGCTAAAAAGAGTAATAATAATAATACATAATTACATGCCCAAAAACAATACAAGGAACATTTTTATATCGTAAACACTTTAATATAGAAAATAGTACACGAATGTACCAAAAAAATAAAAATAGTACACGGAACGCTTTGGTATCGCTTAAAATTATAATTAATACTTGGAATACATAATTATATACCTAAAAGCTAATAGTAGAAATTGTAAATAAAAAAAAAAACAGTTAATAGTAGAAGGAGCACTTATGTGATCATTATATTGGATGGGACAAATTGTAATGGATCTTCATTTCCTAAGTCGGTGTATTGATATCACTTTTGATTTAGTGTGTGAGACTAACATGTTATATAGTGTGGTGTTTAACAAAGTATTTTTCTCTCCGAATACATTATTTGTTCTATTAAAGGTTAAATATATTTTTTGTCTCCATAAAATTATAAAATTTTGTTTTTAGTCTCTATAAATGTTAAATTTTAGTTTATATGAAAATTTTATCTAGGTAAATTTTAGTCGATCTGTCAATCAAAACCACGCAAACACTATACAAGACGGGAAAAAAAGAATATCGCACAATACAGGAAAACAACAACATCGCTCAAGGAAGGAAAACAACAACATCGTATAAGACAGGAAATCAAGAACATCGCACACGACGGGAAAATAAATTAACGTCGCACTAAAACGGTGAAATCACAAACAAAAAACAATAGAAAATCTAATAAATATGAAAATAAGTTATATAGATTGAAAAGGAGAAGAAAAAATACACGCATGGGCTTTTTTTATAAAGTGTATCGCACAATACAGAAAAACAACAACATCGCTCAAGGAAGGAAAACAACAACATCGTATAAGACAGGAAATCAAGAACATCGCACACGACGGGAAAATAAATTAACGTCGCACTAAAACGGTGAAATCACAAACAAAAAACAATAGAAAATCTAATAAATATGAAAATAAGTTATATAGATTGAAAAGGAGAAGAAAAAATACACGCATGGGCTTTTTTTATAAAGTGTATAAAAATATAATTTTATAAAATATATTTAAAAGTCAATAAATTTACGAACGTATTTTTTTCCCGTGCATGGCACGGGCTCATAAACTAGTTCACCAAAGGTGGGACCTCAGGGTAGTCCTCAGGGAGCTCTAATTGAACCCACCAGTGGAATCCATCATAAGGGCCTGAATATAAAATTAACAAAAGAAAATATTAAAAACAGTTTGTGAAAGCAAACTAAGTTATAAAAATAAGTAAAAATTTATCTTACTATCTTTGGGGCCCTCAAAATCGACTTTCATATGATAAAGATTAGGTGAAGAAGAAAAAACCTAAAGGGTGACAACTTGTGTACCCCTTCAAGATTTGGGGGTATTTACCCCTACACTACTCAATAATATTTTAATCGATATAAATTTTATAAAATACACCGTTGGATTGAAAGTTTATATCATATAGATCATTTGTGTAAAGTTTTAGAGAAATCTAAAATCATTTAATATGGTATTGAGACACATAAAATTAACGGTGTTTAACTAAAATCACACGAACCGTTAATTTTGATGTGTCTCAATATCATATCACATGATTTTAGATTTGTTTGAAATTTTATACAAATGATCTATATGATATAATCTTTCAATCCAACGGTACATTTTATAAAAATATATATCGATTAAAATATTATTGAGGTTATTGAGTGGATGAGGGGGTAAATACCCCCAAATCTTGAAGGGGTAGAGAAGAAAAAACCTAAAGATTATCATCAATCAATTGAACATTAAAACCAGCCTTCTTCCTGCAGAGATCAATTTGAACCAAAATGTATCTTTGTCAGCTATTCAGTTAGGCATTAATGATTAAAACTCATTTGAACCTAAACGTATTCCATAACATTAGTCAAGAATTGAATAACATAGTTTTACAATTTCATTGCATCTTTCTCCCTGCGTTTGGTGCTGGACGATGACCTGCAACAAAAGATATACAAACTTTATAAAAAAGGTTTTCAATGCAATGATTATATTGAAATGGTTCGGTTCCGATTCTTGGTCTGTATGTAATATCCCTTACATTTCAGCATTGCTAACTACACAGCCAACTACTAACTCCTGGTTGTTCATATGTAAAGCTCCCAACATTGTTGAATTATCAACAATAAAACCCTAATAATCATTAATTAATCCCAATTTCAGTCCCAATAGAAAAAAACCTTCCAATTTTAGTCCAATTCCAATTATCAAATTTAACCCTAATAATCAACTACATAATTCGATTATAAATAACAAATTCAACTGAATTGAAGATAGATTTTAATCAATTAACATTGAATAATTTAATAGATGAGAGAGAGAGAGAGAGAGAGAGAGAGAGAGAGAGAGAGAGAGAGAGAGAGAGAGAGAGAGAGAGAGAGAGAGAGAGAGAGAGAGAGAGAGAGTATGAGCAACCTTGCTGGTGGTGGTGACAGATTAGAAGACATGGTGGAGGCAGTGATGTCGTAATGGGAGGGAAAATTTGAGAGGCAGTTTTGAAATGGTTATAGGTTCTTGAGTCTGGAATATATAGTTCGTTCATATTATACAGCCCACTTCAATAATGAAAAACAATGGCATCAAGAATTATTGCCTGGTGTCTACCACAGTGTTCACAAGTAGAAAACGGAACATAACTTCCCGTATCAACAATATGTTGTATGTAGTTCGCTGCTAAGCTCTGGCTTGGCCAGCAAGTCATCTGGTTAGTTAGACGGTTATAACTGTCTGGTTGGTTAGTTTTGTTAGTTATTTCAGTTGTAGCTCGAACACTTCTCTGAATAAGTGTGTCCCGGTATTTGACTCGTGCCGTTTTCGACACCGACACTTACTATTACATTGAAAAATATTATTTTCTCAACAAAAAAAAGTTATCTGTGTCATAGTGTCGGTGTCCGTGCTTCATAGGTTGTAGCTATGACTGAATAAGAGTTAGCTTCTAACACCAACACAGTAAGCGCGAGGAGCAGTACCGATCCAAAGCCGCATAGTATAATACCTACACATTCGAATTTAACAAAAAAATTAAATTAAAATCACCTTGAAAATGAAATTGTAGAGGAAATGGAAGATTGTAATTAATTAATTTCTAACCCATTAATAAGTAGATCGTCGTAGAGTCGCATACGAGCGTTAGGATGGTTTTGAGATTCGGATCTCGGGAGTTGACGGCGCGGATTGAACGATGAGATTGAAGAATCGGGTGGAGAGAGATGAAGAGGGAGAATCATGGCGGGACGAGAGTCGCGAGAGGCGTTACGATGAGTTGTTGGGAAGAGTAAGGGTATGTTTGGATATGAGTTGTAGCTTTCACGATACATTGAATCGATTCTGAACTTTTCCTCTGGTATGTTTGTTCCTGCGTGTGTGTGTGTGACGGCTTAGTTCTAGGTTGAAGAAGAAATTAGTTTGGGCTCAATTTAAGTTTCATGGATTTTTTTTTTTGTTTATATTTGTGCACGTGTTGAAGCTTTAAGGAGCGAAATATATATTTTTGTTTTGATAAAGGAATAAAATATTTTTATTTTCGTCTTTTTTTGGCAAAAGTTGCAATTTCATTATGTTTCACCATCACGACTCAAGAGGGTTAGTTTTGTCTTCTGTAGTAGATGTCATCTAGTATATTTTGGATGATCTTCGTAATATAATTCTGACTTTTAACTTTAACAATTTGTTAATAAGGTTATTGTTTTCGTAAAAGCTTAACATGTTTTGGCGAATATTCTTTTTCGTAAAATTGTTCAAGACATAAAAATTGATTTTGACATGACTATTAGACAAAAAATTGTTTTTGGGTGTTTGAAAGTCGTGCATGCTTAAAATTTTCTACTAATTATCCCCATTGATGGTTTATATCAACACATGTCTCTAGTAGAGTATCATACTATCCTTAGGTACCGTCTCATGATTTCGCTATTTTCTAAATATGAGATTTGTCATAAAGTGTGCCTTAATACTTTTGGAGAACATGCAATTAATTGCAGGGACCTTCGAGACTTCTAATACAGGCATGATCTGCTTTGAGATGTGTTTTGTGATATTTTTAGGCATGCAGGAATTTATGTGAACAAAGAGGCACCAGTCAACTTTTTGATTGATCCACAAGAAGTAATATCGACGCATCAGACAACGGATGTTCTAGTGTATGGATGGGTATGAGGGAAACAAATATTTGTGTAGATTTGACTGGAGTTTTCCCACTTGTGGGGCTCGATGTTGGGATTTTACAATGGGACGAGCAACCCTCAAAGTTATTTCAAGCAAAATGGCCAAACATGAGCAAACATATTTTAACAATCAACACATTTTTATACCATTTGTCTTCGACACTTTTAGATTTATAACACCATAGGCCGTAAATCTTTTGAAAAGAGTCCAAAGGGTCATGCATAACAATGTCGTGTCCCATATGTCTGTGATTGTAATTTTTCAAAGATTAAGTTTTGTTATACTTAAGCTTCGTTTGACCCAGCTTTTTTAAGAGTAAAAATTACTTTAAACTTAAAAAATAATAAAAAGAGCCTTATAAATAAAGTAAAAGTTGTTTGATAATTATTTTTTATATTTTTTTATTAGTAAGAAATAAAAAGAAAACTAAAAGGAATTACAACTGGCACGTTTTTTTTTATTAAAATACTAAAATGCCCTCTTGTCCAAAAAAAAATGATTGAAAATTTAACCAAAAAAATGGTTGAAAGCTATCTCTGATAGAATATAATCACCTTTTTTCACGATTTATTTGATTGGAAAAAAGAAAGAAAAAAATTATCAAGATCAAAAACTACTTTTATTTTTATAATTTATTTGGATAAAAAAAGACTACCAATGATGTATAATATACTGGACAAATTGAAATTATTATTGATAACAATTTTAGTAAAAAAAAAACTGTTTTAAAATAATTATAATTATTATACACGGGACAAGATGACACTGATAAAAACAAAAAGTTTATAACAAAAGAGGATTAAAACCCTATATAAAATACTATTTGATTATTAACCCAAAAAAAAAATTATTTGATTACAAAAAAATATTACTTACGGAATAACGATATTTTGTTAATTATTTTTATTTTATACATAAAAAAATATTTTGCTAATTACTAATCTAACTAGTATCCTTACCAAAAAAATATCAACCTTACCAAAAAAAGTTATCTTACTAGTATATAATATATTTTCCCTTGAAAAAGTTATCTAAATATAATTTTCGAGTCCCTTCAAAAAAAAAAGTTCAGAATCGGTTTTAAGGGAAAAAATTCCCAAAACGCGATTCAGCTTCAATCCCACTGAAACCTAAAGCGATTCAACCACCTTCGATCTCAAATCGCAAATCGCAAGCTCGGTTTCTCGATCTAAAGGTGTTCTCGCAAGCTCGCTTTCGCAAACCGCAAATCATCTCTGCTCTCTCGCTGTGCATCGCAAATCGCAAGGCGGGATACGTGGTGGTTAAAACTTATTTGCTTCGCCTCTGAAGCGTGTTCTTCGAGTCTCTCTGATTTTGTGGTATGTTTATCAATTCGATATTATATTCATCAATTTAAATTTTATTTATGAATGAATGAATGATCAATTACATATTCAATGTATGCATGTATATATTTGAAAGAAACTTCTATCGTTAGAGAAAAATAATAATAATAATAATAATTGAAACTTTGTTTTGATATTGTTGTTTTTTCAGATTATGGAAGTGGCCAAGTTGAGTAAATTGGCCTTGGACATATTGGATTCCCCGAGTTTCTTGAGTGATGAGATTATTAGGTTTTATTTCACCTATTTGAACTCGATAACAGATTCCGATGATGTCCTCTTCGTTGACCCCTCAGTTTCAGATTTGCTTGCTAATGTTGACGACGTTGATGATGTCAAAGCCAGTGTCATTGAGCCCTTAGAATTCGGGACCAAGAATTTGATATTTTTGCCCGTCAATGACTCCGAACATTGGAGTTTGCTGGTTTATGACAGAAAGTTAAACATGTTTCTGCATCATGATAGCAGGGAAGGTTCCAACGATATGCAAGCCAGGAAGTTGTTCGATACATTGAAGGATTGTGTTGCTCCATCTGCTGTCAATGGAAAAGAAAACGTAAAACCTAAGAAGAAGAAGATCAACAACAACAACAGGTTCAGTAAACCTTCTGTTACTAGTAGCAAGTTATCGGCGGCGCCTTCTGTTCCAAGCTTCGAGGAATGCACAACACCTCAACAGACGAATGGCTATGACTGTGGACTCTTTGTCTTGGCCATTGCAAGAGCAATATGTGAGTGGCACTGCGGTAAGAAGAAACCAAATGCCAAGTACTGGTTTAAAGAAAAACAAGTCAACCCTTCTATTGTCGAGAGTTCAATGCGATCCGACCTCCTCAAATTAGCCACTCACTGCTAATGGAAGGAATTAAGCCTCTACACTAACGCATCAACCAAAACAGGAATGTCAGCCCTTCTATTGTCGAGAGTTCAATGTCACTTTTCCTATTTTTGCAGAATTATTATTTTATTTTAATGTATAAATTGGTTACTATCTGGTTTTGCTTTAAGAATTGTTAAGTTAATTTATTGTAGTTGTCTAATGGTGCTAAGATGCTTGAAACATAGGGTGTTGATTTCTGAATTAAGTGTGTCTGGATTTTTATTTGAAATGCGTCGTGATTTTCTAATGTCAGTGGTGTCGTAGATTTGATGAGAATATTCTCGGCTGTCCTTCATTGCGCAATGCGGATCCTTCTTACTTAGGTTCAGTTGAAACTTCACTTTAATTATAAGGTTTAGTCCTTTAGGTATTAGAAAAAGGAAACGAAATACTACTTAGAATGATAATATTTCTTAACTTATTGTTGATGTAAATTATATGTTGGATGCCATTGCAAATGACAATGCACTCATCCTTATTTATGTTTAAATTAGAATGCTATGCTATATAAGTAAATGGTCTAGAGGAAGCATGTTAGTTAGGTACATAAGTGATAAGAGTATGTACAAATATACTCTTTAGTGCGAGGTTCCAAGCTCGATCTATTGTTAAAAATGAATCTCTCAGAGAGAAGTCATACTCTTGTGTTATTAGTCTCGAACTGGATTGTATCCTGTAGGAGGATTAATGTGGATTTTATCCAAAAGAGAGATAGCTTAATACTCTAACATGATTTATGATAGAATAATGTGATGATGATGATGTATTTTTGATTATTACACATGCAAATTTAAACATCAATATGCTGTTATATCTGAGATTGTTTCTCCTTGCTACATACATCTACTACTGCTATTTGGTATTTTCTTTGTGTTTTATTTTCCTATCTGTTAGCCGGTAAGGCTCTCTTCTTCTTAGGCTTTGTTTGCGAGTTTGGAGGGGGAGGGGAGGGAATGGTTTTGAAAAAAGGAAGAAACAAGTGGAAGGAATAGAGGAGTTTGGGAGGGGAGGAGTTTGGAGGGTTATTTTTTCTTCATAACACAAAAACCCCCCAATTTGGTGGAACTCAAAATTTGTATTGTATGGGGGGTTTGAAGGGTTTATATGAATTCTTCAAATTTAATTAATGTTGTTATAATATTCTTAAATTCATAATATATTAATCATAAGTATTTCTTTGTCATTCTCTATAAAAAATACTTTCTCAAAAAATATTAAAGATTTCTCTATTTTTCTCTCTATTTCCCTCCTTCCAAAGCCCTCCCCTCCCTTCCCCTCCAAATTCGCAAACAAAGCCTTAAAGGTGAAGATTGTTTTCTTTGAAGGAACTGAAAGATTTTGTTGACTAAGCTGTTATGTCTGCAACCTGATTCTCTTTTTGTATGGACCACATTACTCTTTGTAGTAACTATACCCTTGTGAAGAAGTAGTCACCATGGTCTATGGGGGCTATAGGCTGATAGTAAGCTTATTGCACCTGACAATTTGAGGCAATGAGTGATGATGTATGATTTGCTTGCATATAGTGAAATAGCCGTTTACCCATCCATTAAGACAACATCTTACACATTAAGACTATTAAGACAACATCTTACACATACAAGAAGTGAATACCCGTTTACCCAACCACCAATTCTAAATGTAACTTCTGAGTTGAACATTTTTTTCAATTTCAAATACTATAGTCTTTTTGTTTAGTAATTTTTTTTTTACTATAGTGTATAAACTTGTATTAACAAAAAAGACATGTTTAGAAATAATTTTTTTCTTACAAACTTATAGTTTATTTTTATAAACTTATATCTTATTTTAATAAGCTAATTTAATTAGTTCAACTAGTTTATATATAGATTATCACTTTTCATTTAATTGTACTCCTCTTATCTTACTTGAAAAAAGTTAAATATTAATTAACATATTTTTTTATTATTAATTAATATATATAAGTTAGTTTAACCGATAATTTTACCAAATATTACAATTTTGATCAAATAACTTATTCGATATTTGAATAATTTAGCTCATAAACGTTAAACTATAAACTCATATGCTATAAGTATACATTTGGTATAATGGTTAATATATCAGAATTACAGCAATCAATCATAATTTTTTGGGAAAATTATAACAACCTCCCCTAAGTTTAATCTAAATGTAACAAACCTCCCCTCTATTTTCCCAAACATCACAAACCTCCCCTCTTGTCCCCTCTAGTTAGATTCTGTCAAACTACCGTTAGAAATTAACTTTTAAGAGATAAACTTTTGTTTTCTCTTTCATAATACCGCCCAAGACTGAAACCCTTCCATCCTCACAACAATTTATCTTCTTGGTCACTCATTGTTGCTCTTCTCTAGTGGTCACTCATTGGATCTTCAGAGTTCATTGGTTTTTGCACCATCGTTCTTGTCGTTTCGCCGTCGTTGTTCACTTTGTTCTTATCTTTCGTTTCAAGTTTCAACCATTGTTGCAAATTGTGGTTGTCAACAAAAGAAAGTCAAATAATCAATCATTTGAGTTACAATTTGATTGAGTATTCCCGAGATTCTAATTGATTCATGTGTACTTTTATCATCAGAATAACAATTGTTTCTAAGACAACAAAAGTTTTGTGTTATGAAATCTTAGTTTACTTATTAGTAGGAGATGCAATGAACATTTGTTTAGCGGTGGTTGTGGAGAGGGAATGAGGAACAAGTTCATCGTATCATATATATAATAAGGGGCATATGCACGCTCAACGAGACTCAGTTCTTGACAAAACAATATCACTGGTAATATTGTTTGCTTTATTTTTTCAATTTTTGTTCTCTAACGGTGAAACTAACAGCGTTAATAAGAAAGGGAGGTTTCTGTCCATTTGTTGAAAACTAAGGGGAGGTTAGTGTATGTTTTAAAACTAGAGGGGGTGTTTGTGATATTTAAAGAGACCTTAGGGGAGGTTAGTGTAATTTTCTCTATTTTTTTTCAAAAGCTACACTTTATAACATATACAAAATTACTATAAATCACATTAATTTTGACAAATTCACCTTGATCCTTGATACCAAGCACATGCTTAAGTTAGTTTATAGGTTTATAAGTTAATTTTTTTACCAAAGACAACCGTATTTTTATTTTGATAAACCAAAAATATCCTCGACAAGTACAAAGACTATTTTCTTCAAAGTAACCGAAATTAATTTAAAGGGTTAATTTCCTCTAATAAATATTTCTCTATACGCATAAAACTGAGAATCGAACTAGGATCAAATAGTTAAGGTATCTACCCCACAATGTTCACTACGTTGGGACCAAAGACAGCCGTATGGTATATGCCTTGGTGAGATGGCACCACACATATACGATTCTGATAAACTGATAAAGTGATCTGAAATGAAAACTAAACAACAATAATTGAAGCTAATGAGTTCATACCTTATCATTCCACATTTTTCCTTATAGAGTCTCTTCTTACAACCGTTGACTTCATCAAAACCAAACCAAATCAACCAAACCAAAATGTATTCATCATCTTCTTCATCAACCAATCCTCAATACCTACACGACGTATTCATCAATTTCAGAGGCGAAGACACACGCCGCGCATTCGTTTCACATCTCTACGCCGCTCTTTCAAACAACGGAATCAACACATTTCTCGACAACGAAAAGCTCGAAAAAGGCGAAGAAATTGGACACGAATTACTTCAAGCAATTACTGTTTCACATATATCAATTATCGTTTTCTCTAAAAACTATGCTGATTCTAGTTGGTGTTTAAATGAATTGGAGAAAATTATGGAATGTCGTAGAACTCAAGGTCAAGTTGTTTTGCCTGTGTTTTATGATGTTGATCCTTCTGTTGTAAGGCATCAGAAAGGTGAATTTGGTAATGCTTTGGAAGTTAGTGCCAAAAGTAGGTATATTATTGAGGAAGTTAAGGAAAATGTTTTGGCTAGATGGAAAACTGTTTTAACTGATGCTTCTAATTTATCTGGTTGGGATGGAGCCACTTTCAGGTAGCTTAATTGATAATCTTCTTAGTTTGTTTATTGAGCAAAGGGAATTTTTTATTTGGTTTCTAAAAATTGAAAATTGCTTATATGTTGCTACAAAATCTCAAATATATGTAATTAGTTATTTACGTTTGTCTGTCTCTCTGTCCGTCTTGTGCAGAGACCTGATTAGTTATAATAATATATTTGCCTTAAAATGTAATTAGTTATTAACTTATTATCATTTTATTTTGGGTTTTCACTGACAATATCCGACCTACTGGACCGACTAATCCAGTTCAGGGATCAGTTCTGGAATCAAAGTGGTAATTAGTTATTTTTAGTGACGTTGTTTTAGTCCTGTTAAGGTAGTGTTTTGATCAACATTTGAGACTTGTAGATGGTTTTGTTACATCAGTACTGATATTTGGACACAAAATTTTGACGTTGTGTGAAATATACCCAATTCGAGTGTGTTTGGATTATGAGAGAGAGAGAAGTAATATAAAAACAAAAACTGTGTAGAATCTGTTCGGATTATGGTGTCTGATGTCAAAAAAACATTTTATTGTTACATTGTAACTTGTAAGAGACTTGAAGTATCTAATTTGTAGTGTTTTGTAATTGGCTGCTAAATTACTATTAGGTGGTTGTGAAATTTTGTAGTGGCTTTGTTGCATTGTATGATGGACTTGAAGTATCTAGATAATAATTTGTTTGGCATGTGTGAATTTTTTTTTTTGACAAGAGGTGTGAAATCTTATTATATTGGACTGGTGTTTCTGTGATCTTACACATCGTTTGAGAATTTTGAGATTCCCATATTTTAGTAAAGGTTTTGTTGAATTTTTTGTAGAACTCTTTCATAGGTTCAATAATTTAATGTTAGATCTCATACTTTATTAGTAATCAGCCTTAGCTAAGATTTCACATACTAGAGTGATGATTTGTGCGATCTAAAATCGGGTTGTGACAAAGTTGGTGAACTTTTCTCAAGGATCAATTTGTTTATTTGCTGTAGTTTATTTGTGTTTATTTATATTTTGAGCATATTACTATATAGTCTTTGGTTATTTATGCTCATTATGTCTGTTTTATAATCATTATATTGAAGGAGTGACCGTGAATTAGTGAAGAAAATTGTTGAGGCCATTTTGCCAAAACTAGACAACTCAACCTTGTCTATAACTGAATTTCCAGTTGGATTAGATTCCCATGTGAAGCAAGTTGTTGGGTTGATTGAGAAACAAACGGGCGATGTTCGTATGGTAGGTATCTGGGGCATGGGAGGATCAGGTAAAACAACTGTAGCCAAAGCCACCTACAATGAAATTCATCGTAGATTTGATTGTACAAGTTTCATTGAAAATATAAGAGAAGTTTGTGAACAGGATGCTAGAGGGCATATGCATTTACAACAACAACTTCTTTCAGATGTCCTCAAAACAAAGGAAAAGATACATAGCATTGCATTGGGGACAACTAGGATCCAAAAAGTGGTTTCTGGAAAAAAAGCACTTGTGGTACTTGATGATGTGACCGATTTTCAGCAAATAAAAGTCCTATGTGGAAATCATAAATGTTTTGGTTCTGAAAGTGTGTTAATTGTTACAACCAGGGATGTACACATACTTAAGTTGCTTAAAGTTGACTCCGTCTATAAAATGGAGGAAATGCACAAAAACGAGTCCCTTGAGCTATTCTCTTGGCATACTTTTAGAAAAGCAAGTCCTAGAGGAGGCTTTAGTGAACTCTCAAGAAATGTGGTTGCTTATTGTGGAGGGTTGCCACTGGCGCTTGAAGTCATTGGATCCTACTTATTTGACAGGACAAAACAAGAATGGATAAGTGTACTATCAAAGTTAGAGAGAATTCCCAATGATCAAGTGCATGAGAAGCTGAGAATAAGCTATGATGGTTTAAAGGATGATACAGTAAAGGATATTTTTCTTGACATATGTTGTTTCTTTATTGGTAAGGACAGAGCCTATGTTACAGACATACTAAATGGCTGTGGACTTTATGCTGATATTGGAATAGCTGTCCTCATAGATCGGAGCCTCCTAAAAGTTGAGAAGAATAACAAGCTTGGAATGCATGATTTAATAAGAGACATGGGAAGAGAAATTGTTCGCGAAAGTTCAGCACGAGAACCTGGGAAGCGTAGTCGATTGTGGTCTCACGAGGATGTATATGATGTTTTGACAAAAAATACTGTAAGGACTTTCTTTGTATACAATTTCAAACTTTTGATTAACCTCCATAATCTTATCAAGATCATAAAATTCTGTTTGTTTCTGTATTTGCTCTTCATAACTATTGGCTGAAAATTGTGGGATTCATAATCCTATTGTGTTTTTCTTCTAATATTCATTACAAGTGTGCTATGGTTCTGCCGTTTTAATTTTATGCATCACTTTCTAGGAAGCCAAGGAAAAGCATTTCCTGTTACTTTCCTCAGGTTTTTTTTTACTTCACATGCAGGGAACAGAAACTGTTGAAGCATTGATTTTGAACATGCAAAGAACAGGCAGAGTTAGCTTTAGTACTGATGTTTTTCAAGACATGAAGAAACTGAGACTTTTACAACTTGATCGTGTTGACCTCACCGGAAATTTTGGGTATCTTTCCAAACAATTTAGATGGGTCAATTGGCAACGATCTACCTTCAACTTTGTACCCAATGACTTTGATCAGGAAAATCTCGTTGCTTTTGAATTAAAATATAGCAGTGTCAAACAAGTTTGGAAGGAAAACAAGGTATAATAACATTTTCTATTAAAACTCAGGTTGATCACAATAGTATCTGTTGGCACTTGCCACCTTTTTATTCCCCATTTTCCTCCCTAATTTTTCTTTTAAACAATTGTTTTCTTGCAGTTGTTGCAGAAGCTAAAAATTCTCAATCTCAGTCATTCCAGGCACTTGGAAAACACTCCTGACTTTACAAAATTACCGAATCTAGAAAAACTCATTATGAAGGATTGTCAAAGTTTATCCAACATACACCCATCTATTGGAGATCTCAAGAGTCTTCTTTTCATAAATTTGAAGGACTGTACAAGTCTTGTCAATCTCCCAAGAGAGATGTATCAATTGAGATCAGTGAAAACTCTTATCCTTTCTGGTTGTTCAAAGATTGTCAAATTGGAAGAAGATATAGCACAAATGAAATCCTTGACAACTCTAATTGCAGCAAACACTGGTGTCAAACAAGTGCCTTTTTCGATTGTTAGATCAAAAAACATTGGATATATATCCCTATGTGGATTTGAAGGATTATCACGTGATGTTTTTCCTTCTATCATTTGGTCCTGGATGTCACCAACAATGAATTCCTTGGCACATATTTCCCCTTTTAGTGGCATTTCAACGTCTCTTGTTTCCTTGGATGTAGATAGTAATAATTTTAGTTTGGTCTATCAATCACCAATACTTAGCAGCTGTTCGAAACTTAGATGTGTTTCAGTACAGTGTCACTCAGAGATTCAACTGAAACAAGAATTGAGAAGATTTCTTAATGATCTTACTCAGTTGGAAATATCACACGCATCACAAATCTCGGATCTTTCCTTGAAATCTATTTTGATTGGAATAGGAAGTTGCCACATAGTCAATGAGACTCTTGGCAAGAGCTTATCGCAGGTTCTTTCTCTCTTTCCATCTTTAATGATTTTCCATTAATATTTGTTTCCTTAAATGGAAAAGTTTCGTTAAGATAGAAATTTATTCAAGTATGTCTATAAGATAAACTAATATAAATGCTAGGGTCAGACTGTATGTAACATAACATAGAAGTAAAATAATTTATAGTGAATTATATCCTTTTTTCTTTTGTTGATTCAATAGTTATATATATTAAAAAATCCCTTGTTCACAACCAAAGCAATGCGGTACAGAAAGAATTCCATTTTTCTTTTAACGGACAACAACTAGGAAAAATGGAAGCCCAGTGCGTTTACAAAATAAAATTGGAAGATTGCTTGCAGTTGTGACATTGAGACTCAAAGCAGCTCGAGAATACAATACATGATTGATGAGTGAATTAGAGTGATCCAGTAAAATAAGCCAAATGTCTGAAGATGCAAATGCAAATAACTAATAAAACGGAAAGTAAAAGATAAGAAGGAGTGTGTAATAAGATGAGAAAATCACCATTTGCATATTAGTTATATAATATATCTTTGGCATATAAGTTTTGCAAAATAGTTTTGCAGCTATTATAAAAGTAGAAATCTGTATCTTTGTATGTATTTTTCTATGCAGTGCACTATTTTGACACTGTAAATGGCACAAAATGTTCATTTGCATGCTTAATGACATAAACAATTAAGCATATGTTCATGATACAGGGACTGTCAACGAATGATTCAAGTGCTTCTTTCCTTCCGGGTAACAATTATCCTTCTTGGTTAACCTATACATGCGAAGGACCATCAGTATATTTTCAAGTGCCTGAGGATAGTGATTGTGGAATGAAGGGAATAACTTTATGTGTTATTTATTCATCAACACTTGAAAACATGGCAACTGAATGTCTCACCAGTGTTTTGATCATTAATTACACAAAATTCACTATTCAGATATACAAGAGAGACACAGTAATCTCTTTTAATGATGAAGATTGGAAGGATGTAGTATCAAATTTAGAAGTTGGCGACAATGTAGAGATTTTTGTGGCTTTTGGGCATGGATTGACGGTTAAGGAGACGGCTGTTTATCTAATATATGGTCAGTCAACTGCTATGGAAATTGAGCAACCGATTACTGTGGAAGTTGAGCCATCTACTGACGTAAAAATGCAGCCAGTACCTGAATTGGAGGCGCAACCGTCATCTCATGTGAAAATGGAGCCATCACCAGTAGCAGAAGCGCAACCACCACCTGATGTGAAAACAGAGTCACCACTTCCTGTCAAGAATGAGGCATTACTAAAGCCAAATGAAAAAATCTTTATCAGACTCGCAAAGAGAGTGGGAGGTTGTTTATGCTTGAACAAGAATTGAGATCTCAGTAATTTTTATTGGAATGCCATTGTCCTAACATGGGATTCCCTTGTATGTCTTTTGTAATATTTTTTTGGCAAGGTGGATGAACCATATTTCTGTTTTTTTTTGGGTTTTCACCGCCGGTTTAATCTGGTTTGGAGGTATGTTCTTGCATCAAGTGATTCCAGCCCCTCCCGAATGCAGTTGTGGGGAACCATATTTCTGCTTTATATACACAGATGAGATCAATGTTGTGTTATTTGTGGTCCTTCTCTAGAAAAATCCATTAAATGTAGATTTTTCTTGGGGGACAAGATTGAAGAACAAGAGGAATCCCTCAAATCAATAGTACTTTTGTCTTTTCTGTTCAACAATAGTAGATTGATGCTTCTCGATAACTCACAATTAATCATGTGTTTTCGTCCCATCCAAAAGAAAAATCAAGTATTTTTAACAATCTAACGATTACAATTGATCGATAGTGTAATTTAGTTTTACACTTACAACAAATATAAATAAAATTTTAGAAACAATCACTCGGTAAGACATGTGTCACCTCTAAATTATTTGTTTTTGCGCCTCATAGATTTTGACATGCCTTGGCTCCTATACATACTATACGAGTAGATTAAAACATATTGATAATAATATATTGAAAACTTAATTTTCTCCCCAATAAACTGTCATGTATTGACTCCTAGAAATACTATATGGGCAAATTAAAATAGATTAAATTGAAAATCTAACAACAAAAAATCTCTCCGGCTCACAAAATTTTCAAGCTAGATCATTTCTATATGCTCCATATAGACACAAACCACATTGTTGGTACATTTTGTAGAGATATATATTTATTTTAGAAATCATGACTAGTAAATTCTACATTATCTTCACATTCCTATGTTTTGCCCTTCTCCTTATATCCATATGGGGTACAAACTAACTAAGCAATTCTTCTGTACTTCTTCAATTTTATGCCTTATTTAAGTTCTTAATTTACTTCATTATTATTTTTTCTTTTTTATGTGTAGAAGTAGTGGAAGCAGAATCTTGTGCATGGAAAAGTAAAACAAGTTTAGGGGCTTGTTCTAATAGCTCGGAGTGTAATTCAGAGTGTTTGAAGTCGGAGAATGCATTACATGGTGCTTGTGGAGGCTACGGTTTTGATTGCATGTGCTTCTTCAATTGCACACACTATTGATATTTCCAACAAAACAAAATAAGAGCTTAAAAGATATGAACATGTTATTGTAAACTAGATTTACACTTAAATAAAAACTTACTATTTTCTCATATCATTTTATTTTTGTAGGTATATTTTAAAATTGGTTGTATGAATTGTATCAAAGTAGTAAATTTTTTTAAGATGTTAGAGTAAATCAAAATTTGTCCACTAACACTTTTTTTTTTTAAGATTGATTAGCTAATTGATTGAACAACATTAAAGGAATAAATAGAATCAATTAAGGTAAATGATACAACCTAATTTATGTGCAGCACTATAGAACACTAGAATCAACGTTTTTCTTGACGATGAAGAGCTTAGAAAGGGAGAAGAGCTGAACAAAAATTATTGTGAGCAATACAATGTTATGAGATATTCATCGTAGTTTTGTGATAAAACTAAATTCAATCTAGTTGATGTCTTGATGAACTGGTACAAATATTATTTTAAGACACAGATTCACAATACTATGTCTATGTTTTCTCTCATTCAACAAGTTCCATTCCTCACTTAGTCTCATGATTGCCTAACAAGTTTAAAGCAAAGATAATGGTGTGTGATTTGTTTGGCATAACAATTCATGAGGTACCAATTGTGTGTGATTTACTTGCATAAAATAAATGCAATATACTAAAAAACTATTTATGTGTCTTCATGTAACCATAACAACATCCCTTACTTTTATTTATAACCATAATAACATACGCCACCATTTTCATGATACAAAATTCATAGCACAAATCTATCATCAACAAACAACAAGGTTATTTAGCTATAAAATTGTGATGCTACAACAATATCTTAGTCAAACAACATTATTATATAGATATAAATATAGATAATAACACACACAAGTCATGGCCACACAAATTATATATCAGTGATCATGGAAGACCCGTTTCATTTTGAGGAGCATCACTAATATTAGCTGCAATGTAATTACTTGGGTGACCGTTGGGAGCACAAAATTTATAATACAAATTCCAAAGGTAAGGATTAAGAGGGCACATCTTATACAAAATCAAACAATCTATGCACTTTCCAAATTTTTGAGATTTGTAAATACCATTATCTTTCTTTGGTTGATTACCTCTTCCTGCACCCTCAACATCATAGCCATTGAGAAATATTGCCACAACAAGGAGAATTAGAACAAGTGAAGTAGTGGCTTTTCCCATAATGTATGTATATATGAAAGTGTAATTGATATTGTTTTGCATGAAATGAAAGTGAGCTTCAAATCACTCCAATTTATAGAGAAGTGTCAATTTCCTTAAATAATGAAAAGTGAATGAATTAAACTGGCCTTCTAGAAGTGACAAATATCATTTAATAATATCGATATTGAATTAAACTATAACATTACAAGGTTACAATTCAAATCCTGGTGAAGACATCTACTACTTAATAATATCGATATTGACAGTTGAGTTAAGATTTATAAACGAATTAAATTTGAATTTGTTTGAGGAAATATATTTTTACAAAATTAATTGAACACACTAAAACAATCAATAGTAGTGTCCTCATAAGCCTAGCTCAATTGATAAAAGACACTGCACATTTGTGCAGAGACCGAGATTCAAACCCGGTATGTCCACTTATTCATCTTTAAAAGGTGAATTTCTAGCCGCTAAGCTATCTGACAAAAAAAAATCAATAGTAGTAAATCAATATTTAAGGTAAATAATACTCCCTATAAGTGATTAAGAAATGGAAATTGAGAACGCTGACTTTTGGGCCATTAATTATGCATTTGTGATATGGACAACAAAGGTATGCATGCCTCCATTACCCAACACCACATCTACGTGGAATCTTTTTGCTTTCATATGGCAGTGTAATTGAGACAATTGAAAAACTTGTATCGAGAACCCGTGTACCGTGCCAAGAGAAATTGATAGGAAAAATCTATGGGCATTGAGTTAGTTCATGAGAGTCATTTTATACATGATATTTGTGCTTAGGCTTCAACTTATTATTGTGTTGCACTTTACTTACCAAACAACAAAATTATGATTTGCTTATTTTCTTTTTCGATAATCTTTTTTTTGTGTCACATATATTGAAAAAAAAGTCATAGAAGGATTGATTCTGAAATTGTAAATTAAGAACAAGTAGAATTTGTTAAAGGGACTATAAAAATCATAGCACACAAATAAAATATATTTATCTATACTCAACATACCCCATGAAGAGGCTCTACAAAATAATATATATAAAATACCCCATTCACGTGTGTATCTTCATGTAAGTTGTAACAACAATTCCTCATGTTTTTAGAAAGAAAAAAAAACATGAGAATCATATCATTTATATTTTATACATGATTGTGCCTATTCAACTTATTTAATTGTGTTGCATTTTAGTTACCAAACAACAAAATTAAGATTTGCGCTTATTTTCTTTTTCCATGGTCTTTTCTTTGTGTCACATATTGATAAAAAGTCATAGAACGAAGGAATAATTTTGAAATTGTAAATTAAGAACAAGTAGAGTTTTCTAAAGGAAGTAGTAAAAAAAAATTCAAAATTCAAAATCCAAGTCATTCAATTACAATATACTTTAACATACAATTAGACCCCTGACTTTTATTTAATATAAATAACATGGAACCATAATACAAATTCATAACACAACTATAAAATATATTTATCTACTCAACTGGACATACCCAAGAAGAGGCTCCACACAACAATATAATTTTTATATTACAAACTCACACTCACTCAAAATTAATTATATATATATATATATATATATATATATATATATATATATATATATATATATATATATCAATACATGCACATAAGTCATGGTCTAAAAATCATTGATCATGGAAGGTTTTGATGGTTAGGATTAGGAGCATCAGCTGTTGTGTAAGGAGGAGGAGGAGGAGGAGTAGTACAAACTAAATGGTATTAAATATTATTGCTGTTTAAGGTTGACTAGGTTATTTACTTAAACAAAATTAAGGAATAAATAGTAAGTATCATTAAGTTAATTTATTTGTCAAAAAAAAAAATCATTAAGTTAATTTAATAATTCCTTTCAAAACAAAAAAATTAAGTTAATTAAATGATATGCAGCAAAGCTCTGCCATTGTGAGTTGTGACATTGTCCATGAGTACCCATTGTAGGGAACAAATTTGATGTAGTTCCTGCGTGGACGCAATAATTATTTTTGACCATCTGATTAAAAATAGATAGTTCTAATTAAACTGATCAAATAAATTTGATCCATTAACTCTTTTATGAATGGCTAAAATCTACTACTGCGTGTAACTGCGTAGGGGATATGATATGCATCCCCCATTGTGTATTTGTTATGGTAAAGTATATCCAGGATTAGTGTATGACTGTAATTTGAGTACTATACTTCATGTATCATATATATAAGAAAGACAATTACACAAACAATTTCTTGCTTAGGTAAGAAGTATTTCCACATTTCATTTGTATTATTTAAGGTCTATTATTTATTAAAAATAAGGAATTGATAATTTTTTGTCACATCTCAATGACAAAAATAATATTCACAAGACCACCACCCTTTGTTAACTTAATCAACCAGCCTCTTATGCAAGCACAATACAATTAACGACACAAAAAAATCAGCAATAAACTGTCAATAATTTAAAAACTTTAGCATCTGTGGTGACCACAAAAGAAAATTAAAGCAAATTATAAGTCCATGACATTTATCTTCCTTCACAATAAGCACAAATGAAGGTAAACTAGCAGTATGCCCTGTTTTCATGCATCTCCAGTCTTGCATCTCCTTCCTTCACCGAGCCGACAGAAAAAGAATTGCTTGTGTTTCTTTTATTGAGCAATCCTAGACAACAGTAGGTATTTGTTTAGCACAAAACCATGAAACCCTGCCAAGTAATTTCAGGGAAATTATTATTAGAAACTAAAAGACTCACTTCAATGTGATTTCGATATATCACAAAATATCATTAATGATTTAAAACCATTACAAAGTGTTGGTGAAATTAAGAAAACATAATAGAATAATATATCCATGATGATTCTAGTGCAACAAAAGGCAGAACGGTGTCAGGGGAGGGTAAAAATTTGGACATGCATGAGGATGAATTTATGTCCCTATTACAGTATGCTTCTATCCAGGTTGCAGTTATGAATGCCAATGACAAGACTGGCAATGAAATCACCAGAACTAAATCGGTTGTGGGAGGATTGATTACAGTTTACACTTGATCCACATATTCAGTTGGCGAGAAAGAGCAAGGGAATGAGAGCAGCTAACTGTATATATTCCCTAGAGTATGCTTAAAAGGGAAACAAGTACCAATCACTAAGTGTGGAGTATTTTGATGCTATCACTCTCTTCTCTCCCTAAGCATTTGTGCTTGAGCATAGTAGTAGTTGTGCTTAGGCCGACTCTTATTCTCTATTCAGTACTTTTACTTTCTGGTTTCTACCATTTAAGAATTGGCTTGTAAGCCATCTTGATTGATGTATTTGTAAGGCCTCTCTGTTATACTGTTTCATTTGGCAATTAGTGAAAACAATTTCAGAATCAATTCCTTGCTACTTCCCTTCATTTCTATATTTCGAACCTGACATTAGTATTTTAAAAGAACCCTCAATGAGTGTTGCACAACATTACGGAAATACAGCAATTCCAGAAAATCTTCAGTATCTCGTATTTTCAAAATGGATATTGCAAACGAAAGAAGCTCCAGAGTTACAGAAGATTGATTCTTCCCATTTTCATGGACCAAAACAACATTTTCACCAGTCAAGATTCAAACAATGAGTTGTTGCATGCTAAAACAACAGTTTGAAAGTTTTCCTTAAACTAAGCTGCAAATGAGAAAGCCTGATTAAGTGAATACAAGAAATTGCAAGTTTAAAGTTATATTTTGAACCTATAAAAGACAATGCATGATGGTGAATAGAAACTAGCGAAAAAGGTTTTTAACTTAATCAAGCAAATATATGCAATAATTAATGAAGAACCAAGGAAATTAGGGGATCAACAAAAACAGTAAGGAATAAAGTGTTTCAAGGTTACAAATATTGGGAGGCATTTACTTCTGAAAATCCAAATAATCAAAGAATAGAAACTAAAGAAAATTAGCAGTTGTTTGAAGAGAATATGGATACCTTTCCGATGAAGATCACTTCAAAATTATTTCTGGTATGTGAGCTATTTTGGTCCAAACTTTACTTTTTTGTGTCTCGCATTCTTCAATTAAGATGGGGCAACCGATAATTTCCAAGGTCTGTAAGTTGCTAAGACGAAGCATTCCTTCAGGCAGTGATGCCAAATTTGTGCAATCATACATCGAGAGATGTGTAAGCAATGAGAGGTTGCATATCCAATCTGGCAAAGCCTCTAGGTCTTCGCAATTATGAAAGCCAAGTGTTTGCAGGGAAGGAAGGCAGTTTTGCCTGTCCTTAAACCAACGACTAATTTCTTCAAATATTTCACAAGTAAACCAATTAATTTGAAGATGCTGGAGAGAAGTAAAATTTTGCATCCAATCCTTTGGGATTTTATTCAAATCCAAACCCATTCCATCAATGTGCAAGGATTTGAGCATGGAAAGAGGAGGGGAGTCATCTGAACATTCTAATGCTACCATGCTTAGTGTTGCTTCTAATATCTCCCCAAGACTATCAAACAATTCCAATCTGCTCTGAAGGTTTGGAAATGTAGGCATTTGAGTAAACATCTGACATCCTATGATTGACAATTGAGAAAGACGAGGAAAGGAGAGATGATGTGAAGAGTTAGGATGATTGAAATCATCAAACATCCTCCACCATCCCTTTAACTTTCCACAAAACCAAATAGTGAGGTTCTCCAAAGATGGAAAGAATGTTAACGGAAAAACTTCTACATAATATATGCACTCTAGTTCTTCAAGGTAACTTATATGAAGTGACTTGAGGAAAGGTTGACGTTCCAACGGCGGGAGATACTGAAAACTTCCACACAAAAACAATGAGATTTCAACAATATTTGAGAGTGGAAAAAGCCAGTTTGAAAAACTAATACCCCTGTACTGCCGCGGGAGAGAAGACTGTTTTGAATAAATTATACCTTTGAACTGCTGCAGACTCAACTTTCCAAATCCAGCTGGATTCTTTTCTTCAAAGGCATCCCAGTCAGAGATCTGAAGTTGTCTCAAATTGATTAATTTTGAGATAGCCATTGTAGAAAATTCAACTTTTTCATCCGGCATTAATATTAGTGTTTGTAACAAAACAAGAATGCTTATAGATTTGAAAAGACTTCCCAATCCCGTACAGTGAGATAAGTTAAGGTATCTTAAATGTTTCAGTTTTTCAATTGACCCAGACAACTTGCTTAAAGATGAATGTGACAGCTTCAAGACACGTAAGTATTTGAATTTTGAAATAACAAACAAGTGAACTGCATTGAGTTTCAACTCTTCCTCCTTGTCGGAAGACAGCAAAATCAAAGTCTGTAGTCTGCTTCCATCTAATGAGTCCAACAAGTGAACTGCATTGAGTTTCAATGATACATGCAAAGGACTTCCTACAAGTCTTATTGTCTCACTATCTAAGTAGCAACAATCATTGCCTGCTACATGCATTGCGAGATCATGTATTAAATCATTCATTTTGAAACTATAAACATGACCATCTTCATCCATTTTTGCGTCTTTGAAAATTAACTCCTTCAAGAATGTCGTCACGAATTGGTTACCAATGTCTTCCATGGAACCGTGTTCACCTGAAAATTCAAGATAACCTTGTGCCATCCACAATTGAATCAACTCATCCTTCTGTATTTGCCAACCCTTAGGATATAAAGAGCAGTAAGCAAAACATTGTCTCAATTGCGGCGATTTGTAACTCAGTTTTAACATTGGCATGATGCTATCTTCATCTTCACGTAAAGTAAACATGTCATGTAGAACATAAGACCATTCCCTTTCTTCACTTTTACCTTGTAATCGGTGTCCCATAGTTTTGATTGTTAGTGGAACACCACTGCACATTTCTGCTATCTTCTTACCAATTGATTCAAGAGTTTGATTCACTCCTATGGTCTCATCCCCATCTCTAATTATGTTCTTCTTCAACAAATACCAAGAATCTTCTAGAGTCAAACCCGTCAAAGTATAGGGGACACTGTCACTCATTGTTTGTGCCACAATTGTACTACGAGTTGTCACTAGAACCTTACTGTCTCGATGACCAAACGTCAAATAAGTCCTCAATTGAGTCCATTCTTCATAACTCTCGTTCCAAACGTTATCTAGGACTAACAAGTATCTCTTACCGGTTAATCTCTCACGAAGTATATTTTGCAAGCTTTCCAATGATAATTCATCACCGATTTGTTTATGGGTTGTTAATAGCTCCACCATTTTCTTAACGATAATTTTGACATCAAAGATATCAGAGACACATACCCACATATACAAGTCAAAATACATTTTTACTCTCGTATCATTGTATACCAATTGAGCAAGAGTTGTCTTTCCCAAACCACCACTCCCAACTATAGCAACCACAGAGATATGTTGATTTCCATTTGATGGGCTCAACAACAAGCTTATAATCTCATCTTTATCGTAATCTCTTCCGATGATATCTGATTCTAACACAAAAGAACTAGTTTCCCTCCTTACAGTGTAACGTTCTCCAACCACAGAAAAATTTGGGCTTAGATTCAACCCAGACATATGTTTCACCACATCATTAAGTTTTTTTTGTAGTTTTTCAATCTCATGAGCCATTTTATGGCGAAAAGCAATTCTGTTTGGAGAGAATGAATGAAGTACCTTTGTAGCTTTATTCTTATGAGCTCCATCCATTTTGTGTTTGATATCTTCAATAACAAATTCATCCAGCAAGTTATCAGCAGGATGAAGCACATCATGTTTGAGTCTTGTTATCCAGATTTGCACAGCATGACTTTTCTCTTGTTTCTCTTCGGCATCAAGGAGCACATCTCTGATGAATTCAACAGTACTCTTAAGCCTGTCCAGTTCATCCATAACACCATAAATCCGTCCAAATTTACGAAAGGCCACAGAATCCAACCTGTGAGAACAAAATTTTCAGCAAACTAATTAAGTAAACTGTTTTCATTTTGACATTTCAAGGGTTGAAAATTAAGTTACCTGTTAACGATGGGTACAGCAGCATCATACGCAAATTTAGACATCCTTCAAGTCTTAAGAGAGAAATTGAAAGTCGCTGAGTTTGAGAGTAGCAGAAAAAACATCGGTACTGGTAAATACCAAGGGAAGGGACAGATGTAAGATTTTTTTATTTTTTTTTCTGTTGACAAATCTTGGAAAAATGTTTATTTTTTTTTACAAAGCTTGGGAAAATGTTTAAAAAAAGGAAAAATGAATTTTCTCTTTTATTTTTTATTAGGTTTTTTTTTTTGATCTCATAGATTAAATTCTTTTTTTGACTTGTTAAATTTTGATTTTATTCTTTACAAAAAAAAAACATGTTTTAGTCCTATAAAATTATTATGCAAATAATTTTAATCTATGTTGTTAAACCAATGTGTATTTTTGAATAATTATTATTTTATAGACATATTTATAATATTATAAAATAAATTTTAAAAAAAATAACTCAAAATTTAATTTCTACATTGAGATTTTTGTTAATTTTATCCTTATTTTTTAAAATTTTAAATTTAGACGTTACATCTTAAACTCTCTACAGAACAATGTTTTTATTATTAGTAGTACTCCCTCCTTCTCTAATTATAAGTTTAATTTAAAAAAAAAAATAGTCTTTAAATATAAATTCTTATACAATTTATTAAATAAGTATATTTATTTTTTTTCCTCTACATATACGCTAACTATTACTCATGACTTACATCCATTTAATAAAATAAATACATAAAATTAGACATAATAATTATACGATTTTTCAATATTGACATAATATTGAGCCAATAAACACATATAATACGGATTTGATAAAAGATGTAAGATAATCACACAACTCAATATTATGCGGTTCACATAAAATTAAACATGGGAGTATCTTATCTTATATATATTTTTTTTTGATAAAAGATGTAAGATAATTATACGGCTCAATATTATGCGGCTCTCATAAAATTAAACATGGGAGTATCTTAACTTATACTCCCTCCGTTTCAAAATGAGTGTCGCTTTTGGTATTATCACACATATTAAGGAATGCAATCATTATGTCAAAAGTAATAGTACATATGCTAAATTAAGTATACTTTTTCCTTTATTTTTTTGAAAATAATGTATAAAGTAGTAAATAGATGATATAAATGAAAAAAATTGCATTGAGAATTGAAAAACGACATTCATTTTAAAACAAATTTTTTGAGCTAAAGCGACACTCATTTTGAAACAGAGGGAGTATATTTTTTTTATTTTGATAAAAGATGTAAAATTTCAGGGTTTACGGCTCAACATTATGCGGCTCTCATAAAATTAAACACGGAAGTATCTTATCTTATATATATATATATATATATATAAATTTTATTTTTTTTATAAAAGATGTAAGATAATTATACGGATTAATATTATGTGGTTCACATAAAATTATACTACATAATTATTCCTATCGTTTCAAAATAATTATCTTTTTAGATTTTTTTTTCTATCTCAAAATAATTGTCACTTTAAAATATCAATGCAATATTTATTACTTTTTTCTATTATTATATTTTTATTTATTAAATTTCATCTAACTTAACTACTCCAATAGCTACAATTAATAAGGATATTTTAGTAAATTATACTAATTTTATCACTGAAATTAAAACAATCAATCATTTTCTTAAAACTCTGTAAAAACCTTAAAAAACTACTCCCTCCGTTTCAAAATGAGTGTCTTACTTAGTATTTTTACACATATTAAGGAATGCAATTATTATGTTAAAAAAGTAATAACATTTTTACTAAATTAGTCTTACTTTTTCTTTTATTTTCTTAAAAATAGTGTATAAAGTAATAATAAGAGAATATATTTAAAAAATATTGCATTAGAAATTGAAAAATAACACTCTTTTTAAAACAAAATATTTTAACTAAAATGCGATATTCATTTTAAAACACGGAGGGAAATATTATTTTGAGAAGGAGGGAGTATAAGGTTTCTCACTCGGAGTATCTTATCTTATATTTTTTGACAATATTACTAGTAGCATCTTCTTGGTAAGGGTTGACTTTATTGAAATCAAATCAAAACGATGAAAATTGAATTAATGGCAGCTTCTTCTTCACCCTCCAATCCTCAATGGATACACGATGTGTTCATCAATTTCAGAGGGGAAGATACACGCAAGAACATCGTTTCTCATCTCTACACTGCCCTCTCGAATGCCGGAATCAACACTTTTCTTGACGATGAGAATCTTAGAAGAGGAATGGAGCTGGGACCAGAACTGTTGCGAGCAATAGAAGGTTCTCGTATTTCCATTGTTGTTTTCTCCAAAACCTATACTTCATCTACTTGGTGTCTTAAAGAGCTTGAACAAATTATGAAATGCCGCACAAGTCATGGCCTAGTTGTTGTGCCCATTTTTTACTACGTTGACCCATCGGATCTGCGTCGTCAGAAAGATGGTTTTGGAAAAGCTTTGAAATCAACTGCAAAAAAAAGGTCCGTAAGTGGTGAAAGGATGGATAATTTATACTCCAAGTGGAAGAATGCACTAACTGAAGCTGCAACTATATCTGGCTGGCATACCAAAAATTTCGGGTTAGTTTCTTTCTTTGTTTTCTTTTATTGCGGGATGAACCATATTTTTCAGCTTATTGTCAGATAACCGATTATCCCAAAAGCTTAAGCTGTTAAGATAGGGTCACATGATTTTATATTATTTCTAATACTCATAATAATAATAATAATAATCTTTCAAATGATTTATTATTGAAGGAATGAAGCTGAACTAGTTTCTCGAACTGTTGAAGATATTTTGAGAAAGCTAAGCAGTAGATTGTTGAATACTACTGAACATCCGGTTGGACTGGATACCCGTGTGGAACAAGTGATTCGGTTAATTGAAAATCAATCAAACGAAGTTTGCTTGATAGGGATTTGGGGAATGGGTGGATCAGGTAAAACAATAACAGCCAGAGAAATCTACAACAAATTTCATTGCGAATTTGTGAATCATAGTTTCATTGAGAATATTAGAGAAGTCTGTAGCAGAGGTAATGAAGGGATTATTCAATTACAAGAACAACTTCTTTCAAATGTCTTGAAACCAATAGAGAAAATACACAGCACGGGATATGGGATAACCACAATTGAGAAAACATTTACGGGGAAAAAGGCACTCATTGTACTCGATGATGTTAGCACGTTTGAGCAAGTAGAAGCCCTATGTGGAAATCGTAAATGTTTTGGTGCGGGAACTGTATTGATTGTTACATCTAGGGATGTAAACATACTTAAGAAACTTAAAGTTGACTATATATATACCATAAAGGAAATGGATGAAATCAAGTCCCTTGAGCTTTTCAGTTGGCATGCTTTTAAAGAACCATGTCCAAAAGACGAATTTAGAGAACTCTCAAGCAGCTAGTTACTTACTGTAGAGGATTACCACTGGCTCTTGAAGTCATTGGCTCTTACTTACGTGATAGGACAATAAAAGAATGGAGAAGTGTACTATCAACGTTAAAGAGAATTCCTGATGATCAAGTGCATAGGAAGCTGAGAATAAGCTATGATGGTTTAAAGAAGGATACAGAAAAGGATATATTTCTTCACATATGTTGTTTCTTTATTGGTAAGGATAGAGCTTATGTTTCAGAGATTATAGATGGTTGTGACCTTTATGCTGGTATTGGAATAACTGTCCTCATAGAGCGGAGCCTCCTAAAAGTTGAAAAGAATAACAAACTTGGAATGCATGATTTGCTACGAGACATGGGAAGAGAGATTGTTCGTGAAAGATCAATAAAACTGCCTGGGAAGCGTAGTCGATTGTGGTTTCATGAGGATGCACATAAAGTATTGACAGAAAATACTGTAAGAACTTTCTCTGTATAGAATTTGAAACTTTTAATCATCCTCCATCTCCTTGCCAAGATTCGTTGTTTATTTGTAATTGTGTTACTCTTATTAATACCGACTGCAAATTGTTTGATGCATGATCTGAGTGTTTTTCAATTGTCATGTTCAATTGCTCACTACAAACACGTTTGAGATGTTCCTTTACAGCTTATTGTATCACTTTCTAACAAACAAACAAAAAATGTTTCTTCAACATATCTCTATTTTTTTCTTCACATATAGGGGACAGAAACTGTGGAAGGATTGGTTTTAAAGTCGCAAAGCACCAGCAATGTTTGCATTGAAACTGATTCTTTCAAGGAGATGAAGAATTTGAGACTATTACGACTGGATCATGTTGATCTTACTGGAGCTTTTAAGTATCTTTCTAAGGAACTGAGATGGCTCCATTGGCAGGGATTTACTCACAAACATATACCTAATGACTTTTATCTAGGAAATCTGGTTGTTTTTGAGTTAAAACACAGCAATATTAATCAAGTTTGGAAGGAAACCAAGGTGTGATGTAAATATTTTATTTTGAAACTAAAATTTGATAACTATATATAGCTATTGTTGTCACCATTAATTTCATTTTTATTTTAAACATTTATCATTTTGCAGTTGATGGAGAAGCTGAAAATTCTCAATCTCAGTCATTCTAAGTATTTGACAAGCACTCCTGACTTTTCAAAATTACCGAATCTAGAAAAGCTCATTATGAAGAATTGTCCACGCTTGTCTGAGGTACACCAGTCAATTGGGGATTTGAGAAATCTTCATCTGATAAATTTGGAAGACTGTATAAGTCTTAGCAATCTCCCAGCGAACATAAATCAATTGAAGTCTTTGACAACTCTCATCCTTTCTGGTTGTTCAAAGATTGACAGGTTGGAAGAAGACATAGTGCAGATGGAATCCTTGACAACACTGGTCATAAAAGGTACAGGTGTGAAAGAGGTGCCGTATTCAGCAGTAAGATTGAAAAGCATCGGGTATATATCTCTATGTGGATATGAAGGATTATCACGTGATGTTTTTCATTCTGTCATTCGGTCTTGGATGTCACCAACAACGAATAATTTGCCCTGTAATAACTTGGACTTTCTAACTCCAATAGTCGGGAGCCTTCCACAACTCAGAACTGTTTGGATACAATGTCACTCAGAGAATCAACTAACTCGAGAATTAAAAATAATTTTTTATGACCAATATGTTACTAATCGTACTGAATCGGAGGCATCACAAATCCCAAATCATTCCTTGAGATCGCATTTGATTGGAATGACAAGTTTCCCTACAATCATGGATACTCTTGGCAAGAGCATATCACAGGTTCCTTCTCTATCTTTTTGGCTTTTTTGTTTTTAACTATCTTCCTAGTTTGAACAACATAATCATGTAAATAACTAAGCAAATGTTTATGATCCAGGGATTAACCAATGATTTGAGCAATTTTTTCCTTCCGGGTGGCAATCATCCTTCTTGCTTAGCATATACAGGTGAAGGACCTTCAACACCATTTCAAGTCCCTAAAGATATTGATTGTCGCATGGAGGGAATAGTGTTACGTGTTGTTTATTCATCAACATCTGAAAACATGGCAGCAGAATGTCTTACTAGTGTCTTGATCGTTAATTACACAAAGTGCACCATCCATATTTACAAGCGAGACACAGTCATGTCCTTTAATGATGAAGATTGGAGGAATGTAGCATCAAATCTAGGACATGGTGATGATGTGGAGATTTATGTAGCTTTTGGGCATGGATTGATTGTTAAGAAGACAACTGTTTATCTAATTTCTGGCCAGTCAGTTATTGTGGAAGTTGATGATGCTAAGATGGAAGTGGATCTATTAGAGGAAGTGACTGTGCAGCCGCCCCCTGAAGTGAAGGTGAAGCAATCACCAAAACCCAATAAAAGTATATTTGCAAGATTTCCAAACAGAGTGGGTGCAGTTTTATGCTTGAAACCAGCATAGGTAAAGGTTTGAATAATATTTTATTGGACATGCCTTTGCCATAAATGGGTGGGATTTCTTTCTTTCATGTGCTTACTAGTAGTATATGTTTCAATTAATTTTTATGGAGAGAGAGAGAGCCCTATGTTTTATATTGGGACCTTTAGCTTTAAATAATTTACGTCATACGTTTTTTTTAGAAACACCTCAAAGTCCTCTCTTTATCCAATTTCAACATTAAACTCACCTTACAAACCCTTTAAAGAATCTAATTCACCATACACGCACGCCTTGTCCCATTTGACCTAATGAATCTAACGGGTCTCCTCACTACCCCTAAACTCGTTTTTTTTTGGTATAATTTTACGACACTGTCCCTAAACTCTTAAGTGTGAATTAGTAAAATACATTTCTTAAAATAAGTACTGTATTGTTTTATGTTTTTAATGTAATGTCAATTATTTCTCTTTAAGATTTTCTTATTTTCTTTTTCTATGGTCTTTTCTTTGTGTCATATATTGAAAAAAAGTCATAGAAGGAATTATCTTGAAATTGTAAATTAAGAATAAGTAGAATTTGCTAAAGGAACTATAAAAATCCTAAATCTAAGTCATTCAATTACAATATTGTACTTAGACAATTACACCCAATTGACTTTTATTTAATATAATCACAACATGAAACCATAATACATATTCATAGCACAAAAATAAAATATATTTATCTATACTCAACTGGACATACCCATGAAGAGGCTCCACACAATAATATAATTTTTACATTATAATCAAACTCACACTCACACAAAATTAATTATAGATAGATATATAATATAGATATATAATAAATAGATATATATCAATACATGCACACAAGTCATGGTCTAAAAATCATTGATCATGGAAGATTTTGATGGTTAGGATTAGGAGCATCAGCTGTTGTGTAACGAGGAGGAGGAGGACAAAATAAATGGTACGGAGGACAATAGATAAGAGGAACTAACAAACATAACTTAGCCAAAATAATACAATCAGTCGGCAACCCAAACTTTATAGATTTGTAAATACCATTATCATCATCTTTCTCCAATTTGTCACCACTTCCTGCACTCTCAACACTATAGCCATTGAAAAATGCTACAATAAGAAGAACTAAAATAAATGAAGCACTGATATTTGCCATAGTGTATCAATGTATGTGATTATTATGTTCTCTTACTACTAATATTTTGCATGGAATGAGTTGGCTCTAAATCACTCAAATTTATAGAACTAAGGATTACCATATATGAGAAGTGAATGCATTAAGTATGAGTTTACGTGAAGAATATTTTTTTCCCACAAAATTAATTAAGGTAGGTGAATATCATGTGGATGGTATTAAATATTATTAATGTGGTTTCCTTTTATGATTGTTGTTTAAGGTTGACTAGGTTATCTAATCAAACAAAATTAAGGAATAAATAGTGGTAGTATCATTAAGTTAATTAAATGTCTCCGTAGAATAGCTCAAGATACGAGTTGGGGGACACACGAATTGAGTAGGAAAAGATCCATGATTCAATTTCTAGTGGGAGCAATTTATAATTCTGATATAAAAAAAATTAATTTAATTAAATAATTCCTTTCAAAACAAAAAAATAAGTTAAATAATGATCTACAGCCAGCCAAGCTCTGCCACTGTGACATCGTCCATTATGACTTATGAGTGCCTATATTGTGTATTTGTTGGGGGTAAAGTATCCAGGATTACTGTATAACTGTAAATTGAGTAATATACTTCATATATAAGAAAGACAATTATATAAACAATTTCTTATTTAGGTAAGAAGTAATTTCAATCTTGCATTGTTAATAAGGAATTAATTTTGTCACTTCATCAGGTTTTAAATAACCCTCTAGCTTGATAAGTACCATATACTCCTTCTAATTCAATTTTTTGTCTCCAAAAATAAAATAAAATTCAATGACAAATAATTGTAATTAAGAGATTTTTTTTTAATTTATAAGGTACGTAGAGTTTAATTAGTATACTTTGTTGGTGTACAATTTTTTTAACATGCATTTAATAATTACTCTCTTCATTTCTCTTTTAGTGTCATTTGATATACACATATATTATTCATACTAGTATAACTGACCCGTGCAATGCACGGGTTAATATTTAAATTTATATTATATGTTATTAAAATTAAAGTCGATTAGTTGAGATATTAGATATTTAATTTAATATTTTTAAAAATTTAAGTTAATTAATGTAACTTTGTCAAATAATTTTATTTTTCCAATTACTTGTGAAATTAATTTTATATTTATATTATTTAAATATAAAAATAAAAATAATATATATTTAAGGATTTTAAAGAGATAAAATAGGGTGGAGAGTGATCTCCCGCTTCCCGTTTTGAACAATATCATGTTTCATTTCTAGTCCCCATTGAAATTACAAAAAAGATAGGTCGTGTATTAATATATGAGTATAAATATTGATCATCGTTTAAATTATAAAATAAAAAAACATTCATATTAATATGAGTGTAAATATAAGTCATAGTATAAAAAATAGGTTTTCCGCTTAATATGTGTATAAATATTTAAGTTTCTATAAAAAAAGTCTTTCGTCTTGTATTAAAACATTTGTAGAAAAAATATAATTCTGTAAAAATTACAAACAAAAAAAACCCGTACATGAGTATAAATATAACTCCTATAAAAATTATAAATATATATATATATATATATATATATATATATATATAGTCAACGTATTAATATATGGGTACAAATATAGATCCTCATAGAAATATATGTTCTCGTGAAATTATAAAAAAAATCTTTGTATTAGTCTATTGTTTTTATTTTTATATTACGTAGACGTTTGTTTAATATTGATTTTATTCAAATATGAAAAATAATACAAATGTAAAGATTTAAAAGGATAAAATACTCTAGAGGGTGTGATCTCCCACTTTCCATTCTCAACAATATGATATTTTCTCTCCCGTCTTCGTAGAAATTATATAAAGAAATATAGACGACCATGTATTGATATATGATTATAAATATAAGTCTCATGTAAATTAAAAAAAAACAGGCATATTAATAAAAGTGTAAATATTTTTCATAAGCAATAAAATAAAATATCATAAAATTGTTTCAAAAATAATCATAAAAATATAATCTTAGTTCTTGGTGGAAATCGAACAGTGTGGTATTGAACAACTTTAAATTTCTGAGACAGTTATCCCACTCTTTGAGGTGCCTTCAATCTAGCGAGGGATTAGACACTGCGTTCGGCGGTGGATACCCCGGTCTCAACAAAAAATCAAACTGTGTATCTCATACTAAATTTTGTTCGTGAGAGAGACATAGATGACACACATAAACTTTGGTTCATTATAGATTGTCCCGTGAAATTTTGTTCATGAGAGAGACATCCGTAAATATATCATAGAGATAAAGATAGAGATTATAGAAATTTGTAACTTTTTAAATGGTTAGTAATAATTAAGTAAAAAAATACATCATAAAAATAGATTTTTGTTGTGGGTGAGAATTGAACCATGTTCCTTTTGCTACAACTCCTAATTAAATCTACTTGGTATAAATAAAATATATATATATATATATATATATAGGGGTTTGGGAGGAAGTTAGCAAACCTCCTCCCACATGAATTACTCCACACCCCCCCCATTAATTACTCCGCGCCCCCCACCTCCCCCCAATTACTCGCGCGCCCCCCACTTACTACGTTTTTTTTTAGTTTTTATTATTCATTTGAAGTAAATATTATAAGAATATATTTTCAATGTTTATATAGCTTTATGTTGATTTAAAATTATATAATTTCATTATTGTTGTTAAATTATTTTAGGGTATCGAAACCATTAGAACATACTAATGGTTGCAGTTTATAACGTGTTGAAACAATTTAACAATGTTTATGGTTTCAAAGATCTATTTAATTAAAATTTAATTAAGTAAAAAACTCCAAAAAATTTACTTTATGTATGGAAACCATTATGCCATACTAATGGTTTCAGTTTATAACATCTTGAAACCATTTAATCATGTTAATGGTTTCAAAGATTTATTTTATGATTTCAGTCATAATCATTATTTAAAACTATTTTACAATAATAATTTTATTGTCCTTTTATCTTTATTAGAAACCATATCATCTTGTTTTAATATTTGACTCAATTTTTTTTTTCTTTTTTAGGGTATTAAACCATTCGAAACCATTAAAACATATTAATGGTTTCACTTTATAACGTCTTGAAACCATTTAACAATGTTTATGGTTTCTAAGATCTATTTTATGATTTCAGTCATAAGCATTATTTAAAACCATTTAACAATAATAATTTCATTGTTCTTTTACTTTATTCTTAATATTTGACTCAATTTTTTTTCTATTTTGTATATCGAAACCATTAGATCATACTAATGGTTTCACTTTATAACGTCTTAAAACCATTTAACAATGTTTATGGTTTCAAAGATCTATTTTATGATTTCATTGATTTTTTACTTTATTAGAAATTATATCATCTTGTATTAATATTTGACTCAATTTTTTCTATTTAGGGTATCGAAACCATTAGAACATACTAATGGTTTCAGTTTATAACGTCTTGAAACCATTTAACAATGTTTATGGTTTCAAAGATCTATTTTATGATTTTAGTCATAATCATTATTTAAATCCATTTAACAATAATAATTTCGTTGTTTTTTTTACTTTATTAGAAACTATATCATCTTGTATTCATATTTGACTCAATTTTAGCTATTTAGGGTATCGAAACCATTAACACATACTAATGGTTTCAGTTTATAACGTCTTGAAACCATTTAACAATGTTTATGGTTTCAAAGATCTATTATGAAATTATTCCACCCCCAAAATAGTTTGGGCATGATTTTAGTTTAATCAATAAACTAAATTCAATTAATAAAAAAAATAAAAAAAAAGTAAAAAAAAAAACAATTAAAAAAAAATTAAAAAAATATGGGTTGGGGGGGGGGAGGGGGGGCGCTGGGGGGGGGGCGCGGAGTAACTGGGGGCGCGCGCTAGTAATTGGGGGGGTGGGGGGCGCGCGGAGAAAAAATAGGGGGGGCGTGGAGCTATTTTGGGGGTTTTATTGTAAATTTGTAGTGGGAGGAGGCTTTATATATATATATATATATATATATATATATATATATATATATATATATATATATCAAAAAAATAGATTTTTTGTTGTTGGTGAGAATCGAACCATGCTACTTTTACTAAAACTCTTAACTAAAATCTAAGTAAAATAATATAAAAATTAAAAAAATGTTGCTGGAGGGAATCGAAGGGAATATATTTAGCTTGCTTAATTGCTTAAAACTTAAAGCCTTGAAATCTTGCCACATAGACATATGAAGACTTGGTTCCTTGCCACGTTGGATGATGATCGAGAGAGAGACATCCGTAATTATATTATATAGAGATAGAGATAAGTTATCTTGACCAGATTAACATACAGCCGCTCCTCTGTTGGTAACCCTAATTCCTATTTTGTCTTTTTTCTTGTTCATTCTCTAAAGAGGGGTGATTTAGGGTCAATTTTGATCCAAAATCACCCCTCTTGATCTTTTTTTAGTTTTCTTTCATTTAAATAAGTGTTTTTCACATACTTTTAAGTTTTGTTTGAGTTTTCTTCACCGTGATTTCTTCTTCTGGTGTTATTTTACTCCCTTAGTGTGGAGTTGTTTGATTTCCCGTCTTTGTACGGTGTTTGTTTTCCCGTCTTGGTACGGTGTTGTTTTCCCGTCTTCGTACGGTGTTTGTTTTGTTTCAGATTTGCAGATTTGCTTCAATCCAACCTCAGAGCAGATTCAATGACTTCAGCGTCTTCAACGTTGCAGATTCGGAAGCATGATTTCTCCGAACATTTATATTTTGTCAAATCAATTGTAGGCTTTATCATTTGGCCGGTTTATGCTATTAACTCGGATGCAGTGAGCTTGTTCGCTGATTCATCTTTTTTAGTTTTTAGCGAATGTTTTGAATATGTTATGATATCGATTGATGTAATTTACAAATTTGAATGAATGAATACATTTGTTTTTATTTTTAGTCAAAAAAAAAAGTTATCTTGACCATATATATTTAACTACAAACATTAGCATATAAGATGTTGTTCAATTTATTTCGATGAATATTTCTTAAATATAATTTTTTGTAATACATTAAAGATATTAATTGTCAAAGATGTACGTTAACATATGTGCAATGGTGCAATGATTAATTGTGAAATTTAAAAAGGAACGGAGGGAGTAATTAATTAATTATGAAGCGGTACTCTTTTTGGTGGATGATGACACATAATCCAGGGATAGGGGTTAACTTGCATAGTTGGTGGGTGAACCTTCTATTGTGTTTGGGTATTTGATGTAGTGCTGACTTGTTATATTATCACTTTTATCGGTATCTTTTTCTGGATCTTGATGTAAACTTATTCAGTCTGCCTTAGCACACCTTGTGCTGAGAAGGTTGATTACTTTTTTAATTATTTATATTTTTTGGTCGAGATCGAATATCTACCGCCGAACGCAGTGACTATTCCCTCGCTAGATTGGAGGCACCTCGATAGGTGGGATAGTTGACCCAAGAATTTAAAGCTGCACCCAAAGTGAGGATCGAATCCTCGACACTTGGTTAAGGAAAGATGAGCCCCAACCGCTCAACCACACCCCTTGGGTTTTTAGTTATATATATATATATATATATAGGGGAATGCTAACATTGACCTATGTAGGTCAAGGTTAGCAACTATGACCCAAAGGAATTGCTGCACGCCCCCCCCCCATGTTTTTACTCCGCGCGCCCCCCACCACCCATAATTACTCCGCGCGCCCCCCACTCCCTTCTCCGCGCGCCCCCCTTCTCTGCGCCCCCCCCCATGCGCGCCCCCCCCCCAAAATCCCTTTGGGTCATGGTTGCTAACCTTGACCCACATGGTCAATGTTAGCATTCCCCATATATATATATATACTAGTTAGAGTACCCGTGCAATGCACGGGAAGAGAATATATTTTGCAAGAAATTTTTTTAATAAATGATTTAATAAAAAATGTACTTATTCACAATTTGTTAATGTAAATAAAAAGTGAATAGAACATTTTTTATTTTATCTTTTAGTGTTTGCTATTTAAATAATCAAAGTACTTTGAGTATGGTTTGGTAAGCTCCCCGTGTTTTTTAGAGTAGATTAAAACATAATCCTACAAAGATAACAAACTTCTTGGATCTTCTATATATATATGATATTCAAAATCACAAACTTCTTGGATGAGATGAAACTTGAAACAATGTGACTTATGAAAAAGATTATACAATCAACTAATTATTGTCAGTTTGTCACCATAGGGACTTATATTGGAATGAAACAAAGGTGATAGATGGTATGAAGATGTAGCTAACATCACACACTTGATTTCATCAACTTGCAATTCCTACAATGCGTGGAACAAAACGAATTAAAACTATACATGCAGTAAAAGTAGTAGTACTAATAGATTGATTCAAATATGTCTAAATGAAATACACTTGCGGTAAATCTTGCATATTCTATAGCTCCATGTTATTGGAATTGAACAATAAAAAATGGGAAATATTTACACTGACTCCATAGCCCCTGAGAGGATCTGCTTTTTCAAACATCAAACTAATTTAAACAATCTAATCAAATCATAAGAAATGTTATGCTTCGTAGAGTAGAATCTAAATATCACTTCACCACCTTGGATCCAAGTTGTTATTTGATGCACCTATGCATGCCATGAGTCTGCCAAAGGAAATAAAAAAAAAAAAACATTACAATTTGGAAATTGAGAAAACTTGGTGAGGGAGGGAAGTTATACATTTAAAATTCGAATTACAATTTTGAATGATATCATATTGAGTCCTAAAGCTATACATGATCATGACAGTCAAATTTAGTGTAAAATAAATAAATCATTTGAAAGAACAAATGCAAAGGAAAACCAAAACAATAATATGATTGTAATGTAAAGTAAAGATTCAATTATATCATATTGATACCTAAGGATTACTCGAATCTTTGAATTTACGGAAGAGATCAAAATCGTTGGATACCAAAAAGTTGTGTCCGCCATTTTGAGTTTTCATTCGGAATTGATGCAGAGTTCTACAAATTTTAAAAATATTTATATCATTAGTTATCAAATGGAAATAGAAAAGACAAAATGGATCAAAAACATCCACAACTTTTGTTCTTAAACTAATCATGTCATGGGTGTCAAGCGGTTCTACATTAGTGATAAAACCAAAATACATATCAACAAATTAGTTAAGAGAGAAGAAGAGAGGGATGTTGTTATTTTATCATGACTGCAATTATGCAGAGTAAACATATGCACCAAAAATAGGTCCTTTTGTGAAGATGCTTAAAGAAAATTTCAGTAGAGATAATGTTACCTGAAACTTCCTCTTTGACACCCTTGGAACTCAACTACACTTCAAAACAACACATAAAAGTGATATATAAGTTTTGTGCAAGACAAAAATTCTGCTTAAGTAATATACTATCATGAGGCATGTAAACTTCATTGAGAAGACCAAAAAAGACTACATTGTCATTGATTCTGTTCTTCACACTGAGTCATTTTATCAAACACCTGGTGAGTGCTCACACATGTTTATTTAACTCCTAACCTAAACATGTTTCTCGAAAACATCCTTTCATACTACAAAATAAGAAATACTATACTTGAAACAACAAATAGGAAAAATGGAACACCAGAAAAAAATTATTTACCAAGAAAGAAAGCAACTTTTCCATATCAAACCACATTGTCAATTACAATAAGAGCTTCAATCCTCACCTGCAACAACAACAACAACAATCTATTTAAAAGTACCAAAATCAGAAATTATTCATTCGAAGTAAAGGAAACTCATATGAGAAATACAAAGAGAGGTTGATGAAGTCAGACCTTACACAAAATCATAATAGGAAAATACGAAATTGAATGGATTTAGATCTTCGACCATTTTCTATTTTCTGTTTTCTATCACCGGAGGAGAAAGAGGTGGAAAGGAAAAATAGGCAAGTGAAGTGGGAAGGGAGAGAGATCGCAAATAGAAAAAAAGATTTTGAAGGAATTTGAAATTTGAAAGATGAACATGATAGACAATATTTGGTTGATAGAATGAAAAAAAGCCGTAAGAGGCGCTGGTTTTTTCTTGGCATGTAGCTTTCAATACATTTGACACATGAAAAATTGCACTGCTACTCTGAAATAAAACAGGGTTCATTAAACTGGTTTGTTTGTATTGGATTGGGTCAACTTGTATTGGGCCACATTTGATTAGGCTGGTTTTATTAAGCTGCAATTTTTTTTGTCTCTTTCTTCATATCAAACCCCATTTGATACAAAAAGAGAGGGAAATTTCAAAATATCAAAACTATTGTGTGTGATCATATATTTTTATTTGAAAAATGTTGACATGTTCTTGTTTGCTAGTGTGCTTAACTAAATGTGGTTAAGTAATTTGAATTTTGCTTGATGATTTGGCAAGATGGTGGTTATGTGTTGACACATAAGAAAATTTTCCTTTTGATAGGTTTGCATTTGTATATTATTAAGATTAAGATAAGATTAAGATTAAGATTAAGATAAGATAAGATAAGATTAAGATTAAGATTAAGATTAAGATTAAGATAAGATTAAGATTAAGATTAAGATTAAGATAAGATTAAGATATATATATATATATATATATATATATATATATATAGGCTTGTTCAAAAAAAAGTAATTAATTAATTATTTATTGTTTTGAAAATTAATTAAATCAAATAATGCAAGTGGTTTGCTAGATCATTGGCGAAAATAAACATTTATTTTTTGACGGAGAAAACAAGCATATAGTATAATTATATATCTCTTCAAACATGAACTAACTAACTAACAAACAAACAGTTCCAAGTCATTGGCGAGAATAACCATATCTCTAACTAACTAACTGTAACTAACTAACTATCATTCCAAGTCAACTATTGATCAATTTCCATTTCGATCATGGCTTCTTCAACATCGAAACCCCGATGGAGATACGACGTGTTCATAAATTTCAGGGGGAAAGACACTCGTGGCAATTTCGTTTCTCATCTTCATGCTGCACTCTCAAACGCTGGAATCAGAACTTTTCTTGACGATGAGAATCTTCCAAAGGGAAAGAAAATATTATATGAATTATTCCAAGCAATACAAAGCTCTAAATTATGCATAGTTGTTTTCTCACAAAACTACGTTCATTCTAATTGGTGTCTTGACGAACTTGTACAAATCATGGGATGCCACCAAAATAACGCTCAGATTGTTATGCCTGTATTTTACGGTGGTATTACTCCTTCTTTTATTCGTCAATATGCTGAGCAAACTTTTGATACTTGGGAAGATGAAGATCAAAAGGATGCACTCATCCGTGCTTCCAATTTGGCTGGTTGGGATATCAAAAATTACAGGTTTATTACTCATTTTTCAATTTATGATTGATTTTCTTTCTTGTTTTGAGTTTTGACATTATTACAAGAGTTAGTTAGTCAATAATATAGTATACTTTGGGTCGGTTTTGGTGAATTTAATGTCCAAATCAATGAGCTTTTGATTTGTTCGGTTTGGTGAGATTGAGCCCCTGTATAAAGCAAAATTCTGACTTTAAATGGGCCCCTGTCTAATGGATGGTGAGATTGGTATCCCTCGAATTAGTTGGTTCTTAGTCGGTATCGAGTTTCTTAAAGTCAAAGATAGTTGCAAGTTGTTTAAGTTTAGGAAAATTTTGTAAAGTTTATCCTTTCTTAATCTTACAAGAGCTACGAAGCACGGATACTGACACGCCGTCACGGATTACTATTTTAAAAAGTGATATAATTCAAAGTAATTGTAAGTGTCGGTGTTAGACACGTCACATGTCCGACACCGGGACACGCCTAATCCAAGTAGTGTCTGAGCTTCATAGTACAAGAGTAATCAACTTTTCTCATTTTATCAGTTCCACATAATCAATCTTTCTCTTTTTGGTTAGGATAGTTTTGGCAAAGTACTTTAATTTTATAACTGTCTATGACTTTATTATGCTATATGTTTTAAGCTTTCATAATTTACTACTACTATTTTGGTCTTTTGAAAAATATTTCTTATTGCAGTAATGAAAGCACTGTTGTGAAGGAAATTGTTGCCCAAGTTTTAAAAAAACTAGACAATAAATATTTACCTATCCCATATTTTCCAGTTGGACTAGAATCCCGAGCGGAACAATTGATTAGATTTTTAAGACAGAAAACGAAACAAGTTCGTTTAATAGGGATTTGGGGAATGGGAGGGATTGGCAAAAGCACCATTGCCAAATTCATCTACAATGATTTTTGTTACAAATTTGAAGATCAAAGCTTCATTTCTAATATTAGAGAAATTTGGGAGAAAGATAGGGGCCGAATCGATTTACAAGAACAACTTCTTTCAGATGTCCTCAAAACAAGGCACATAAAGGTGCATAGTGTTGAGAGGGGAAAATCTATGATCAAGGAACGACTTTGCAAGAGATGGGCACTTGTTGTACTTGATGACGTGAGTGAGTTTGAGCAATTAAATGCACTGTGTGGAAATCGAAATTGGTTTGGTCCGCGAAGTATAATAATCATCACAACAAGAGATGTGCGTTTACTTGATATCCTTGGTGTTGACTTTATTTATGAAGCAGAGGGATTTAATGTACGCGAGTCCCTTGAACTTTTCAATTGGCATGCGTTTAGGGAGGAGGGTCCAACCGAAGGCTTTCTTAGTGTCTCAGGAGATGTAGTTTCCTATTGCGGTGGACTACCACTGGCTCTTGAAGTCCTTGGATCTTACCTATTCAAGAGGAGAAAACAAGAGTGGCAGAGTGTATTGTCAAAGCTAAAAAAGATACCCAATGATCAAATACATGAGAAACTAAAAATAAGTTTTGATGGTTTAGGGGATCCTATGGAAAAAGATTTATTTCTTGACGTCTGTTGTTTCTTTATCGGTAAGGATAGAGCTTATGTTACCAAGATACTAAATGGTTGTGGACTTCATGCTGATATTGGAATAACAGTGCTGATAGAGAGAAGCCTCATAAAAGTTGAAAAGAATAACAAGCTTGGAATGCATGATTTGCTACGAGACATGGGAAGAGAAATTGTTCGTGAAAGTTCACGTAAGAAGCCTCAAAAGCGTAGTCGGTTGTGGTGTCATGAAGATGTAGTAGATGTATTGACCGACCATACTGTAAGAATTTCTCTACATCTTCTTTTGATCTACTTTTTTATCAACTTTCATGATCATTAAAGATAAAATAATTATGTTTGTTTTTAATTTTTTTTTCTTGCTTTCCCCATCAATTGGGTGAAAAGAGTGGGATTCATCATCTCACACATGCTTTTCTTTTTATATAGGCTTTTTATGTTGTCCATGTTAAAAATCTAATCTAAATCTCCATTTATGTGTCTTCATGTAACAACTCAAGGTTTTGGAGAAGTTAGTTCATGAGAATCATGTTACTTTATATATTATTGGGCTTAAGCTGCAGCTTTATATGTTCCTTTTTAGTTACCAAACAACAAATTAAGGTTTTCTTTTTTGTTTTATTTTTCTATGGTCTTTCTGTGTCACAGGGAACAAAAGCCATCGAAGGATTGGTTATGAAGTTGCAAAGGACCAGTAAAGTTTGCTTTGATACAATTGCTTTTGCGAAAATGAAGAGATTGAGATTATTGCAACTTGATCATGTACAACTTAATGGAGATTATGAGTGTTTTCCGAAGCACCTGAGATGGCTTTCTTGGCAAGGATTTCCATTAAAATACATGCCTAAAAACTTTTATCAGGAAAATCTAGTTGCTATGGACTTGAGACACAGTATTCTTAAACAAGTTTGGAAGAAGCCTCAGGTACATATGATAAGAGATTTTCCTTTTAAAATCAATGTTTAACGAAAATAGTTGTTTTGCCGCTGTTTCAATTTGCATCTTATTCTCTAATTTTAATTTAAAACATTTATTTTCTTGTAGTTGATAGAGGGACTAAAGATCCTAAATCTCAGTCATTCTAAGTACTTGAATAGCACCCCTGACTTTTCAAGCTTACCAAACCTAGAAAAGCTCATTATGAAAGATTGTCAAAGTCTGTCAAAGGTGCATCCGTCCATTGGAGATCTCAAGAATATTCTTATGATAAATTTGAAGGACTGTATAAGTCTTAGCATTCTCCCTAGAGAGATATATCAATTGACATCAGTGAAAACTCTCATTCTTTCTGGTTGTTCGAATATTGACAAATTGGAAGAAGATATAGGGAAAATGAAATCCTTAACAACTCTAACTGCAGAAAATACGGGTATCAAACAAGTTCCGTTTTCGATAGCTAGATCAAAAAGCATTGCATATATATCCTTATGTGGATATGAAGGATTATCGCATGATGTTTTTCCTTCTCTCATTAGGTCATGGTTATCACCAACAATGAATTCCTTATCACATATTCCCCCTTTTGGTGGCATGTCAAGGTCTCTTGTTTCCTTGGACGTAGATAGTAGAAATTTGGGTTTGGTCTATCAATCACCATTATTTGGCAGCGGTTCAAAACTTAGAAGTGTTTCGGTACAATGTGATTCAGAGATTCAACTGAAACAAGAATTAAGAAGATTTCTTGGTGATCTATACGGTGCAGGTCTTGCTGAATTTGGAACCTCACGTGCATCACAAATTTCGGATATTTCCTTGAGATCTCTTTTGATTCAAATCGGAAGTTGCCACATTGTTATCGATACTCTTGGGAAGAGCTTAACACAGGTTCTTCTCTATCCTCCCATCTATACTGATATTTATCATAAAATTGCTTTCCGTTTGCATTTTTTGTAATGACAATATCAGACATTTAACATAGAAATGAAGTAAGTTTTTAGATCACTATTATATTTTTTTTCTTCTAATTATCATTTTTCTTTAAGTTTATCTGCATTATATTTATTTGTTAATGTCTATAATTATTACAACCACAGAAAATTAGTAGACAAACATATATCTATTATTGCAATTGTTACAGTGAAAGATGAGTTCTAGGAAAATGGAAAGGAACTATATTACCTGTTTTTTTCCGATCAGTTTCCTTGTATATAGTTATCTGTGTAGTATATTTAGAATTGCATAAATAACTAAGCATATGTTCATGATACAGGGATTGGCAAGCAATTGTAGTGATTCTTTCCTTCCGGGTGACAAATATCCATCTTGGTTAGCCTATAAATGCGAAGGACCTTCGGTACTTTTCCAAGTGCCTGATGATAGTGATTGCTGTATGAAGGGAATAACTTTATGTGTTCTTTATTCTTCAACATCTGAAAAGTTGGCAACTGAATGTCTCAATAGTGTCTTGATCATTAATTACACAAAATTTACTATTCAGATATACAAGAGAGACACGGTAATGTCCTTCAATGATGAAGATTGGCAAGGCGTAGTATCAAATTTAAGAGTTGGTGACAATGTGGAGATTTTTGTAGCAATTGGGCATGGATTGACTGTTAAGGAAACGGCTGTCTATCTAATATATAACCAGTCAAATGCTATGGAAATTGAGTCATCAAATATTATGGAGGTTTGAGTCTAAAAAAATAAAAATACTATGGAGGTTGACTCATCGACCGACACAAAATTTGAGCCATTACATGAAGTGGAAGTGCAACCATCACCTAATGAGAAAACGGAGCCTCCAGTTGAAGAGGAACTACAACCATCACCTAATGCGTAAATTGATCCATCACTTGTTGTCAAGAATGAAGCATTCCCGAAGACAGATAGAAAAATCTTTAAAGGGCTTGCAAAGAGATTGAGAGTATGTTTATGCTTGAACCAGAATTGAGATCTCAGCAATTTTTTATTGAGCACGCGGCACACCTATTGTCTAATATTGGAATCCCTTTTATGTGTCTGTAATATTTTTCAGGATCTTGTTTACAGGATCTGAATATAATGACAAATGAAAATTTAATGAATCTTAGCTAGATGAATTTCAAGTCATTGAATAGAACATTTTATAAAAACTTGCAAAATACATTCAACAAAGGAATACTATATTAGCACAAAGGTCTGCCAAATTAAAATTTGTTGAAACTTCTCTTTAGTTCAATCACAAACATGTCTTTATTCATAATGTTCTCCAAATGTTACAAACTTGCAAAATAATATTCATAGAAGGGACTAAGTTGATGAATTTCCCATTGAAACTTTTAAATAATAGTGATTTCAATATAATAAAAAAACTTTTGTTTGGCTACATATGAGTGGTTGGTTCATGATATTAGTCAAAGTCTTCTCTATTTTATAAAAAAACAGTTCAACCAAAAGAAGTGTTCAAATAGTGTTATTCTCAGAGTTCTTAACACAAACAAACCATTGACTTTTTATGTGATCAAATAGCTATTGGTGTTTTAAAAAATGAAAGTGCGGTAGCGACGACTTTAATTTTATTTTTGCTCCTATAATTATACCCTCAACCCTACAAATCAAACAATATCCAATTTTAACCTTCATTTTTTCAACCTTTTGGACCACACACATGAGTTCATCCCGCAAGGATTTGGACTTTCGGTGACAGCTTTTGTCTGTCACTACAAGTTAAACTTCTTGTATTTAAATAAAACCAAAATTGTAAAGATGTTGTTCCCGGTAAGAAACATCAAACACAAACCTAGATTAATTTGAAAAAACAATTCAGGTACAAAATTTGAATTTTTAGTGACAGTTTTTGTCTATCACTACAAGTCAAATTTCTTGTATTAAAAGGAAATAACGAAAATTGTAAAGGTGTTCTGCTAAAGAAGACTGAACTGGACCAAGTCACATATGGGTGATTGATCGTGTTCGATCTCAGCCATTGATTTTTATTAAAAATTTGCAGTCACCAATGATAGTATTATTGATGGATAGTTCAGATCAGGATATAAAACTGGAGAATAATGGCAGGAGAGGATCCAACCAAGACTTTTAAACAATTGATCTTGTCTTATACTATTGTTTAAACAAATTAACAAACCTATTCCTTCTTAACTTTTGATATGAATAAAAACCATGTAGGTCGAAGTTAGCAAGTATGACTAAGATGTAATTACAAAGGGTGCATGTAGGGGGCTTATGCCTTATGAGTAGCTGGGGGTACGCGAAGACAATGGGGATTACATGTGGGTCATACATTGCTAACTTTGACCCACGGTACATATATATTGAAGTGTTTAAAACAGCGAAATTGATTTTGTTGAAAATTAATTACGGATTAGGGAGTATTCCTAGTTCAAGGCATCACGTTACAAAGACTTCAATTCATTTTTTTTCCTTTTTCTTCTTATCGTTGACTTCAATTCACATCATACACTCTACACAGATTAATGGCTTCTTCTTCATCTTCTTTCAATTATCATCCATGGATACACGACGTGTTCATCAACTTCAGAGGGAAAGACACACGTAAGACTTTCATTTCTCATCTCTATGCTGCCCTCACAAATGCAGGAATCAACGCTTACATCGATCGCCAGCTTCACAAGGGAAAAGAGCTTGGACCACAACTATCCTTGTTTTCTCCAAAAATTATACTCAATCTGCTTGGTGTCTTCAAGAGCTAGAAAAAGTCATGGAATGTCATAGAACTCATGGCCAGGTTGTTGTCCCTGTGTTTTATGATGTTGATCCTACGGTTGTGCGCCACCTAAAGGGTGATTTTGGAAAAAATTTGAGAGCTACTGCAAAAAGAACATACTCTCGCAAAGGAGGAAAGGAGATGATGGAATATTTGGTGGCAAAATGGAGTGCTATACTCACCCAAGCTGCTTATTTGTCTGGTTGGGATGTCCCTAATAGCGGGTAGCTAAATCAACACTTTCTATTATCTTGCTTCTTTTTTTACTATCTTGCTCGTTTGTTTGAGATTATTATTATGAGGAGAAATCTATTTTATCATTTTAATAGTGTTTAAACCATTTTTTGCTTATTTTCATATGTTCTCTAGGATAGTTTGTGAAAACAACTTATAGAGATAAGTTGTACACATACACTTATATGAAAGAGTTCTGTTATGAATTAAAAAAAGCTAAGAGACTAAAACTACTCTAACAAACTAAAAACTAATTTCTTCATTGATTTTGCATAATTCATTAAATTCATCCGATGTCTTTATATATAGCCTTAGTAGCCTAACAATCTAATGATGAGTCATCAAATAGGATCAATCTAGATCATTCTAGAAAGCATGACTCATCATAATACTTAAGCTACTTAATCCTATACTTAACCATGATTCATTACAAGTTCATGCTATAAGGCTTAATTAATTTGTTTATCCAAACAAAGTTGTAGTCTATCCTAATGTATAATTACTCTTTGTGTTTATATAATTATCATCATTCAAGGAGTGAAGGTGAACTAATGCAGCAAATCGTTGAAGATATTGTAGCAAAACTAGACAACACATTCTTGTCTATTACCAAATTTCCAGTTGGTTTGGAATCCCGTATGCGAAAAGTGACTGACTTTATTGAAAATCAATCAAAACAAGTTTGCATGATAGGGGTATGGGGAATGGGAGGATCCGGAAAAACAACCATAGCTAAAGCTATCTACAATCAAATTCATAAAAAATTTGTCTGCAGAAGTTTCGTTGAAAACGTTAGAGAAGTGTGTGAAAAGGAAAATAGAGGGATTATTCATTTACAACAACAACTTCTTTCGGATATCCTGAAAACAAAGACGAAGATACATAGCATTGCGTTAGGGACAACTAAGATTGAGAAAATATTTCGGGTTAAAAAAGCACTCATTGTACTTGATGATGTGACCACATTTGAACAGTTAAAATCACTATTTGGAAATCCTAAACTGTTTTGTCCAGGAAGTGTGTTAATTGTTACAACTAGAGATTTACGCCTACTTAATTTATTTAAGGTTGATTATGTGTGTACAATGAATGAAATGGACGGAAACGAGTCCCTTGAGCTTTTCTGTTGGCATGCTTTTAGACAGCCTAGTCCAATTGAAGACTTCCATGAACTCTCAAGGAATGTAGTTGCTTATTGTGGAGGATTACCGGTTGCTCTTGAAGTCCTTGGTTCTTACTTATTTGAGAGGACAAAAGAAGAATGGACGAGCGTACTCTCAAAACTTAAGAAAATTCCCAATGATCAAGTGCAAGAGAAATTGAGAATAAGCTATGATGGTTTAAAGGATGATATGGCAAAGGATATATTTCTTGACATATGTTGTTTCTTTATCAGCAAGGACAGAGCCGATGTTACACAGATACTAAATGGTTGTGGACTTCATGCAGATATTGGAATAACTGTCCTTGAAGAGCGGAGCCTTGTCAAAATTGAAAAGAATAACAAGCTTGGAATGCATGATTTAATAAGAGACATGGGAAGAGAAATTGTTCGTGAAAGTTCAGCAAAAGAGCTTGGGAAGCGCAGTAGATTGTGGTTTCACGAGGATGTACATGATGTTTTGACAAAACATACTGTAAGAACTTTCTCATAATAAATTTGAAAATTTTGATCATCCCTATTCCTTCATAATCTTATCACAACCATAGAATCTTATAAATATTTGCTAAAAATTCTTGGGTGCATGATTTTAGTGTGCTTGCATTGTCATGCTCATTACAAATGTGCTTGAGCTGCACCTTTGCAAGTTTATTGTATCGTATTCTAGCAATCAAAGAAAAATGGTTTATCCTTACTGTTCTATTTTTTTTCTTCTCTTTCACATGTAGGGAACAAAAACTTTAGAGGGATTGGTTTTGAAGGTGCAAAGAACTAGTAGAATTCATTTAAGTGCCGATTGTTTCAAGGAGATGAAGAAATTGAGACTTTTGCAACTTGATCATGCCGTCCTCACCGGAGATTATCGGTATCTTTCCAGAGAACTGAGATGGATCCATTGGCAAGGGTTTACTTTCAACTATATACCAGATGACTTTTATCAGGGAAATCTTGTTGTTATTGATGTAAAATACAGCAGTATCAAACAAATCTGGAAGGAAACCAAGGTATAATATTTTCTTTTCAAACTCAAAGGTTGATGACAGTAGCATTATTGTTCCCATCTTTTTATTTTCACTTTCCTTCTCTAATTTTCCTTTTGAACATTTATCGTCGTGCAGTTGTTGGATAGACTAAAAATTCTCAATGTCAGTCATTCTAGATACTTGAAAAACACCCCTGATTTTTCAAAATTACCCAATCTAGAAAAGGTTATTATGAAGAATTGTCCAAGTTTATCTGAGATACACCATTCCATTGGAGATCTCAAGAATCTACTTCTGTTGAATTTTAAGGACTGTACAAGTCTTAACAATCTTCCAGGAGAAATCTATCAATTAAAATCTTTGAAAACTCTTATACTTTCTGGTTGTTCAAAGATTGACAAATTGGAAGAAGGCATGGGGCAGATGGAATCCTTGACAACACTGATTGCAAAAAATACATTTGTGAAAGAAGTTCCCTATTCAATACTAAGATTAAAAAGTATTGGATTTATGTCCGTATGTGGATATGAAGGATTATCGCGCGATGTTTTTCCTACTCTTATTAGGTCTTGGATGACACCAACCATGAATTCCCTACCCTGTATATCCCCATTAGGCGGCAGTTCGTTGTCACTAGTTTCCCTGGATGTGACGAGTAATAATATGGGCTATCAATCGCCAATGCTTCAAAACCTTTCAAAACTTAGAAGTGTTTGGATTCAATGCCGTTCAGAGATTCAACTGACTCAAGAATTAAGAATTTTTTTTGATGATCTATATGATGTAAGTTTTACGAAGTTGGAAACAACATCACAGGCATCACAAATCTTAGATATTTCTTTGAGATCGCTTTTGATAGGATTGGGAAGTTGCCACATGGTCATTAACACTCTTGGCAAGAACATATCTCAGGTTCCTTTGTAGTCCTCTCTCTTTTCCTGATCTATAAGAGAACATGTGACTGTTTTCTATTTGGATTTGTTTCCTGAAGCAAAAATTCCTAAAGATATGAATTCATTTAATTAATTGTGAGATACTAATTTAAATGATATGGTCACACATATAACATAGAAGTGAAATGATGTTTTTATGATAAAGAAAAGCAGAAACTGAAATGAACATTAGTTATTAATTAACAGATGAAAGACATGTATGGATAGCAGTTTTGCAACTTTTTGTTTTGGCAAGTGTTTTAGTATCATTGAAGCAGAAATTTTTCCTAGCTTTCTTCTGTTAATAGGTGTGGTACAAAACTGTTAGAAATAATATAAAACCATTGATGTGACCCTATCCTAACAGCTTAAGCTTTTGGGATAATCGGTTATTTGACATGGTATCAAAGCCTCTATGACTAAATAATTGGTTATTTGACAAAAACTTTTGCTTGTTTTCTTTCAATTGGTTTCCTTGTTTACATTTTTCATATAGTACGTGTTATTTTGCTTGAACATTGACCTTTTTCTAATTTGGATTGACACTAACAAAAAGTCAAAGTCTATTTAAATAGTATCTTAGTCTTAATATATATACTCCCTATATCTCATTATACCACCTATTTTGGGATTATGTTTGCTTTTTGTGAATGTGATTTTTCCCACCCAAAAGCAGTCTATCTTGTTAATTTCATTGTTTTTATTTAATGTATCACACATGTCTGTGCACTAGCTAGTAACTACAAGATTAACTAAGCATATATGTTCATATGGTACAGGGATTGACATCGAATGTTTCTGGTGCTTTCTGTCTTCCGGGTGGCAATTATCCTTCTTGGTTAGCCTATACAGGTGAAGGACCTTCAGTACTATTTCAAGTTCCTGAGAATATTGATTGTCACGTGAAGGGAATAGTTTTATGTGTTGTTTATTCATCAACATCTGAAAACATGGGAGCTGAATTTCTCACAAATGTCTTGATCATTAATTACACAAAATGCACAATCCAAATATACAAGGGAGACACAGTAATGTCTTTTAATGATGAAGATTGGAAGGGTTTAACATCAAATCTAGGACCTGGTGGCAATGTGGAGATTTTTGTAGCTTTTAGGCATGGATTGACTGTTAAGGAAACATCTGTCTATCTAATATATAACCATTCAGTTACTATAGAAATTGAGTCATCAATTAACTTGGAAATGAAGCTGTCGCGGGAAGTGAACTTGCAGCCATCATCTGTTGTGGACACGGAGCCATCACTTGATTTGAAAACGGATCCATCACACAATCGAAATGAGAAAATATTTTCAAAACTTGCAAAGAGGATGGGAAAATGTTTATGCATAAACCAGAATTGAGGTTTCAACAATTTTGGATTGTGTGTGCCTTTGTCATAATAATGATATGGGATTCTTCTATCTGTTATGTAGAATTCATTTGGTTATTGTCTGTTTCAGTCAATCATGTTTTGAAAATATTTATAAGAGTTCATTTCTCATTATTGTGGACCTCATGCTATGGTTTTTTTTTTTCTGTTTAGAAAAAGACAACTAATAATTGCAAGTTTACTTATTGATTTTCATCATATGGTTGTTGCCTAGTCACTGAAGAAGTAGTGACAATAACTTACACAATATTAATCAATAGAGATCACTTCTCGAGTTCTTGTTATTACAAAATGAAAATATGATGGCTTTAAGCCTTACAAATTGAATAGGAACTTCAGAGAATAATAAGAAATAACAAACTATAATAACCCATAACAATTAACACTTATTCAACTTTCCTAAAGACCAAGTCTTAGTAAATATGCCAACATATTCCTCCACTTAAACTGAAATGCCCATTTAGCATAGAGTGCAATTTTCAAGTGGTTCTACTCCCAGTAGCCTCCTAAGTTTCACAAACTGATCCGATTTCAATGGCTTTGTCATAATGTCTGCAACTGCCTATCTAATATATGGTCATTCAGTTACTATGGCAACTGGAGCCATTTCGAAATGTGAAAAAGAAGCTAACTCCAAATGCAAAAAATGGAACCATCACGAAAGTGAAATAAAGATCTCTTTACAAGACTTGTAAAGAGAATGTCACAATGTTTGTGCTTGAACTGAAGTAGAAGTTTCAAAAATTTGAGTTGGCATATCTTTGTTCAAATATGGTATTCCTTTGCTGTAAGTATTTTGCAACATTTTTCTGAGAATTAGGATTAATTATACTATTTAATATACATAGAGGAGAATTCACATTATTATTGTTTGTTTCAATTAATGTCAGTTCTGAAACTCTTGTTAAGAGTTCATTTCTCTTTGTTCCAGAGTTTATATCTTTGTTAAGAGTTCATTTCTCTTTTGCCTATTTGGTAATATTGAAGAGAATAAAAGTAAATAAGACAGTGTTTGGTTAGTAACTGCTTTTATATATGACTTACAGTATCATTTAATTGTCTCGTGAGGACCAACGCCAACGGTACTGCCTTAAGATCTTCTGGCTGGTACCTTAAATTTAGTTCGGCATCCTCTTGATCACCAACTTCTAAACAGTAAATCCATGTCAATAGCTACAAAATTCTCCACATTGTCACCAACTTCTAAATTTGATATTACAGCTTTGCCGATCTTCATCATTGACCGGAAATGGGCAATTTTGGCATTAGGGAGGTACATAGACTCGAAGTTTTTGCGTTATCATTTTGTAATCAAAAAGATTTTCCTCATTTCCTTCTTTTATATCAGTTGGTTTCTATCAAATTCCTACTAATGTAGAGATAAATATATATACTAACACTTTTAAAACTCAATATTTGTAAAAAGTTATCCAGTTACCTAATTCTTGTTAGATTGTAGTAGTTATATACTAAACATCTTAAAAAACAACTGTAGCGTGCCAAGAGAAATTGGTAGAGATAAAAACTATTGGTATTGAGTTTAGTTCATGAGAATCATATCATTTTATACATGATTGTGCTTAGGCTTCAACTTATTAATGTGTTGCACTATACTACTTACCAAACAACAAAATTAAGATTTGCTTATTTTCTTTTTCTATGATCTTTTTTTGTGTGTCACATATTGATTCTGAAATTGTAAATTTAGAACAAGTAGAATTTGCTAAAGGGAGTATAAAAATCGTAAATATAAGTCATTCAATTGCAATATTATAGTTAGACAATTACACCCCTAACTTTTATTTAATATAAATCATAACATGGAACCATAATACAAATTCATAACACAAAAATAAAATATATTTATCTATACTCAACTGGACATAACCATGAAGAGGCTTCACACAATATAATTTTTATATTACAATCAAACTCACACTCACACAATATATATTAATTATATATAGATATAATACATGCACACCAGTCATGCATGGTCTCAAAATCATTGATCATGGAAGATTTTGATGTTTAGAATTAGGAGTATCAGCTGTTTTGTAAGGAGGAGTAGGACAAATTGTATGGTAAATGGGACAGCAATAAGTAGCCAAAAGATAACAATCAGTCGGAAAACCAAACTTTATAGATTTGTAAATACCATTATCATCATCTTTCTCCAATTTGTCACCACTTCCTGCACTCTCAACACTATAGCCATTGAAAAATGCCACAATAAGAAGAACTAAAATAAATGAAGCACTGAGCTTTGCCATAGTGTATCAATGTATGTGATTATTATGTTCTCTTACTAATATTTTGCATGGAATGAGTTGGCTCTAAAATCACTCAAATTTATAGAGCTAAGGATTACCATATATGAGAAGTGAATGCATTAAGTATGAGTTTACGTGAAGAATATTTTTTTCCCTCAAAATTGATTAAGGTAGGTGAAAACCATGTGGATGGTATTAAATATTATTAATGTGGTTTCCTTTTATGATTGTTGTTTAAGGTTGACTAGGTTATTTAATTAAACAAAATTAAGGAATAAATAGTAAGTATCATCAAGTTAAATGATTCCTTTCAAAACAAAAAATTAAGTCGAATGATCTACAGCCAGCCAAGCTCTGCCACTGTAACATTGTCCATGAGGGCCTATATATTGTGTATTTGTTAGGGGTAAAGTATCCAGAATTAGTGTATAACTGTAAATTGAGTACTATACTTCATATATAAGAAAGACAATTATACAAACAATTTCTTGCTTAGGTAAGAAGTAATTTCGATCTTGCATTGTTAATAAGGAATCAATTTTGTCACCTCATCAAGCTTCAATGACAAAAATAATTTTAATGAAGAGACGTTTCTTATTATTTTGTAAGGCACATATTGATAATGATGCTATTACTTGAAGTGCTACGAAAGTGTGCAATTTTGTTTTCAATTAAAGACTTTATGGTAAAAATTTTGTTTTTTATTATCAACTTTTAATGAAATGTCCTCGTAAAATAGCTCAAGTGGTAAGAACTGAGAGACATATAAGTTGGATAAGGGAGGTTTAGGGATCAATCCCTGGTGGAAGCAGATTAACTTTCCGATGCACCAAAAAAACTTTTAATGAGAAATCTATATGAAGTTAGATTTTTCTTCCAGTAAAAAATAATATAATAATTGCATTTTACTTATATACTTATACTATTGAAGAAGAAAAATAATTAGCTAGTTTATTAGCTGTTATGTATTTTCTCCTGTTACTATTATAAATAAATTTAAAATTTTTGATACATTTGATAATTGATGTCTCACTTCCTTCGTCATCTTTGATAGAAATGATATAATACTCCCTCCGATTACTTTTTGTTATTGACATAAACTCTTTCCGGTTACTATTATATAAGCAAATTTAACATTTTTGATACATTTGATAATTGATGTATAGTGATTGCTGCATATGAAGGGAATAACTTTATGTGTTATTTATTCTTCAATACCTGAAAATCTGGAAACTGAATGTCTCAGTAGTGTCTTGATCATTAATTACACAAAATTCACTATTCAGATAATACAACATAGACACGGTAATGTCCTTTACTATTAGGACAAAGGTCTGCAAAATCAAAATTTGTTGAAACCTCTCTTCAGTTCAATCACAAACATGTCTTTATTCATAATGTTCTCCAAATGTTACAAACTTGCAAAACAATATTCATAGAAGGGACTATGTTGGTGAATTTCCCATTGAAACTTTTAAATAATATAGTGATTTCAATAAAATAAAATAAAAACTTTTGTTTGGCTACATATGAGTGGTTGGTTCATGATGTGTTAGTCAAAGTCCTTTCTATTTTATAAGAAACCAGTTCAACCAAATGAAGTGATCAAACAAACCAATGACTCTTTCATCTGCATTTTGTGCCTTTCCTTAGCGTTGACCTTAATTCATGTCTTCCAGTTTAATCAAATCAATGTCTTCTTCTTCATCCTCCAACCCTCAATGGATCTATGATGTCTTCCTCAACTTCAGAGGGACAGACACACGTCAGAGTTTCGTTTCTCATCTTGATGCTGCCCTCACAAATGCCGGTATCAACACTTACATTGACCGCCAACTTCACAAGGGAACTGAACTGACACCACAACTATTGGGAGCAATAGAAAAGTCTCATATATCTATCCTTGTTTTCTCCAAAAACTACACTCAATCTAGTTGGTGTCTTAATGAGCTAGAAAAAGTCATGGAATGTCACAGAACTCTTGGCCAGGTTGTTGTCCCTGTGTTTTATGATGTTGATCCAACGGTTGTGCGACACCAGAAGGGTGGTTTTGGACAAAAACTGAGAGCTACTGCAAGAAGGGTATACTTTCTCCAAGGAGGAGAGGAAAAGATGGAAAATGTGATGTCAAATTGGAGTACTGCACTCACCCAAGCTGCTAGTTTGTCTGGTTGGGATGTTCCCAATTGCAGGTAGCTAAATCAATACCTTTTTACTTTCTTGCTTTTTATATATTTCAACAATATTTTTTGACACGGGTCTGTTTGGATTGAGTTATTTGAGTTTTTTTGGCGGCGTAGGCACTTATGAGTTGTTAAACTGCCTTGGAGAGCACGTGGAAATAACTTATGACATGTCCATGAGTTGTTTTTAGCTTATTTGCATAAGCTCTCAATGATAGCTTATGAAAACAACTTATAGCTTCTATGCAAACAATTTGACTTTGTTTTATTTTTTGTTATAGAAATAATTTATACATAATCAAGCTGTTTATCCAAACAAGGTCGCAGTCTTTCCTAATGTATGCTCACTCTTTGTGTTTTATATTTATTACCATCCAAGGAGTGAAGGTGAACTAATGCAACAAATTGTTGAGGATGTTTTGGCAAAACTAGACAGCACATTCTTGTCTATTACCGAATTTCCAGTTGGATTGGAATCTCGTGTACGAAATGTGACCGATGTTATTGAGAATCAACTGAAGAAAGTTTGTATGATAGGGATATGGGGAATGGGAGGATCTGGTAAAACAACTACAGCTAAAGCTATCTACAATCGAATTCATCGCAAATTTGTCGATAGAAGTTTTGTTGAAAATGTTAGAGAAGTATGTGAAAAGGAAAATAGAGGGATTATTCATTTACAACAGCAACTTCTTTCAGATATCCTGAAACAAAAGAAGAAAATACATAGCGTTGTGTTAGGAACAACTAAGATTGAGAAAAGATTCCGGGGGAAAAAGGTACTCGTTGTACTTGATGATGTGGCCACATTTGAACAGTTAAAATCGCTGTGTGGAAATCCTGAATTATTTTGTCCGGGAAGTGTACTAATTGTCACAACTAGAGATCTACGGCTACTTAATTTCTTTAAGGTGGATTATATCTGTACAATGAAGGAAATGGACAAGAATGAGTCCCTTGAGCTTTTTAGTTGGCATGCTTTCCGACAACCGAGTCCAATAAATGACTTCTGTAAACTTTCAAAGAATGTAGTTGCTTATTGTGGAGGATTACCGGTTGCTCTTGAAGTCCTTGGTTCTTACTTATATGAGAGGACAGAACAAGAATGGAAAAGTGTACTCTTGAAATTAGAGAGAATTCCCAATGATCAAGTGCAAGAGAAGCTGAGAATAAGTTATGATGGTTTAAAGGATGATATGGAAAAGGATATATTTCTTGACATAAGTTGTTTCTTTATCGGCAAAGATAGAGCTGATGTTACAGAGATACTAAATGGTTGTGGACTTCATGCAGATATTGGAATAACTGTCCTCGTAGAGCGGAGCCTGGTCAAAATTGAAAAGAATAACAAGCTTGGGATGCACGATTTAATAAGAGACACGGGGAGAGAAATTGTACGTGAAAGTTCACCAAAAGAGCTTGAGAAGCGTAGTAGATTGTGGTTTCGCGAGGATGTACATGATGTTTTGAGAAAACATACTGTAAGAACATTTTTAGAATAAATTTGAAACTTTTGATCATCTTTCATAATCTTATCTAGATCATAGAATCTGTTTGTTTTTGAATTATTTTGCTCTTAAAAATAATGGGTGAAAATTCATAGAATCTTTGTTTGTTCTAATTGTTTTTCCCTTCACATGTAGGGAACAGAAACTGTAGAGGGATTGGTTTTGAAGGTGCAAAGAGCCAATAGAATTCCCTTAAGTACTGACTCTTTCAAGGAGATGAAGAAACTGAAACTTTTGCAGCTTGATCATGCCATCCTCACAAGAGATTATCATTATCTTTCCAAAGAACTGAGATGGATTCATTGGCAAGGATTTACCTTCGATTATATACCCGACGACTTTTATCAGGAAAATCTAGTTGTTATTGACATAAAGTACAGCAATATCAAACAAGTGTGGAAGGAAACCAAGGTATAATTTTCAGATATACCTTTACATTTCCTATATCCTTCTCTAATTATTCTTTTGAACTTTTCATCTTCTTGCAGTTGTTGGATAAACTAAAAGTTCTCAATGTTAGTCATTCTAGATACTTGAAAAATACTCCTGATTTTTCAAATTTACCGAATCTACAAAAGCTTATGATGAAGGATTGTCCAAATTTGTCCGAGGTACACCACTCCATCGGAGATCTCAAGAATCTACTTCTGTTGAATTTGAAGGACTGTACAAGTCTTAACAATCTTCCAAGGGAGATCTATCAAATGAAATCTTTGAAAACTCTTATACTTTCTGGTTGTTCAAAGATCGATAAATTGGAAGAAGGCATGGGACAGATGGAATCCTTGACAACACTGATTGCGAAAGATACATCTGTAAAAGAAGTTCCCTATTCAATACTAAGATTAAAAAACATTGGATATATCTCCCTATGTGGATACGAAGGATTATCACGTGATGTTTTTCCTTCTCTCATTATGTCTTGGATGACACCAACTATGAATTGCTTACTCTATATTTCCCCATTTGGGAGCATGTCATTGTCTCTGGTTTCCTTGGCCTTTGAGAGTGATAATTTGGGCTATTTATCACCAAATCCTATCATCCTTTCAACACTTGGAAGATTTTGGGTTCAATAACGCTTAGAGGTTCGAGTAACTCAAGAATTAAGAAAATTTCTTGATGATCTATACATTGTAAGTTTTTCTGATGAGTCGGAAACAACATCACATGAGTCACAAAGTTCAGGTTTTTCCTTAAGATCACTTTTGATGGAATCTAGAAGTTGCCACATAGTCTTAAATACTCTTGACAAAAGCATATCACAGGTTCCTTCTCTATCATCTCTTCTTTTCTGATCTTTATTATTTGTTAAAATAACAGTTATTTTCTATTAGCATTTTTTTTCTCTTGGAAGGCGAAAGTCCCTAAAGAGATGAACCTATTCAAATATCTAACACGTGATTATTGGTTTATCAGGAAATCATTGAAAATCCTAAACAAGCATTACCTTCATTCAAGAGTAAAGCACCAGATGCCATAAAAGTTCCCTCTGATTTTACGAACAGCTTACGTCAGGAAACAATTCTTGAAAAAGGTTCTTCAACTTCAATAATTTATCTAACATCATCAAGATTGAAGCAAGAGAAGGTAAATGATAGCATCACTAGTAAATCCTCCACTTCAAAGGGTCCAAGTCTAATAGAAAATGTAGAAAAGGTTTCTTCTAAACAAGAATCAGTTTCTGAGTATTCATCGGTTGATTATTCTAAATACAAGGAACTTATTGAAGAGAACCCTCTAGCGATGATGGAGAAACTCCTTTCTGGTGAACTCAGTTTTTCCTCAAAGACTTCACAATCAACAAAACAAGGAGAAGCTAATCAAGTTGAGAAAGAACCAATCAATACACTGCTTGATGACTTAAGACAAGTAGTTTTTTCAATTAACCTTTTGAAATATATGCCAAATGACATGAACCGTCGAGAAAAGGTGAATGGTTTATTATTTGAACTCGATGATAGGGTCGATGAACTGTCTGAGAAACAAGTTTTGGGTCTTGCAGAGTTCACTAAAATCTTCAATGAAGCCGCAAACATCATTGATGATAGTCGCCATAATGCCGATTCTCTTCAAGAGCTTGAAGTGAAACACAAAAACACAATGTCTAAAATTCAGGCTTCCAACAACAAAATAGAGAGATTTGCCGAATCAATTTCTGCTGGCCAGAACAAAATAAAAGATTTAGATAATCAAATTGATGATATACAAACACAAATTCAATTACTTAAGGAGCAAGTAAATAAGCTTCAACAAGAAAAGTCTCTCTTGAAAGATACTTGTTCGAAATGTCACGAAAAAAGGGTCGATATTATGAATGACGTCAAAATTATTTCCTTAGAAGCTGTGGAAATCCTTGAGATAACTTCCCACCTTGAAAAGAAAGAACAAGAATTCAATTTGAATTACAAGAGACTTCAAGAGTACTATACCAAAATGAAATCAGCACCTCCTTTTTGAATTTAGATATGTTTATCATTTGTTTAAACACTTTATAATTTGTTTTGTGGTATGTAACTATGATACTATCACTTTGATTACCATTTGTTCTTTTTCTTTGTGAAGGAACTTCTGTACTATTTCAAGTTCCTGAGGATAGTGATTGTTGCATGAAAGGAATAATCTTATGTTTTGTTTATTCATCAACATCTGAAAACATGGCAGCTGATGTCTCACCATTGTCTTGATATTAATTACACAAAGTGCCCCATCAAGATTTACAAGCGAGACACAGTTATGTCTTTTAATGATTAGGTTTGGAAGGAAAATCAAATATAGAGCCTGGTGACAATGTGGAGATTTTTGTAGCTTTCGGGCGTGGGTTGATTGTTAAGGTCACAGCTGCATATATAATATATGGCCATTCAGTTACTATGGAAACTGAGTCATCAGTTAACATAAAAATGGAGTCATCGCCAAATGAGAAAAAGGATCTATCACCAAATGCGAATAGAGAACCATCATGAAAGGCAAATGAAGATATCTTTACAACACTTGTAACGAGAACAAGAAAGTGTTTGTGCTTGGACTGAAGTAGAGGTTTCAAAAATTTGAGTTGGCATATCTTTGTTCAAATATGGTATTCCTTTGCTGTATGTATTTTGCAACATTTTTCTGAGAATGAGGATTAATTGTACTATTTTTTATACATAGAGGAGAATTCACATTGTTATTGTTTGTTTCAATTAATGTCAGTTATGAAACTCTGTGTTCTGAAACTCATGTTAAGAGTTCATTTCTCTTTGTTCCAGAGTTCATATCTTTCGGTTGGTATTTGCCTATTTGGTATTATTAAAGAGAATAAAGGTAAATAAGACAGTGTTTGGTTAGTAACTGCTTTTATTTGTGATTTACCATATCATATAATTGTCTCGTGAGGACCAACGGTACTGCCTTAAAATCTTCTGGCTGGTACCTTAAATTTAGTTCAGCATCCTCTTGATCGGTGAGAATTTGGTGTGGGTAGCATAATACAAGAAGATATTAAACTAACGTGCAAATCTTGTAGTTTACTAATGTTTTATCCGTGTGAAATGGTGGAAGATTGAAGAAAATTGGGATCCTGCAATCGATCAATCAATTGCATTAATACCCAACCATTGTCAATCCTCCCTCCTTGAAACATATTACAAACACATATTAAGGAATTCTGACAGTAGACGTGCCCCAATAAAAAATCGTTGAGATCTCAATTCTGGTTCAAGCATAAACATGTTCTCACTCTCTTTGTAAGTACTGTAAAGATTTTTCTATTTGTCCTTAATAATGGTTCATTCTGCACAGCTAGTGATGGATCCGTTTCCAAATCAGGTGATGGTCGTACTTCCTCTTCAGCTGGTGGCTCCATTTGCACATCACTTGATGGTTGTACTTCCTCTTCAGCTGGTGGCTCAGTTTCTACATTAGGTGATGGTTGTACCTCCTCTTCAGCTGGGGGCTCCGTTTCTACATCAGGTGAGGGTTGTACCTCCTCTTCAGCTGGGGGTTCTGTTTCTACGTCAGGTGAGGGTTGTACCTCTTCTTCAGCTGGGGGCTCCGTTTTCACATTAGGTGATGGTTGCACTTCCACTTCATTTAATGGCTCAAATTTTGTGTCAGTCGATCGATCAACTTCCATAGTATTGGATGACTCAATTTCCATAGCATTTGACTGATCATATACTAGATAGACAGCCGTCTCCTTAACAGTAAATCCATGCCCAATAGCTACAAAAATCTCCACATTGTCACCAACTTCTAAATTTGATATTAAACCTTGCCAATCTTCATAATTGAACGACCTTACTGTATCTCGCTTGTAAATCTGGATAGTTAATTTTGTGTAATTAATGATCACGACACTAGGGAGACATTCAGTTGCTAGGTTTTCATGAATTGATGAATAAATAACACATAAAGTTATTCCTTTCATGCAAAAATCACTATTTTCAGGAACTTGGAGAAGTACTGAAGGTCCTTCACATTTATAGGCTAACCATGAGGGATAATTGTCGCCCGGAAGAAAAGAATCTCTAGAATCATAGGCTGACAATCCCTGGATCAAGAACTGCAGCAAAAAAAAATTAGTAGGCGGTTTTTATATATGTAACTGCAGTTAGAATATGAACTAATTGATTAATTAAGAGAAATGAATGGTGTATAAATAAAAGGGATGATCCAGAAAGAGAGTATCCTGAGATTTGACCGGAAATGGGCAATTTTGGCATTAGGGAGGTACATACACTTAAAGTTTTGCGTTATCATTTTGTAATCAATAAGATTTTCCTCATTTCCTTCTTCTATGTCTGTTGGTTTCTATCAAATTCCTACTAATGTAGAGATAAATATATATACAAACACTTTTAAAACCTAATATTTGTAAAAAATTATCCAGTTACCTAATTCTTTTTTTTCTTTTTTTTTATTACTCCAGTTACCTAATTCTTGTTAGATTGTAGTAGTTATAGGTGGCTTCTAAGGTTTACCATCTAATAAGTACCTCACGGGTGTACCATAAAAATGAACCATGAGATCTACTAAATTAATTTAATGGTTGAGATTCACCGAAAAATAAAGGAATACACATCAATTATCCTCACCCAATCCCTCCTTTGTTATCTCTTTCTTCATAAATATATTTTCTCTCTCTCTTTGAATTCATCTTCTTTCTATGTTAAGGTCTGATCTTATCATTTATATTAGTTTCTCTGACGGATACTTGAATATATATGTATATTTAGGAATCTTTAATCATTTAAGGTGGGAGAATAGAGAAGGAACCTGTGATAAGCTCTTTCCAAGAGAATCGATAACAATTTGGCAACTTCCAATTCGAATCAAAAGAGATCTCAAGGAAAGATCCGAAATTTGTGAGACATCTGTTGTTCCTACTTCAGTAAGACCTGCCCCATATAGATCATCAAGAAATCTTCTCAATTCTTGTTTCAATTGGATATCTGAGTGACATAGTACCAAAACACATCTAAGTTTTGAACAGCTTCTAAGTATTTTGGGTTGAACAACCAAACCCAAAGTATTACTATCTACATTCAAGGAAGTAAGAGACATTGAAATGCCACCTAAAGGGGGAATATGAGCTATGGAATTCATTGTTGGTGACATCCAGGACCTAATGAGATAAGGAAAAACATCACGTGATAATCCTTCATATCCACATAAGGATATATACGCAATGCTTTTTAATTTAACTATCGAAAAGGGAACTTGTTTGACACCAGTATTTGGTGCAATTAGATTCGTCAAGGATTCCATTTGTAATATATCTTCTTCCAATTTGTCAATCTTTGAACAACCGGAAAGGATGAGAGTTTTCACTGATGTCAATTGATATATCTCTCTTGGGGGATTCATAAGATTTGTACAGTCCTTCAAATTTATTAGAAGAAGATTCTTGAGATCTCCAATGGATGGGTGTACCTCAGACAAACTTTGACAATCCTTCATAATGAGCTTTTCTAGGTTCGGTAAATTTGAAAAGTCAGGAGTGTTTTCCAAGTACATTGAATGACTGAGATTTAGGACCTTCAGTCCCTCTACCAACTACAAGAAAATAAATGTTCAAAATAAAAATTAGAGAATATGATGCAAAACGAAACAGTGACAAAATAATTATTCCCATTAACCATTGATCTTAAGAGGAAAATTTCTTGTCATATATATGTACCTGAGGCTTCTTCCAAACTTGTGTAAGATTACTGTGTTTCAAGTCCATAGCAATTAAATTTGTCTGATAAAAGTTTTCTGGCATGTATTTTAAAGGAAATCCTTGCCATGACAGCCATCTCAGGTGCTTCGGAAAACACTCATAATCTCCATTGAGTTCTGCATGGTCAAGTTGCAACAATCTCAATCTTGTCATTTTCTCAAAAGCAATTGTATCAAAGCAAACCCTACTGGTCCTTTGCAACTTAATAACCAATCCTTCAATGGCTTTTGTTCCCTGTGGCACAGAAAGATCATAGAAAAATAAAATAAAAAGGAAACCTTTATTTGTTGTTTTGGTAAAATAAAAAAGCAACACATAAAGCTGTAGCCTAAACCCAATCATATATAACATGACATGATTCTCATGAACTAACTTATCCAAAAACTAGAGTTGTTACATGAAGACACATGAATGGAAATTTAGTTTAGATTTTTAACATAGACAACATAAAAAGCCAATGTAAAAAGACGAACATTTGTGAGACAATGAACCCCACTAATAGTCTAATACAGCCAATTGATGAGAAAAGTAAAAAACAGTTCAAAAACAAAACATAGTTTTATCTTTAATGGTCATGAAAGATGATAAAAAAATAAATCAAAACACGATGTAGAGAAATTCTTACAGTATGGTCAGTCAATACATCAACTACATCCTCACGACACCACAATCGACTACGCTCCTCAGGCTTCTCAGGTGAATTCTCACGAACAATCTCTCTTCCCATGTCTCGTAGCAAATCATGCATTCCAAGCTTGTTATTCTTTTCAACTTTTATTAGACTTCTCTCTATCAGCACTGTTATTCCAATATCAGCATGAAGTCCGCAACCATTTAGAATCTCTGTAACATAAGCTCTATCCTTACCGATAAAGAAACAGCACACATCAAGAAATATACCCTTTAACATACGATCACTTAAACCATCGAAACTTATCTTTAGTTTCTCATGTATTTGATCATTGGGTATCTTTTCTAGCTTTGATAATACACTCTGCCACTCTTTTATACTCCTCTTGAACAAGTAAGATCCAAGGACTTCAAGAGCTAGTGGTAGCCCACCACAATAGGAAACTACATCTCTTGAGACACTGAGAAAGCCATTGGTTGGACTCTCCTCCCTAAATGCATGCCAACTGAAAAGCTCAAGTGATTCAAGCACATTCAATCCCTCTGCTTCATAAATAAAGTCAACTCCAAGGATATCAAGTAGACGCACATCTCTTGTTGTGATGATTATTATACTTCCCGGACCAAACCAATTTCGATTTCCGCACAGTGCATTTAATTGGTCAAACTCACTCACGTCATCAAGTACAACAAGTGCCCGTTTCTTGAAAATTCGTTCCTTGATCACAGCTTTCCCCCGCTCAACACTACGCACCTTTAGATTTTTTGTTTCAAAGATATCTGAAAGAATTTGTTCAAGTAAATCGATTTGGCCCTTATCTTTCTCCCAAAGTTCTCTAATATCAGCAAGGAAGCTTTGATTTTCAAATTCATAACAAAGATTATTGTAAATAGCTTTGGCAATGGTGCTTTTGCCAATCCCCCCCATTCCCCAAATCCCTACTAAGCAAACTCTTGTTTTATTATCTCTTAAAAACTGAATCAATTGTTCCGCACGGGATTCTAGTCCAACAGGAAAATTTGGAATTGGCAAGTGTTTTTTCTCTAGTTTCATCTGAACATGGGAAACAATTTCCTTCACAACAGTGCTTTCATTACTGCAACAAATATTTTTCAAAAGACAAAAAGGTTATAAATAATGAAAGATTAGAAGTTTAAAACGTCTAGGCTCTGTTTGGTAAAAAATAGCAAATAGCTAATAAGTTAGCTTATTTATCTTATCCATAATACCGGAACATTTTTGCAAGTACCTTGTAATAATGGCACAACAAAACTGTTTTTTTTTTACAGCTAGTTTAGTGATAAGAGTTTAACACTGTAATTTTAAGTTAAGGAGTTCAGATCTCACTAGGGACAGTGTAAAATGGTCATTAGTACCGATGATTAATAAAAATTTCCCCCTTCTCCAACAGCAACCTAGCTCATAATTGCAATAAGAATACTACTAAATAAAACAAATAGAACACATGGAGAATAGAAAATTGACCTGTAATTAGCCATATCCCAACCAGATAAATGGGAAGCTTTGCCAAGTAATATACATTTAAGTTCATCCAACTCAGTTCTGTCCTTCTTTACAGCTTCTCCATAAGTTTGGCTTGCATATTTACGTAAATAGGAAGGGCGAATATCGTAAAATACGGGTAAACTATACTGACCCATATTTTCGTGGCATGCAATGATTTGTTCCAGTTCATCAATACACCAACCAGATTTTACGTAGTTTTGGGAGAAAACAATGATTGATATCTGAGAGCCTCGTATTGCTTGGATTAATTGTGGTCCTAGTTCCTCTCCCTTTGGAAGCTCCTCGTCATCAAGAAAAGTGTTGATTCCAGCATTTGAGAGTGCCCCATAGAGATGAGAAACGAAATTAGCACGAGTGTCTCTTCCCCTGAAACTGATGAACACGTCGTATATCTTAGGAGCGTCGTAGTATCCATTCCTCCGAGTAGACATGGATCGGTTATTCATGAGACGAAACGAAAATGGTTATGCGATGAATGGTGATGATGATGATGATGATGATGATAGGGGGCTCTCTGGATATCATCAAAGAATGTAAAGTCAAAGTGATCAACTCAGTCAATTGCCCATTTTAGACCAACCATTTCTAATGGGATATCATTAGATTTTTTTTTTTTACTCAATCATTAGATATTATATAGGGAAATATACCCGTCATCTCTATGACTCTATCTATATAATATAATATCTCTATTTATTTCTGTATTATATATATATATATATATATATATATATATATATATTTTTTTTTTTGACTAAGTCTGTATTATATATTTATGGATATCTTTTATTTTTTTATATTTTTCCATGTAGCATTCTATTATTTAATATAATGCAATGAGTAGGTTGGATAGGTTTCTGTTGTCTGATAGTTGGCAAGTTAATTGGCTTAATTGCATTCAGGTTGCTCTTTCGAGGGGCTTATCTGACCACTGTCCGTTGGTACTGCGTGAAGAGGAAGATGATTGGGGTCCTAGGCCCCTTCGCATGTTGAAATGTTGGGCGGATTTTCCAGGTTACCGTTTGTTTGTTAAAGAGAAATTGCTTTCTTGCACGGCGACGAGATGGGCTGGTTTTGTCTTGAAATCTAAGTTGAAATTTGTTAAGGCAGGTCTAAGAGAATGGCACCAGCAGCATGTAAAAAATTTGCCGAGCCGCATAGCTAGTGTTCAGAAACGGTTATGTGAGCTGGATCTAAGGGGGGAAGATAATGCTCTATCTGAGCAGGAAGTTTTGGAAAGAAGAGAATTATTTGTTAATCTCTTTTCCATGGCTCGAACAGAATGTAGTATTTCATGGCAACAATCTAAAATCAAATGGCTCCGAGAAGGGGATGCTAATTCCCGATTTTTCCATGCTCTAGCAAACTCTAAGAGAAGAAAGAATCTGATAGTGATTCCAGCATTTGGTAGGGGTTTAGCCCATTAGAGAGGCCATTTACAGTCATTTTTCAAATCATTTCAAATCACCCAGAAGTACTAGGCCTGATTTAGGCGATTTAGGTTTTAAATCATTGAGTGCAATGGAAGCTAACCTCTTGGTGGCTCCTTTTCAGGAAGATGAGATAAAACAAGCAGTTTGGGAATGTGACAGCTTTAAAAGTCCTGGTCCAGATGGAATTCTTAGTGTCTTTCTTAAAGATTTTTGGCCTGAATTAAAAAATGACTTGGTGCGTTTCTTTGAAGAATTTCATAATAATAGTCGATTGGTGAAAGGTCTTAATTGTACATTCATTGTTTTGATTCCCAAGGTGGCAGCTCCTACTCGTTTATCAGAATATCGCCCCATTTCCCTTGTTAATAGTGTGTACAAGGTCTTGGCGAAGCTTCTTGCAAAGAGATTGAGTAATGTGATACGTAGTGTGATTTCCGAATTCCAGCCGGCTTTCATTAAGGGTAGGCAGATTCTTAATGGCATCTTGATAGCTAATGAAGTGGTGGACGAGGCTAAAAAGGTGAAGAAGGAAATAATTTTATTCAAAGTGGATTTCGAAAAAGCATACGATTCGGTCAATTGGGACTTCTTGTTGTATGTGATGGCTAAAATGCATTTTCCTGTGAAATGGTGTCGGTGGATTTCAGAGTGTGTTCAGTCTGCTTCTGCGTCAGTTATGGTAAATGGGTGTCCTACAAATGAATTTTTGTTTGAAAGGGGACTAAGACAAGGGGATCCTCTGTCTCCTTTTCTCTTTCTTATTGTGGCTGAAGGCTTGAGTGCTATGATGACTGCTTCGGTTCAGTCGGGCTTGTTTTCTGCTTATCAGGTGGGGGGAACAGATTCTTTGAGCATATCGCATCTCCAGTTTGCAGATGATACTCTGTTGATCGGGACGAAGAGTTGGGAGAATATATGTGCCATCAAAGCAACTCTTCTGCTTTTTGAACTGATGTCAGGCCTAAGAGTGAATTATCATAAAAGTATGCTGGTGGGAGTGAATGTGTCGGAGGCTTGGTTGGCAGAGGCGGCAAGTGTTTTAAGTTGCCGAGTGGGTTTCATTCCGTTCATATATCTGTGTCTGCCGATTGGTGGAAATTCAAGGAGACTTTCTTTCCGGAAACCTGTCGTTGATAAAATAAAGGCTCGTCTGTCTGTGTGGAAAAGCCGAAATCTGTCCATGGGAGGCCGTCTGGTTCTGCTTAAAGCCGTTTTGTCTTCGCTTCCGGTTTATTTTCTTTCCTTTTTCAGAGCTCCCTCAGGTACCATTTCTATTATTGAATCTTTGTTTAAATCTTTTTTATGGGGGGGGGGGGGGGGGGGGGGATGGGGAGGCTCGAAAGATTCACTGGATCCTTTGGGATAAGGTTTGCTTAGCTAGACATCATAATGGTTTGGGGGTTCGGAGGGTCAGGGAATTTAATACTGCTTTGTTAGGTAAATGGTGTTGGAGGGTGCAAACGGAAGGTAGTGGGTTATGGCGTCGAGTCCTAGAACACAGGTTTGGTGTTGATAGAGGGGTGATCAAGGATGGAAGGGTTAGGGCATCGACTTGGTGGAAGGATGTGGTGGCGGTTAGGAGGGTTACGTTTAATGGTCGGCATAATTGGTTTGCGGACTCTTTATGTCGACGGGTGGGTGATGGGGAGTCATCGTCTTTTTGGGATGATCTGTGGTTGGGGGCGGGTGTTGTATTGAGACAGCGCTTTCCGCGGTTGGCAGGGCTTTTTTTGGAGGCTGACATAACGGTGGGGGAGTTTTGTCGGAGGGGATGGGGGGTTGGAGGGGGTGGATGGGTGTGGCGTAGACCTTTGTTTGTATGGGAGGAGGAGTTGCTGGAGGGGTGCTGTGAGCTTTTATTTAACATTTTTTTGCAGCTGGGTGTGTCTGACAGGTGGCTTTGGGAAGGTTCGACTTCTGACATATATTCTGTGAAGGCTGCATATTTATCTTTGACTAGTGGTACTAATGGTGTTGCTGTTCCGGAAGCCGTTAGGGTCTTGTCTTAGCATAAAGATGTCCCCCTAAAGGTTTCTGTTTTTGTTTGGCGGTTTCTACTTAATCGCATTCCGACAAGAGATAATCTTCTCCATCGGGGTGTGATACTGGTTCCCATTTATGCAGCTTCGGATGTTCTGTTGAGGAAAATTTATCTCATGTGTTTTTTGTGTGTGCTTTTGATCAAAGGGTGTGGGGTGGCATATTGTCTTGGTTAGGTATTCAGACGGTTCTGCCTTCTTCGGAGGCTTTGTCACATGCTTCTCAATTTATCGGCCTTCAATTTCAGCCGTCCAAACCTGACAAAGTTTTTCAGGTGGTGTGGATGGCAACAATTTGGTCTATTTGGAAATGTCGGAATGAGAGTATTTTTCAACTTAAACAAATTGATTCGGATTACGTAGTAGATCAAATTGTTATTCATATTTGGTGGTGGCTTAAGAGTAAACATAAAGATTTTGTTGTAGACTTTAATTGGTGGTACACCAAACCTCTTTACTGCATTGGATGGAGGGGGGTAGCTTTTATCTTCTTCCTTGTCTTGTTTATGGGGTGTGGTACGTGTTTGGGTTGGCATTGGATGCTTTGTATTTTTCTGTTTGTACTATCTTTAGACCTTGATGTAGCACTCCTTGTGCTTGTTAAGTGATAATAAAATATCTTTTTTGTTGCTTCAAAAAAAAATTATTTAATATAATTTTATGTGTCATATCTTCCTTAGTTTATATTACATAAGTTTATCTTGAAATTTTAGCAAAATAAATATATATATAGGGCGTATCCTATGAAAATGACAAATTATACAAGAACGTGAGAATAAATATTAACCATTAGATTAAGTATGGGGGAGTATGATTAGATTACTATGAGCCATATTTTTTTTTTTGTTACATTAACTAATGGATTAGGATTAAAACTAGCTAACTCAATTCTTTTTTTATTTTTTCGGTTTTTTCTTTCACCCTTTTCTTCTCTCACTATTATTTTTAGTGAAATTCCATAATATAGAGATATAAACGCAAAAAGTCGCCGTCGATTTCCCGATTTCCCATTTGTTGCTCTTATGATCGAAGCAGTGAAGCTTGAAGCCTGAGATGGAGGAGACCAATAGAACGTGTTTCCGTACAAAAATAACAGTGAGACAAGAAAAGGGTGAAAGAAGAAAAAGGTAATATGTACCCAAAAAAAAAATTGAGTTAGTTTTAATCCTAATCCATTAATTAATGTAACAAAAAAAAACATGGCTCATAGTAATCTAATCATACTCCCTCATGCTTAATCTAATGGTTAATATTTATTCTTAAGTTCTCGTATAATTTGTCATTCTTATAGGATACGCCCTCTCTCTCTCTCTCTCTCTCTCTCTCTCTCTCTCTCTCTCTCTCTCTCTCTCTCTCTCTCTCTCTCTCCTCTCTCTCTCTCTCTCTCTCTCTCTCTCTCTCTCTCTCTCTCTCTCTCTCTCTCTCTCTCTCTCTCTCTCTCTCTCTATATATATATATATATATATATATATATATATATATATATATATATATATATATATATATAATACTAATATAAGTTATGCAAAGCACGGGTTAGTTTTTACTTATAAAAATATAAATTGTTTGATTATGATATCAGTTTTTTTTTTAAATTATTTTAATAATAATTAAATTTAAATATATTTATCTACCACTTGTCTCATATATAATTGACGTTGTATTTCTTTGTATCGATTTTAATAATAATAATAATAATAATAATAATAAAAAATCATCATATTTTGATTAGTTAAAATTTTTTGTACAATAATTCCTATTCCTATGAATATAATTTATTTGGTAAGAATCGAAACGTCCCAATCAGAGTTTGAAATCAAGATACTCTGCATAATTATTTTAAGAGGTAAATTTTTTACCACTAAACTACTTGGCAAGAAAGAAAAATAAAATTCGTGCACAATATTTAATTTCTAGAATTAATTTTATCTTTACCTTGTCCATTTATTTTAACCATATAAAATGAATATTAGGTTAACTGAAATCTATATATATTTTTTCATCGATAATTCAACTGATAAAAAATTTCCACAGTGATATTTTAAATAACAGAGAAGAAGAAGAAAAACTTTATTGATTAAAGAGATTTTAACTCCCTAAGTTTCACAATTGTTTGATTTTAGTCACTTAAATTTCAATTGTTCTATTTTGGGCCTCAAGTTTACCCCATTTAGCATTTCCTAGTTCTATTGACTTTTTTTAATTAAAATTACTTATACGGTATTTTAAATAAAATATGTTTTTAAATTTGTTTGTACCCCTGTGTTTTCTTATAAATTTTTTAATGTGTGTGCCCCGTGTGTTTCTAAATAGTATCTTGAATGTGTGTGTATCCCTTGTGTTTTCTTATAAATTTTTTAAGAAAAAAATAATTATATTAAATGGTATATTGACAATGTGTCTATCCTGTGTGATTTTCAGGATTTGCATTGATGACTCAATTATTTGATGTTAACTCCCTAAATTTTACAATTGTTCAATTTTAGTAACCTAAATTTCAATTGTTCAATTTTGGCCCTCAAGTTTACCACGTTTTGTATTTCCTAGTCCCGTTGTCTTTTTTTAAATAAAAATTACTAATGTGGTATTTTAAATAAAAATATTTTTAAGCATGTTTGTATCCCGTGTGTTTTCTTATAATTTTTTGAATGCGTGTGTACCCCATGTATTTTTAAATGATATCTTGAATGTGTGTGTATCACGTGTGTTTTTCTATATAAATTAAAAAAAAAAACTAATAATTATATTGAATGATATCTTGAACTTGTTTGTATCCCATGTAATTTTTCACAGAGATTTTGTATCGCTAATTCAATTATTTGATTTTAACAAACTCCCTAAGTTTCACAATTGTTTGATTTTAGTCACCTAAATTTCAATTGTTCGATTTTGGCCCTCAAGTTTACCTCATTTTGCATTTCTTAGTCCCGTTGACTTTTTTAATTAAAAATTACTTATGTGGTATTTTAAATAAAATATACTTTTAAATTTGTTTGTACCTCGTGTGTTTTCTTATAGTTTTTTTAATGTGTGTGCCCGTGTGTTTCTAAATGGTATCTTGAATGTGTGTGTATCTCTTGTGTTTTCTTATAAATTCTTTAAGAAAAAATTAATTATATTGAATGGTATATTGACTATGTGTCTATCCTGTGTGATTTTCTACAGATGTTTTGTATTGATAATTCAATTATTTGATTTTAACTCCCTAAATATCACAGTTGCTCAATTTTAATAACATAAATTTCAATTGTTTAATTTTGGCCCTCAAGTTTACCACGTTTTGTATTTCCTAGCCCCGTTGTCTTTTTTTAAATAATTTTTTTTAAATAAAAATTACTAATGTGGTATTTTAAATGAAATATGTTTTTAAGTGTGTTTGTATCCCGTGTGTTTTCTTATAATTTTTTGATTGCGTGTATCTTATGTATTTTCTCAATAAAAATCTTATTAATTTTGACCCAGTTATTTAAATTTGTATTACTTATATAAACTTGATCATAATAATATTATTTCTTTTTCTTTTATATTTTGTGCATTATAGAGTATTAAAAATAAATATTTTTACAAATTAAAGTATTAAATTAATTACGTAAATGTTTTTTTACAATTAAATAAATAATTTTTCAAAAAAAATCTTTTCAATTAAATCTCATTAATGTGTCTTATGAAGTAATAAATACTCGATAAATATGAGAAGAACATTTAATTGTTTTCTAAAATAGTTTTCTTATAGTAGATTCGTAAATAATATATTATATCGATTTAGATATTTACGGATATCTTTTTTTTAATAATTTTCTCATGTGACATTCTATCATCATTTAATATAATTCTAGTCACCTCTTCCTTAGTTTATACTACATAGGTTTAGTTTGAAGTTTTAGCAAGATGAACGTGGTTTAATTTCCACCAACAAAAAAAAATATTTTGATGATATTACTTTATTTATATTACATAGATTTATCTAAGAATTTTAGCAAGAAGAACATAATTGAATTTCCATCAACAATAAAAAACTATTTTTATGATTTTTTATTTATTTATACTACATAGATTTAGTTAGAAGTTTTAGCAAGAGGAACGTGGTTAAATTTCCATCAATAACGAAGAAAAAAAATTATGTTATATTATTTTAATTAATTGTTACTAACCATTTTTTTCTTACAAAAAAAACATATTTTTAAAAAAAGTTACCTATATTTTGTACCCATATATTAATACAGAAACTATTTTGTTTATAATTTCTATATACTCTTGGACGGAGATTATTTTTATGGAATTATATTTCTATGAATGTTTTAATATACAGGGTTTATTAATACGAGATGAAAGATATTTTTTTATGTGAACTGAAAAAATTTATACACACATTAATACTGGAAGCTTATTTTTTTAATATGACTTATTTTTAGACTCATATTAGTACGACTGTCTTTTGATTTTATAATTAACACGATGATCAATATTTATACTCATATATTAATAAATGACCCCTTTTTTTTGTAACTTCAATGGGACTAAAATAGAAAACATCATATTATTCGAAACAGAGAGCGCGGAAGATCACTCTCCACCCTCTTTTATCTCTTTAAAATTGTTAAATATATATTATTTTTCATATTTAGATAAAATAAATATAAAATCAATTTCACAAGTAATTGAAAAAAAATTACTTGATAAAAATAATTCACTAATTAAATACATTTTTGATCCTCTAAGTATCATTTAAGTATTTTTTATTCTGTCTTGGTCTTCTAATTTTTATTCCGTTAACTTACTTGGTCCAATAGGTACGAAAATCTCCACATTGTCACCAACTTCTGAATTTGATATTATAGCTTTGCCGATCTTCATAATTGACCGGAGATTGGCAACTTTGGCATTAGGGAGGTACATACACTCGAAGTTTTTTTTTGCGTTATCATTTTGTAATCAAAAAGAATTTCCTCATTCCCTTCTTTTATATCAGTTGGTTTCTATCAAATTCCTACTAATGTAGAGATAAATATATATACTAACTTTTAAAACTCAATATTTGTAAAAAAATTATCCAGTTACCTAATTCTTGTTAGACTGTAGTAGTTATATACTAAACATCTTAAAAAACAATTGTAGCGTGCCAAGAGAAATTGGTAGAGATAAAAACTATTGGTATTGAGTTTAGTTCATGAGAATCATATCATTTTATACATGATTGTGCTTAGGCTTCAACTTATTAATGTGTTGCACTATACTACTTACCAAACAACAAAATTAAGATTTGCTTATTTTCTTTTTCTATGATCTTTTTTTGTGTGTCACATATTGATTCTGAAATTGTAAATTTAGAACAAGTAGAATTTGCTAAAGGGAGTATAAAAATCGTAAATATAAGTCATTCAATTGCAATATTATACTTAGACAATTACACCCCTAACTTTTATTTAATATAAATCATAACATGGAACCATAATACAAATTCATAACACAAAAATAAAATATATTTATCTATACTCAACTGGCATAACCATGAAGAGGCTCCACACAATAATATAATTTTTATATTAATCAAACTCACACACTCACACGATATTAATTATATATAGATATAATACATGCACACCAGTCATGCATGGTCTCAAAATCATTGATCATGGAAGATTTTGATGTTTAGAATTAGGAGTATCAGCTGTTTTGTAAGGAGGAGTAGGACAAATTGTATGGTAAATGGGACAGCAATAAGTAGCCAAAAGATAACAATCAGTCGGAAAACCAAACTTTATAGATTTGTAAATACCATTATCATCATCTTTCTCCAATTTGTCACCACTTCCTGCACTCTCAACACTATATAGCCATTGAAAAATGCCACAATAAGAAGAACTAAAATAAATGAAGCACTGATATTTGCCATAGTGTATCAATGTATGTATGTGATTATTATGTTCTCTTACTACTAATATTTTGCATGGATTGAGTTGGCTCTAAATCACTCAAATTTATAGAACTAAGGATTACCATATATGAGAAGTGAATGCATTAAGTATGAGTTTACGTGAAGAATATTTTTTTCCCACAAAATTAATTAAGGTAGGTGAAAACCATGTGGATGGTATTAAATATTATTAATGTGGTTTCCTTTTATGATTGTTGTTTAAGGTTGACTAGGTTATCTAATTAAACAAAATTAAGGAATAAATAGTAGTAGTATCATTAAATTAATTAAATGATCCCTTTGAAAAATAAAATTAAGTTGAATGATCTTCAGCCAGCCAAGCTCTGCCACTGTGACATTGTCCATTATGAGTGCCTATATTGTGTATTTGTTGGGGGTAAAGTATCCAGGATTAGTGTAGAACTGTAAATTGAGTACTATACTTCATATATAAGAAAGACAATTATACAAACAATTTCTTGCTTAGGTAAGAAGTAATTTCGATCTTGCATTGTTAATTAGGAATCAATTTTGTCACCTCATCAAGCTTCAATGACAAAAATAATTTTAATTAAGAGACGTTTCTTATTATTTTGTAAGGCACATATTGATGGTATTACTTGAAGTGCTACGAAAGCAATTGTTTTTAATTAAAGACTTTATGGTAGAATTAAAAAAATTGTTTTTTATTATCAAATTTTAATGAAATGTCCTCGTAGGATAGTTCAAGTGGTAAGAGCTGAGGGGATCTTATCCACAGGATTTGAATACATTGAGAAATGTAAAATTAATGATCTTGGCCAAGTGAATTTCAAGTCATTAAATGGCACATTTTATAACTAAAGACTATTAGAAAGGGGATTGGGTATTTGTTATGCTATAGCATCAGCATAGATGAAAGTTATGCATCTATACCTTCATGTCAACTGAGAAGTAACACCAAATCAAGCAATGATGAAATCTGGAGCAAAGATAAATGATCTCTTAGAATGACATTAATTGAAACAAACAATAATAATATGAATTCTCCTCTATCTATATATTGAATAGTACTATTAGTCCTCACCCAGAAAAATGTTGCAAAACACATTCAACAAAGGAATACTATATTAGGACAAAGGTCTGCCAAATCAAAATTTGTTGAAACTTCTCTTTAGTTCAATTACAAACATGTCTTTGTTCATAATGTTCTCCAAATGTTACAAACTTGCAAAATAATATTCATAGAAGGGACTAAGTTGGTGAATTTCCCATTGAAACTTTTAAATAATAGTGATTTCAATAAAATAAAATAAAAACTTCTGTTTGGCTACATATGAGTGGTTGGTTCATGATGTTAGTCAAAGTCTTCTCTATTTTATAAAAAACCAGTTCAACCAAATGAAGTGATCAAACAAACCAATGACCCTTTCATCTGCATTTTGTGCCTTTCCTTAGAGTTGACCTTAATTCATGTCTTCCAGTTTAATCAAATCAATGTCTTCTTCTTCATCCTCCAACCCTCAATGGATCTATGATGTCTTCCTCAACTTCAGAGGGACAGACACGCGTCAGAGTTTCGTCTCTCATCTTGATGCTGCCCTCACAAATGCCGGTATCAACACTTACATTGACCGCCAACTTCACAAGGGAACTGAACTGACACCACAACTATTGGGAGCAATAGAAAAGTCTCATATATCTATCCTTGTTTTCTCCAAAAACTACACACAATCTAGTTGGTGTCTTAATGAGCTAGAAAAAGTCATGGAATGTCACAGAACTCTTGGCCAGGTTGTTGTCCCTGTGTTTTATGATGTTGATCCAACGGTTGTGCGACACCAGAAGGGTGGTTTTGGACAAAAACTGAGAGCTACTGCAAGAAGGGTATACTTTCTCCAAGGAGGAGAGGAAAAGATGGAAAATGTGATGTCAAATTGGAGTACTGCACTCACCCAAGCTGCTAGTTTGTCTGGTTGGGATGTTCCCAATTGCAGGTAGCTAAATCAATACCTTTTTACTTTCTTGCTTTTTATATATTTCAACAATATTGTTTGACACGAGTCCGTTTGGATTGAGTTATTTAAGTTTTTTTGCCGGTGTAAGCACTTGTGAGTTGTTAGACTGTTTAGGAGAGCATATGGAAATAACTTACGACATGTACATGAGTTGTTTTTAGCTTATTTGCATAAGCTCTCAATGATAGCTTACGAAAACAACTTATAGCTTCTATGCAAACAATTTGACTTTGTTTTATCTTTTGTTATAGAAATAATTTATACATAATCAAGCTGTTTATCCAAACAAGGTCGCAGTCTTTCCTAATGTATGCTCACTCTTTGTGTTTTATATTTATTACCATCCAAGAAGTGAAGGTGAACTAATGCAAAAACTTGTTGAGGATGTTTTGGCAAAACTAGACAGCACATTCTTGTCTATTACCGAATTTCCAGTTGGATTGGAATCTCGTGTACGAAATGTGACTGATGTTATTGAAAATCAACTGAAGAAAGTTTGTGTGATAGGGATATGGGGAATGGGAGGATCTGGTAAAACAACCACAGCTAAAGCTATCTACAATCGAATTCATCGCAAATTTGTCGATAGAAGTTTCGTTGAAAATGTTAGAGAAGTATGTGAAAAGGAAAATAGAGGGATTATTCATTTACAACAGCAACTTCTTTCAGATATCCTGAAACAAAAGAAGAAAATACATAGCGTTGTGTTAGGAACAACTAAGATTGAGAAAAGATTCCGGGGGAAAAAGGTACTCATTGTACTTGATGATGTGGCCACACTTGAACAGTTAAAATCGCTGTGTGGAAATCCTGAATTGTTTTGTCCGGGAAGTGTACTAATTGTCACAACTAGAGATCTACGGCTACTTAATTTCTTTAAGGTGGATTATATCTGTACAATGAAGGAAATGGACAAGAATGAGTCCCTTGAGCTTTTTAGTTGGCATGCTTTCCGACAACCGAGTCCAATAAATGACTTCTGTAAACTTTCAAAGAATGTAGTTGCTTATTGTGGAGGATTACCGGTTGCTCTTGAAGTTCTTGGTTCTTACTTATATGAGAGGACAGAACAAGAATGGAAAAGTGTACTCTTGAAATTAGAGAGAATTCCCAATGATCAAGTGCAAGAGAAGCTGAGAATAAGTTATGATGGTTTAAAGGATGATATGGAAAAGGACATATTTCTTGACATAAGTTGTTTCTTTATCGGAAAAGATAGAGCTGATGTTACAGAGATACTAAATGGTTGTGGACTTCATGCAGATATTGGAATAACTGTCCTCGTAGAGCGGAGCCTGGTCAAAATTGAAAAGAATAACAAGCTTGGGATGCACGATTTAATAAGAGACATGGGGAGAGAAATTGTACGTGAAAGTTCACCAAAAGAGCTTGGGAAGCGTAGTAGATTGTGGTTTCGCGAGGATGTACATGATGTTTTGACAAAACATACTGTAAGAACTTTTTTAGCATAAATTTGAAACTTTTGATCATCTTTCATAATCTTATCAAGATCATAGAATCTGTTTGTTTTTGAATTATTTTGCTCTTAAAAATAATGGGTGAAAATTCATAGAATCTTTGTTTGTTCTAATTGTTTTTCCCTTCACATGTAGGGAACAGAAACTGTAGAGGGATTGGTTTTGAAGGTACAAAGAGCCAATAGAATTCCCTTAAGTACTGACTCTTTCAAGGAGATGAAGAAACTGAAACTTTTGCAGCTTGATCATGCCATCCTCACAAGAGATTATCATTATCTTTCCAAAGAACTGAGATGGATTCATTGGCAAGGATTTACCTTCGATTATATACCCGACGACTTTTATCAGGAAAATCTAGTTGTTATTGACATAAAGTACAGCAATATCAAACAAGTGTGGAAGGAAACCAAGGTATAATTTTCAGATATACTTTACATTTCCTATATCCTTCTCTAACTATTCTTTTGAACTTTTCATCTTCTTGCAGTTGTTGGATAAACTAAAAGTTCTCAATGTTAGTCATTCTAGATACTTGAAAAACACTCCTGATTTTTCAAAATTACCGAATCTACAAAAGATTATGATGAAGGATTGTCCAAATTTGTCCGAGGTACACCACTCCATCGGAGATCTCAAGAATCTACTTCTGTTGAATTTGAAGGACTGTACAAGTCTTAACAATCTTCCAAGGGAGATCTATCAAATGAAATCTTTGAAAACTCTTATACTTTCTGGTTGTTCAAAGATCGATAAATTGGAAGAAGGCATGGGACAGATGGAATCCTTAACAACACTGATTGCGAAAGATACATCTGTAAAAGAAGTTCCCTATTCAATACTAAGATTAAAAAACATTGGATATATCTCCCTATGTGGATACGAAGGATTATCACGTGATGTTTTTCCTTCTCTCATTATGTCTTGGATGACACCAACTATGAATTGCTTACTCTATATTTCCCCATTTGGGAGCATGTCATTGTCTCTGGTTTCCTTGGCCTTTGAGAGTGATAATTTGGGCGATTTATCACCAAATCCTATCATCCTTTCAACACTTGGAAGATTTTGGGTTCAATACCGCTTAGAGGTTCGAGTAACTCAAGAATTAAGAAAATTTCTTGATGATCTATACATTGTAAGTTTTTCTGATGAGTTGGAAACAACATCACATGAATCACAAAGTTCAGGTTTTTCCTTAAGATCACTTTTGATTGAATCTAGAAGTTGCCACATAGTCATCAATACTATTGACAAAAGCATATCACAGGTTCCTTCTCTATCATCTCTTCTTTTCTGATCTTTATTATTTGTTAAAATAACATATTTTCCATTAGCATTTTTTTTCTCTTGGAAAGCGAAAGTCCCTAAAGAGATGAACTTATTCAAATATCTAACACGTAAACTAATACAAAAAGAATGTAGTTATCATCTTGTTTTTGCTTATTGTTGATTATTGGTTTATCAGGAGATCATTGAAAATCCTCAACAAGCATTACCTTCTCTTGCACCAGATACCATAAAAGTTCCTTCTGATTTTATGAACAGCTTACCTCAGGAAACAATTCTTGAAAAAGGTTCTTCAACTTCAATAATTTATCTAACATCACCAAGATTGAAGCAAGAGAAGGTAAATGATAGCATCACTAGTAAATCCTCCACTTCAAAGGGTCCAAGTCCAATAGAAAAGGTTTCCTATAAACCAGAATCAGTTTCTGAGTATTCATCGGTTGATTATTCTAAATACAAGGAACTTATTGAAGAGAACCCTCTAGCAATGATGGAGAAACTCCTTTCTGGTGAACTCAGTTTTTCAAATACTTCACAATCAACAACAAAACAAGGAGAAGCTACTCAAGTTGAGAGGGAACCAATCAATACACTGCTTGATGACTTAAGACAACTAGTTTTTTCAAGTAACCTTTTGAAATATATGCCCAATGACACGAACCACAGAGAAAAGGTAAACAGTTTATTATTTGAACTCGATGATAGGGTCGATGAACTGTCTGAGAAACAAGTTTTGGGTCTTGCTGAGTTCACTAAAATCTTCAATGAAGCCACAAAAATCATTGATGATAGTCGTGATAATGCCGATTCTCTTCAAGAGCTTGAAGTGAACCACAAAAACACAATGTCTAAAATTCAGGCTTCCAACGAAAAAATAAAGAGATTTTCCGAATCAATTTCTGCTGGCCAGAACAAAATCAAAGATATAGATAGTCAAATTGAGGGTATACAAACACAAATTCAATTACTTAAGGAGCAAGTAAATAAGTTTTGTCAAGAAAAGTCTCTCTTGAAAGATACTTGTTCAAAATGTCACGAAAAAAGGGTTGATATTATGAAAGTAGTCAAAAGTATATCCTCAGAAGCTGTGGAAATCCTTGAGAAAACTTCCCACCTTGAAAAGAAAGAACAAGTATTCAGTTTAAATTATAAGAGACTCGAAGAGCGCTATACCAAAATGAGTTCATCACCTCCTTTTTGAATTTAGATACGTTATTATTTGTTTAACTACTTTATACTAATTTGTTTTGTGGTATGTAACTATGATACTATCATTTTGATTACAATTTGTTCTTTTTCTTCTTGTATTGTTGTATTTTTCTTCATTCATCTAGTGTGACACTAAGAAGTTGTTTCATTCTGCTTATTTAATGTCCCTTGTTTTGTTTATACACTTGAAAGATAGGAAATAGTGAGTCGTCTTCCACTTCATTTCTTATCATTTTAAGAAAATGCTAAATAGTGCCCCGGAACACTTGTTAATTGTTAAGGATTAAGATCAAATATAATGTTAGATTTTGAGGCATACACGTAACTTAACTTATACTAGGTTAGGAAATTTTCGCAGACAATTACATGTGGAGTTTACTGTAAATATTTGCTCTTTTTTATAATTTTTATGTAATTTTTTTTTTCATTTCAAAAGAAAAAATATTATACAAAGGGGAAAATCTTTATTAATTCGAAAAATATTAATGTCTATTTTACAACTTTTTTTGAGGAGATTCAAACTCGATTTCTTAAGAATAAAAGACTAAGCTGACATGACAGAACTATTTTTTTTCCTTATGAAATTAAAAATTGATATGATTTTTAATTTTAAATAATATATTACTTTATATTTATTTTAAAATTAATATTATTTAAAGGTAAAACAACATATTTTTTAACAAAGAGTATTAAAATCCATTAAATAATATATTCTTCAAAAATATTTATTTTTCATATTAACTATACCACAATTTTGAAAATCAGAAAATTAGTGACACAAATGCATATGATGTTGCTTCCAAATTAGAAAATTTTGTATCATTCTTTTCAATTTTTTAGTAGATAGTTGAGATTATGTGTCACATAATTGCACCCAAAAACTTTGAATCTTTTCAAGGCTACCCAGTATTGGTAGTATATGCAAAGATAAAGGCATTTACGTACCCAAAAATAAGTCATTTTCTGGACATCAATGCTCCACATATTATGAAAAAGATTTAAGATTTTCCAACCTGTCAAACAATTGAAACAAACATGATGCCTAGAGTTTACTCGACAACAACCTTATTTTTGAACTTCTCCTGTACTTTGTTTATGCAGCATAGGAAGGTGGCTCCTACCTCATGAAAAATGTTATTGGAATCCAATATTAAGACTTTGGCATTCCCAGAAAACAAAAATGGTTGATACATACCTTTACTCCTGTTAAAGGTTACATACACACTACAATTTTCTTTATGAATCTTACAAAGGAATTTATCTTTGGCTCTTTCTTTAGCTCCTTCTTTGGCTCTATTTCCACGTCAATTGATTCGCCATAAATTAGATAGATAGCTGTCTTCTTGATAGACAATCCATGTCTAAAAAGTACAAAAATCTCTACTTTGTCACCGGATCCTAGATGTGAAATTATTCCCTGCCAATCTTCATCATTAAACGAAATTACTGTGTTTTGCTTGTATATTTGAATAGTGCACTTTGTGTAATTAACAATCAAGACACTAATAAGATATTCAACTGCCTCGTTTTCGGGGCTTGATGAATATACAACACACAAAGTCATTCCCTTAATGTGATTATCACTATCTCGAGGAACAGCGAAAAACACAGAATGTCCTTCACCTGTATGGTTTAACCAGCGAGGATAATTATCTCCAGGAAGAAGAACATCACATGACTCAGTCGTTGTCAATACCTGCGCCATGAAAAAAAAACATAAGGTGTGTTTGATGTGCTAAATATAAAGGATCATACACAAGTACACTTATTTCATGTTTGATTAAAATGATCATAGGACAAGATAAAAATAAAAGATGAAAACTAAGTTTAAAAAGCTTAATTAATAGTTAAAATGAATAATAGTTGATAATTATAGAAAGAAAGAAAGAAGGAACCTCTGATATGCTTTTGCTGAGAGTATTAAAGACTTCTTGATAATGTCCCATTCCAATAAAAAACGACCTCAAAGAATGGTTTGCAATTTGAGATTCATGTGATGTCATATCTTCTAATTCATCACATTTTACACCGTGTATGTCATCCAAAATTATTGTCAATTGCTTAGATAGTTGAAACTCTGTGTCACATTGCACACAAACACTTCGAAGTTTTGAAAGACTGCTAAGCATTGGTGACAGATCCCCAAAACAATTATTCTGCAAATTAATGGAAACTAGAGACGAAGACATGACTCCAAATGGACGATTACAGGATAGTGGTTTCATTGTTGGCGACATCCAAGACCAAATGAGAGAAGGAAAAACATCGAGTGATAATCCTTCGTATCCACATAGGGATATATATCCGATGCTTTTTAATCTTACAATGGAAAACGGAAGTTGTTTAACAGCAGTTTCATCTGCAATTAGAGTTGTCAAAGATTCCATTTGCACTATATCTTCTTCGAGTTTGTCGATCTTTGAACAACCAGAAATAATGAGAGTTTTCACAGATTTCAACTTATATGTCACACTTGGGAGATTGCTGAGACTAGTACAATCCTTCAAATTTATCAGAAGAAGATTGCGGAGATCTCCAATGGACTGGTGTACCTTGCACAAACTTGGACAATCTTTGAGAATGAGCTTTTCGAGATTTGGTAGTTTTGAAAAGTTAGGGGTATTTGTCAGGTACTTTGAATGACTAAGATTGAGGATTTTCAGGCACTCTAGCAACTGCAAGAAGACAAATTATTAAATGAAAATATTTAGGAATTAAGGAAAAATGAAATGGTGGCAAGTTCCAACAATTACTATTGTTATATGGTTTAAAATGAAAAATTGCATGTAACATATACCTGAGGTTCCTTCCACAAAAGTTTAAGATTACTATGTTTTAAGTCAAGCACAACTACATTTCTCTGATGAAATTTGTCGGGTATGTTTTTTAAAGGAAATCTTAGCCAAGAGACCCATCTTAGCTTCTTGGAAATATATCCATAATCTCCATTGAGTTGTACATGTTCAAGTTGTAACAGTTTCAATCCCTTCATTTCCTCAAAAGCATTTGCATTGAAGCGATCTCTATTGGCTCCTTGCAACTTCAAAGCCAGTCCTTCAGTAGCTTCGGTCCCCTGCGAATAAAAGAGAAAAGTTAAACCTCTATTGCTTGCATTGGAAAATTATATTTAGAGATGCAACCCAGGCACACATACCGCATCAAGGCAAGGTAAACACATATATGCAGAGAGAATAGTTCTTACAGTATTTTTTGTCAGTACATCAATCACATCTTCATGAAACCACAATCGACTACGCTTCTCAGGTTCTTTTATTGAGCTATCACGAACAATCTCTCTTCCCATGTCACGTAGCAAATCATGCATTCCAAGTTTGTTATTTTTTTCAACTTTTATGAGGCTTCGCTCTATGAGAACTGTTATTCCAATATCTGCATGCAGCCCACAGCCATTTAGTATTTCAGTAACATAGGATCTATCTTTACCGATAAAGAAGCAACATATGTCAAGGAATATATCTTTCTCCATTTGATCCCTCAAACCATCAAAGCTTATTCTTAATTTCTCTTGAACTTGATTATTGGGAATTTTTTCCAGCTTTGACAGTACACTTTTCCACTCTTGTTCTGTCCTCTCATACAAGTAAGATCCAAGTACTTCAAGAGCAAGTGGTAACCCTCCACAATAAGCAACTACATTTCTTGAGAGTTCAATGAAGTCTTGTTTAGGACTTGCTTCCCTAAAGGCGTGCCAACAAAAAAGCTCAAGGGACTCGTTTTCCTCCATTTCCTCGACTTTATAAACATAGTCAACTTTTAGAACATTAAGTAGACGCACATCTCTCGTTGTAATGATTACCACACTTCCTTGACTAATCCACTTACGGTTCGCACAAAGAGCTTTTAACTGCTCAAAACTGGTCACATCATCAAGTACAACAAGTGTCCTTTTACTAGAGAGTCGTTGCTCTATCATAGTTGTCCCCATCGCTATGCTATGTATCTTCACCTTTATTTTTATGATGTTTGAAAGAAGCTGTTCCTGTAAATGAATTCGACCCTTGTCTTCCTTACAAACTTCTCTAATATTTTCAAGGAAACATCTATCTGAAAATTTGTGATGGATTTTATTGTAGATTGCTTTGGCTATAGTAGTTTTACCTAGTCCTCCCATTCCCCAAATCCCTACTATACAACCTTCGCTTGATCGTTGCTCCAAAAACTGAGTCACATCTTGCACATGGGACTCTAATCCAACTGGAAAATCAGTAATAGACAATAAAGCGTTGTTTAGGTTTGCCAAAACAAAATCAACAACTTCCTCCACAACATGGCTCTCACTCCTGTAAAAGTTGTTGTAAGACACAAACAAAATGAGCATAAATGATGAACAATTGCTTAAAATAATATATTTTCATGCAATATGAGGGATTGAAAATTTGAGTCAAGACGGACTACAATAACAAAATTGTTTGGCTTTCATAGTTCTTGAAACAGTCTTTTTCCTTTGCAAACCTAAGAGCGCTTAGATGAGATGGCGTGAGTTTCTTTTGGCTTAACCAACCAAGGTCCTGGATTCGATCCTTGTTTACGGCATGTAATAATGTTAAAACTCTTAGGGAGAGTTTGCCATCCATGTAGACCCCACAAGACTCGAGAGATTAATTTTTGCACAAAGGATACCCAATATACATCAAAAACAAGTTGATTTCAAAAAAATAGATATGAAAAGCTAAAATCAATTCTACCTCATACAAAATTGAAGCTAAAGACAATTTTTTTTTTGGTCATGTAGCCTAGAAATTCCACTCTTGGATAAGTGGGATGACCGAGGTTCGACCCGCCGAACCTTGCATATATAATGCAATGTCCTACCAACTGAACTAAGTCAAGCTAAAGACAATTTTATTACCTGGATTTACCGACATCAAAACCAGCTAAATTAGCAGCTTCAGTGATCACTCTCTTCCAACGGATCATCTCATCAGTCAACCGTGGATATATCAACTCAAGTTTTTCCAATCCTTGTTGATAAGTACCCTCTTGTTTCCGAACATGAGAAGGATCAACATAGTAAAATATAGGAATAACAACCTGACCAATGTTTCTATGACATTCCATGATTTTATCGAGTTCATCAAGACACCAACTAGACTCAGCATAGTTTTTTGAAAAAACAATTATGGATATCTTAGAACCTTCAATGGCACGCCATAGTTCTTGATACAGTCTTTTTCCTTTGACAAGCTTGTCGTCAAGGAAAGTGTTGATTCCTGCATTTGAGAGAGAAGAATAGAGGTATGAAACGAAACTGCTACGTGTGTCTTCTCCTCTGAAGCTTAGGAACACGTCGTGGATCCACCGTGGATTCGATGATGACGAAGAAGATGACATTGATTCAATCAAAGTCAACGGTCACAAGAGGGAGTTCAGAAACATTTTGCAGCGACGGCAAATATAGTCTAAAAATAAATGTTACACCAAAAAAAATGTAGTACAGCATCTTTTTTACTTTCTAATTTTTATCTCTAAAAATTTAAGAGCACGAGGCTAATTAAATTAATTTGATTTTAACATAGACTAAACACTCCATTCAGAATTAGGGGTCTCAATAATTAGTAGACTTAGTGCTCGTTTGGCCCGGCTTATTTTCTACTTTTTTTCTTCTCCTTAAAAATAGTAAAGTAGGAAAAAATTGTGTTTAACTCTACTTCTTTTTATTTTTTACTTCTTTACTTTATTTTTCTAATACTTTTAAAGAGAAATATGGCTAAATTCAATTTTATACTTCTCTATTTCGTTTAAGCTAAATAGAAAAGTAGAAAATAAGCCGGGTCAAACGGACACTTAATAGTAGTGTAACTTAATCTTAATATGTTCTAGTTAGGTTATTGGTTGGTTTTTTTTTAATAGATAATATTAGTTGTTAGTATATTAGTACAATTGTTAGTTTTCTTTTTTGTCTGGACTTGAACTCTGGACCTGCTGCTTCTTAACTCTTAACTCAACCAGTTAAACAGTTGAATTATCCATCCCCCTTAGGGGTCTCAATTGTTAGGTTACTAGTGGTCGAATTGGAGTTCTCGGCAATTAGAAGACTTAACCCATTGTCTAATTTATTCTAATATGTACTCCTTCTGTCTAATATTATAAGAGAAAAAATAAAAATCATATTTATTAAGAAAAAATAAAGTATAGTAGATTGAAAATATGTATTTTTGTATTTGTCATGTTAACATGTGCTTTAAGGGCACATTTTAAGGATACTCAAAATAGTAACTTTGTTTTGAAATTAACAATGTTTGACTTTTAAAAATATGAAATGTACAAGTTTTAATACTAAATTTCTTTTATTAGTATACTAACAAGTGTCTCAAGGGTACATGTTAACATTTCCCTTTTGTATTTTCTTTGAAAAAAATTGCATGTAAAGATATTAAAACAATTTCTATTGGTTATTGATTGTGGAAAAGATAAGAGAAAGTAATTTTTTCTTGAAAAGATAAATGTTTATGTTTTTTCTCTTATATTTTAGGACAAAAAAATAGATTTTTTTTCTCTTATATTATAGGAGGGAGGGAGTACTACTTAGGTACTTGTGGTCGAATTGAGTTTCTCAGCAATAAGTAACAACAAAAAAGAAAAACTATTCATTAAGAAAGAAAGAAAGTTCACATTGCATCATTTCTAAGAAGATCATGAACACTTTTTAAGGAGAAGTATGAGTTAAGAAGTCGGCATTTGCACATTAGTTTGATTCTCTAAATGTGTGATAAAGTGAACAACTTTTTTATATATTGATTCAACACAACATGAATATATATGATACTTAATTTGTGGACTTTTGATACAGTGTAAAAAGTCAGAGTAACAGTCAATGTCATCGATTGTTGTGTCTTTGGCCAGCAAGAGACCCATGTAGATACCCGACCATTCCGTCAGCAAAATGTAAGATGACTCGTGAATGTTAAAAATAACATGTGCTCTGCTCATGATTGTTAGAAAATTTCTCTACCCACTCCCATAATTCTTTTTCCACCTAACTACCTTATTTGCTTTTAGGGGATATTTAAGTAAAATTCCCGAATTTTGAGTGAAGTTTGGGCGTACAGACACCAAATCCCGAAATGGATTTCAGGTTCTAGATCCCGAAATGGTGTATGTACCCCCAAAACTTCACACAAACTTTAGGTGGATATGGACACCATTTCGGAGATCTAGATTCCGAAATGGTGCATGTACCTTCAAAACTTCACACAAACTTTAGGTGGGTATGAACACCATTTCGGGATCCCTGTAAAACTTCACATAAACTGATCCCAAAACAGTACTTATACCCCAAAAACTCAGCATAAATTTTGGATTCTACATCCTGAACATTATTTCGGGATTTACGTCTCGAATTAAAAGACAATTTTAAATTTTAGGGGATTATAGAGAATCATAAGGAATAGAAATTTTTTCCGATTGTTAGTGTTCTTTTTTTTTTTTTGGTGAACTAAGAGGGCCAAGCCCGAAAATTACAAAATTACTCTAACATTTCTGGACATGCAAGCCCCAAATATATCATCAAAAAGGAGGTTTTGGAGATCCCTAGTAAGATTCTCTATAATTCTCACATCATAAGAATCCTGGTTGAGACTAAAACTAGCTAGTCAATCTGCACATCTATAGATAATAATTTTATACTAAAAATTATGTATTTTATTTTTAAAAAGCAAAATTTATTTTATTTTAGACATAATTACAATTATTATCGCTATGTGTTTTGTGTGTGGGGTTGTGCTTAGAAAAAGGGTGATTCAGAATCATAGCTATACTGGACTCCTCACCTTCCGTTATTTATCCTCTCCTTGACTCCTTCCATAAGAGCTGCTCTCATTCTGACCCTAAAGTCAACTACTCTTCAATACCATTTTCATATTCATTCTGCTTCTAGTTGCATAAGTGCATAACATAAGGAAAAAAATGAAGGTATGCTTCACACTTTCTAATTTTGATTCTTCTGTGTTTTTTTTTTCTTTCATATTTATTATTAATTCCTTTTATAGAATGAATGGTTCACTTTTTAATTTTAGCTGAAATTTTTGATACCATTTTTTATTTTCCATGAACTTCCCCTTTTATTCTGATTTTGAGTTAGGATTAAAATCAGTTTTTGATTTCCACTTGCAGAAGATGGCGTTCAAGTTAGATTTACATGATGATAAGGCTAAGAAGAAGGCAATGAAAAAAGTTACAACTATTCCAGGTACCAAATCATTATTTTATTCTTCACTTTGCGTTATTCTTTACAGTTTTACCTTCTTTTATTTCTGGTCAAGACAATTTTACCTTCTATTCTCTTAAAAAATGAATTAGAGAATAACTTGACATCAAAATTTATTGGTTTTTAGATCTCCACAATCTTAAGTATTTCATGTTTATTTAGTATTTAAATTCTAATTATTTTATATTAACTATAAAAATTCTAACATTTGTGCTATGTTTTTGTCAAAAAAATAAATATTTGTGGTATGGTATAATTGAATGATACTTTTGGGTCCCCGTATGATAGCTCAAGTGGTAAGAGCTGGGGACATATGAGTTGGGTAGGGGGAGGTCCATGGTTCGATCCTTGGCGGGAGCAATCTATATTTCCGATGTACCAAAAAAAGAATGATACTTTTGGTTAGAATGAAAGGTGCGTTTGTTTGAGATTAAAATAAAATAGTTTTTTTTAAAAAAATCTATTTTTAAAAAATAGATTTATTTTGTAGAGATTTTGAAAAAAATCTAAAGTTGTTTTCTGTTTGTTTACAATTATAAAAATCATTTTTGAGAACAAACATATGGTACTTGCTTTTAAAAAATAGATTTTGAGAAAATCAGTTGAAAATAGCTTTTCATTTTAGACTCAAAAATGATTTTTTTTAACAAAATTATTTTTATGAAAATCTGAAACAAACACATCAAAAATGAAAAAAGTGATTTTTTTATAAAAAAAATAGATTTTTTCTGGAAAAAATCCAGAACAAACGCACCCGAAAGCTATAGAAGAAGTAACTCATCCCTTTTTACTTAAATCTCACCTTGAACTTCCATGATGATCTGCCTAATTTTCAAACTAGATCCTCTGCCTTTTCGGGTTATACTTCGGTTAGTGGTTTTAATCTATTTACCTCAAACAAATGACTTACATAATAGTTGGTGTCTAATCTTGTTGGCATCTAATGAACCCTTCAAGTTAATTCCTTGTAAAGATAGTTCTTGTTTCGATTAGTTCAATATAATTGGATTGACTTCTTTCACATTTGAACGTTATGCTCAAAATATTCAAATAATAGTTTAGTCCCTTCATTTAAATAACATGAATCGATTTATTCATTTTTTTCAAATGTATTACTACAATTTTAAAGGATATATGTTTTTCTTGGTTCAGCAAAACACTATTTAAGTCAATATATACGACATAGGTCTTTCATTGGTTCGGATGCATAACAAATTAATATACTTTTTTTTAAAAGACTGATTTTTTATTTTGTAAATTTGAAAGACTAAACTGCTCGACTAATACAATTTCAAGGCTTTCAAATGTCTTATTGATTGTATGCATCATGTGTTTAGGGATTGATTCCATCTCACTGAGCATGAAAGAGAATATAATGACAGTGATAGGAGACGCAGATCCAGTAAATGTGATGATAAAATTGAGAAAAATTTGTCCCACAGATATAATATCTGTAGGACCAGCAAAAGAGCCCGAGAAGAAGAAAGAAGTACCCAAGAAGGAGGGAAAAAATAATGTAGCGGATTCTTCAATGTCTTCTCCGTTTTCTTCTTCTCCGTCTTCCCCATCTTCTTCTTCTTCATCCTCCGATTCTCGATTCATTCACGATGTGTTCATAAATTTCCTTCCAAAAGATGATAGCATGATTTTCGTTTCTCATCTCGATGTTGCCCTCGCAAAAGCCGGAATCGAACCTTACACCGACTATCAGCTTCACAAGGGAAGTGAGCTAGGACTTGAAGAACTATTGGAAGATGTTGATATATCTATCCTTGTTTTCTCACAAAACTACACTGAATCTAGTTCCTGTCTTAATGAGCTGCAACAAATCATGGAATACCACAGAACTCGTGGCCACATGGTTATACCCGTGTTTTACGACATTGATCCATCGGTTGTGCGTCATCAACAGGGGGCTTTTGGAAAAAAATTGTGTGCAACTGCGGAAAAAAGATACTTAGATAGAGAATTGAGGGAAAATATGTTGTTGAGTTGGAAGCGTGCACTCACCCAAGCTGCTAGTTTGGCTGGTTGGGATGCCACCAATTACAGGTAAATCAGCACTTTATATTTTTTTTTTTCTTCAAAACATGAGAATATTTTTTTGACCTTGTATGTAATGCTCACTCTGTGTTTTATAATTATTTATTACCATCCAAGGAATGAAGCTGAACTACTGCAGCAAATTGTTGAGGACGTTTTGAGAAAGCAAAACATTGGATTTCAAGTTGGATTAGATTCCCGTTTGCAACAAGTGACTGAGTTAATTGAAAATCAATCAAGCGAAATTTGCTTCATAGGGATCTGCGGAATGGGTGGATCGGGTAAAACAATCACAGCCAAAATCATCTACAACCAACTTCATGGGAAATTTTTGAATAGAAGTTTCATTGAAAATGTTAAACAAGTCTGTGAAAACGAAAATAGCGGGATTATTCATTTACAACAACAACTTCTTTCAGATATCCTGAAAACAAAGACAAAGATACATAGCATTGCAGAGGGGAAAATGATGATCAATGAAAGATTTCAGGGGGAAAAAGTACTCGTTGTACTTGATGATGTGACCACATCTGAACAGCTACATGCGCTATGTGCAAATCCTAATTTGTTTGGTCCAGGAAGTGTATTAATTGTTACGACTAGAGATGTACACCTACTTAGGTTATCTAATGCCAATTATGAGTTTACAATGAAGGAATTGGACGAAAATGACTCCCTTGAGCTTTTCTGTTGGCATGCTTTTAGACAATCTAGTCCAATAGAAGACTTCAATGAACTCGCAAGGAGCGTAGTTGCTTATTGCGGAGGATTACCATTGGCTCTTGAAGTCCTTGGTTCTTACTTATATCAAAGGACAAAACAAGAATGGCAAAGTGCACTCTTGAAATTAGATGGAATTCCCTATGATCATGTACATGAGAAGCTGAGAATAAGCTACGATGGTTTAAAGGATGATATGGTAAAGGATATATTTCTTGACATATGTTGTTTCTTTATTGGTAAGGACAGAGCTTATGTCACAGACATACTAAATGGCTGTGGACTTAATGCTGATGATGGAATAGGTGTCCTCATAGAGCAAAGCCTTGTGAAAATTGAGAAGAATAACAAGCTTGGAATGCATGATTTAATAAGAGATATGGGATTAGAAATTGTTCGCGGAAGTTCACCACAAGAACCTGGGGAGTGTAGTCGATTGTGGTTTCATGAAGACGTACATTATGTTTTGACAAACCATACTGTAAGAACTTTAACCATCCTCCGTCTTTTAATCAAATCATAAGACTCTATTTGTTTTTGAACTGTTTTCCCTTGTCATGTTCTTTACAAGTGTGCTCAGGCTGCAACATTGTAGCTTTATACATCACTTTGTTTCTAGCAAAAGAAAAAAGTTTCCCATTTCTTTTATTTTTTCTCACATGCAGGGAACAAAAACTGTAGAGGGATTGGTTTTGAAGTCGCAAAGAACTGACAGAGTTTGGTACAATACTGATTCTTTCAAGAGGATGAAGAAACTCAGACTGCTACAACTTGATCGTGTTGACCTCACTGGAGATTATGGCAACCTATCTAAAGAACTGAAATGGGTTCATTGGCAAGGATTTACCCTCAACTATATACCTGATGACTTTCATCAAGAAAATCTAGTTGTTTTTGAATTAAAACACAGCAATATTAAACAAGTATGGAATGAAACCAAGGTATAATATTAACATTTTCTTTTGAAACCAAGGTATAATATCACAATTATAATTGTTGGTACCATTCCATTTTCCATTTTCTCTAATTTTTATATTAAACATTTATCTTCTTGCAGTTGCTGGTGAATCTAAAAATTCTCAATCTCAGTCATTCAAGATACTTGAAAAGCGCCCCAAACTTTTCAAAATTGCCAAATCTTGAAAAGCTCATTATGAAGGATTGTCCATGTTTGTCAGAAATACACCCTTCCATTGGAGATCTCAATAATCTTCTTCTGATAAATTTGAAGGACTGTACAGGTCTTTGCAATCTTCCAAAGAAGATCTATCAACTGAAATCTTTGAAAACCCTCATCCTTACTGGTTGTTTGAAGATTGACAAGCTGGAAGAAGACATAGAGCAGATGGAATCCTTGACAACACTTATTGCAAATAATACCGGTGTTAAAAGAGTTCCCTTTTCAATAGTAAGATCAAAAAGCATCGGTTATATATCCCTAGGTGGATATGAAGGATTTCCGCATGATGTTTTTCCTTCTCTCATTTGGTCTTGGATGCCACCAACCATGAATCCCCGTATTTCCCCATTTTGGAACATTACATATGGTCTAGCTTCTATCGATGTGCAAAAAAATAACTTGGACTTTCTATCCCCAATGGTTAGCAGACTTTTACGACTGAGAATTATTGGGGTACAATTCCGCTCAAAGATTCAACTTACTCAAGAATTACAAAGAATTCTTGATGATCAATATGATGTTAGTTTTACCAAAGTGGAAACATCACATGCATCGCAAATCTATGTTCTTTCTTTGAGATCACTTTTGATTGGAATGGGAAGTTCCCGCACAGTCATTGATACTCTTAGCAGGAGCATATCACAGGTTCCTTCCCTATCCTCTTGGCTTTTATAATCTTTATCTATTATAATATGCTAAATCTAAAGTGCCACATAATGTATGTAGTATATACACACCAATGTTTTACTTCTCAATAATTTTGCCTTGTTAGTATTTTAGATTATGTGTCAGTTATAAAACCTTTTTTTAGTGCTATAAACTTATAAACATAGTATATAACTACTATCTCGAAAGAACTTGGTTGCTAGATTGATGTCTTCGTAGAAACAGTTAATAAAATAAAACTTCGTTCACATAGAGCAATAAGATCATAGGACTGTAGGAAGAATTGTTTACAAAGATAAGCTATTACATTTGTTATCATGAAAGCTACAAGTTTTGAGCTGGAATGACATTAGAAATCTATGAAGTATACTGAGCTGTAATAGAATAGAATATACATGCTTGTGAGAACATAATACCTCAACAACGAAATGATTAATCTGTCAATCTACATGTGATTTAACACTAATATGATTCTGTTAGAGTCCCACATTGGCTAGAAATATGGCATAGATAGCCTTTATAAGGGTAATGCAAACCTCAACTCTCAAGCTAGCTTTTGTGGTTGAGTATAGGCCTCCCAAATTATAATATGATATCAGAGCTGATGGTTGGATCGGGCTCCTTGTATCAAAAGTCTTCCCGACAAAAGTGGTCAGGCGGCGGGTCCCGTTCCACCCAATGTAGATGACCCCCGGGCTGCCCCCTCGTGACCCAACAGTGGTATCATAGCCTATCTTAGATCTATCGTTGGGTTCCCGCATTGTCCACGCTTCAAGCCCATTGGGCCCGAACGTGAAGTGGTGTGTTGGAAATTCCACCTTCATTGCGGTCAGCCCCCAGCCGCCTAATTGTGGCATTTGGCTTGCCTTCATTCTAGCCTCCAACACCTTCATGCCCACGCTAGGTGTGAGGGTGGGTGTTGAAGATGTAGTTGTGTTGTTGGAATTTGTTTCAAGTCCCACATTGCTTAGGTTCCCAGGCTGAGTGTATAAATATGTGAGTGCAACCGCTTTTGGGCTTGACGGATAGCTGGCGGCTTAACGGCTCTACGATAGGCTCTGATACCATATTAGGATTTGGGAGGTTTTTTTGGTCGAGACCAGGGTATCATCGCTGAACGCAGTGACTAATCCCTCGCTAGATTGGAGGCACCTCGAATTTTGGTCGAATTTGGGAGGTTTATACTCAATTATTGTGGAGACCTCCCATATTAGTTCTTTCAAGTTTCAACTAGCTTCCTAGTTTATATTTTTCTTTATGCAGTACACTGATTTTTTTTTTAAACATATTAACCTTTTGGAATTTGGATTGACATTCACAAAAAGTGCATTTGAATAGTAGAATCACATAATTAAGTTAGCATATGCTCATGATACAGGGATTAACAACCAATGATTCTGGTGAATTTTTCCTTCCAAAGGACAATTACCCTTCTTGGTTAGTCTATTCAGGTGAAGGATCTTCAGTACATTTTCAAGTGCCTGAGGATAGTGATCACTGCATGAAGGGAATAGCTTTATGTGTTGTTTATTCTTCAACATCTGAATACATGGCGACGGAATGTCTCGCTAGTGTTTTGATAATTAATTACACAAAATTCAATGTTCATATATACAAGCGAGATACAATAATGTCCTTTAAAGGTGAAGATTGGAAGAACGTAACATCAAATCTAGGACCTGGTGACAATGTGGGGATATTTGTAGCTTTTGGACATGAGTTGATTGTTAAGGAGACAGTTGTCTATCTAATATATGACCAGTCAATTACTATGGAAATTAAACAATCAATTACTATGGAAATTGAACAATCAATTACTATTACTATGAAAGTTGTGTCCTTAACTAACATGGAAATGGAGCCATCAGCCAGAGTGAACATTCAACTGTTACCTGAAGTGGAAGTTAATGCTGATGAGAAAGATGTTTTGAAGAATGATGTTGATGTCAACAGAAGGTTTAAAAATTGTTTTGCATTCTATAGTAGTATTTTAAAATTGATTTAGGAGAACTGATTATTTGAATGAAAATATTTCATTTTCAATAACTAATTCCATCTCATTTGGCCTTTATTTCTTGGTATGTTCATTTTTAAAATATTCTTTCATTAAGACCCTGTTTGTAAATATGAAAAATTGTGTGAAAAACTAAACTCAAATATAGGTTATAGCTATAAGTCATTAATGCGTGATATATATTAGTTATGAAAACAAGCCTTTTCCCATGTTTAGTGAAGCTTGCCACTTCCCCATATTAGACAACACCTCACTTTGTCTTCTCTACTCTCTTTGAAGGATAGCGGAGCAAATTCCATATGCTGTTGCTGAAAGCCTCTTTAACAGGTGAATAATTTTTTTTCTTTTAATAAATATCATACCTATCGTATATAGCATATACAAATATTTTTATCAATTAGTGTACTAAATTTTTTATTTTAATAATAGGTTGGCTTCTGCAACATTTCTTGAATATGGACGGATTTATGGTGTTACGGATGAGTTGGAAAGACTTAAGAACTCTGTTGAATGCACAAGAGTTGTGCTCCTTGATGCTCGGGAGAAACAAGAACAAAATTGGATAAGAAGGCTTGAAGATGTGCTTCATTGTGCAGATGACTTGCTTGATGAATTTATCATCGAAGGTCTGAGATACAAAGGGGATGCTGGTGATAAGAAAAAAATGGCACGGGTATTTCGTCCATTATCTTTAAACCATCTTCGCCGAACAATGGTTCCTAAAATTAAGAAAATACAAAAAAAGTTTGATGATTTGGTCAAAGAAATAGCAAAGTTGAATTTATGCCCAAAAGCTGTGGTGGTTAAGCAAACTGATAGTTTAAGGAGCAAATCTATTTCTTTTTTGTTAGAATCAGACATCACTGGAAGAGAAGGTGATAAAAAGGAGATTATAAATCTCTTGCGACAACCACATGGAAATATCTTGTCAATTGCTATTGTAGGTATTGGAGGTATAGGCAAGACAACTCTTGCTCAGTTTGTATATGATGATGTGGAAGTGAAAAATCATTTTGAAAAACAAATGTGGGTATGTGTATCTAATAACTTCGATGTCAAGACTATTGTGAAGAAAATGCTGGAGTCATTAACTGATAGCAAAATTGATTATAAGTTATCATTTGAATACATACAACATAAACTTCGTGAAAAGTTAACTGGTGAAAGGTACTTGTTAGTCTTGGATGACATTTGTGATGTTAGTGATGCAAAGTGGACTCAATTGAGAACTTATTTGATGTATGGTGCTGAAGATAGTAAGGTTTTAATGACAACTCGCAAAATTGTGCCAGAAGCAAGCAACCTCTATGTTTTGAATGGTTTGACTCTAGATCTATCTTGGAGTATGTTAAAGAAGATTACATTTGGGAATGAAACCAGTGGGGTGAATCAAAAACTTGAATCCATTGGTAAAAAAATAGCAGAAAAGTGCATGGGAGTTCCACTAGCAATTAGAACACTGGGAGGCCTATTACAGAATACAAGCGAAGTAGGGGAATGGATCAATGTCCTGCATGGCGACTTCTGGGAATCATGTGAAGACAAAGAAAGCATCATGTCGATCTTGAAATTCAGTTACCAAAGTTTGTCGCTTCAGTTGAGACAATGTTTTGCTTATTGTTCTTTATATCCTAAAGATTGGGAAATCGAGAAGGATATGTTGATTCAACTTTGGATGGCACAGGGTTATCTTGAATACTATGTTGAATGCTCAGATGAAAAGCAACTCCTGGAAGATGTCGGTGACCAATTTGTGAAGATTTTCTTGATGAAGTCATTTTTCCAAGATGCAAAAGTGGGTGAAGATGGTGATATAGTTAGTTTCAAAATGCATGATTTAATGCATGATCTTGCAATGCAAGTAGCTGGCAATGATTGTTGCTACATGAACACTGAGGCAAAAAAATGTGTACAAAGACCCATGCATGTATCGTTGGAACCCAATGCAGTTCATTTGTTGGGCTCATTAGATGCAAGCAGATTGCGAACTTTGATTTTGTTGTCTTCCAATGAGGAGGAATTGAATGAGGATGAATTGTTAGTTATTTTGAAATTCGAACACTTACGTGTCTTGAAGCTGTCATATCGTTCTTTAAGCAAGTTGTCTAGTTCAATTGGAAATTTGAAACATTTAAGATATCTTAACTTATCACACTGTAGAGGACTGGGAAGTATTTACAAATCCTTTAGCAGTCTTGTTTTGTTACAAACTTTGATTTTGACACCTAATGAAAAAGTGAAGTTTTCTACAAAGGTTTTATCAAAATTAATCAATTTGAGACACCTTCACATCTCTGATTGGGAAGCCTCCAAAGACCAGACACCATTTGGATTTGTAAAATTGAGCATATGGCAGCATAAGGAACTGACCTCTTCAAACTGGATATCTTCGCTGACAAATATTGTTGAAATCTCCTTCTTTCTGTGTGGAAGTCTCCAGTGTCTCCCACCATTGGAGCATCTCCCGTTCCTTAAGTCACTTCATATAAGTTTTCTTGAAGAACTGGAGTACATATATTATGAACAAGATTTTCCTTCAGCGTTCTTTCCCTCTTTGGAGAACCTCTCTTTGCAGTTTTGTTACAAGTTGAAGGGATGGTGGAGGGTAGGAGATGATTTTAATAATACTAACTGTTCACAAAGCCTCTCATTGCCTCCTTTTCCTCGTCTTTCTCAGTTATCAATCATAGGATGTCTGATGTTGACTTGCATGCCTACATTTCCAAATCTTGAGAAAGGTTTGGAATTGTACGATAGTAGGGTGGAAATGTTGGTAGAAACACTAAACACACTAGCATTAGAAAGTTTGAATGACTTCACTCCTCTTTCCATGCTTAAATCCTTGCACATTGACGGAGTGAGCCTGGATGTGAAAAGTATCCCAAATGTTTGGATGCAAAATCTTACTTCTCTCCAGCTTCTTCAAGTTAATTGGTTTTCATATCAAGCATTTCAAGAAATCGCTACTTGGTTTAAGGATGACCTCAACTGTCTTCCTTCTCTACAAACCATTGCCTTTCATAATTGTGAAGACCTAGAGGCATTGCCAGATTGGATATGCAACCTCTCATCGCTTCAGCATCTTAGGGTGTATGATTGCAGAAATTTGGCATCGCTGCCTGAAAGAATGCCCTGTCTAACCAACTTACAGACCGTAGAAATCATTGGATGTCCCCTCTTAGTTGAAGAATGCCAGACACAAACAGGTGAAACTTGGCACAAAATTGGTCATGTTCCAAAGATAATCTTATCATCTCTTCATTAAAAAGGTACCATAACTTCTACAAACAACTAATTTGTTTGGCTTCCGTTGTTTTATTTTTTGAATTTTCGATAGTAATCGGCTTTCAATATTGTAACCTTGAAATGCTTTTTGAAAAATGCTAATGAGTGCCCTTAGGCCATTGCTTAAGAACCTGACTATAGAATATTGTGTTGAAAATGGTGTGTTCAACTTTTTAAAAGATTACAAATTGTTGTTTACTCTACAAATTTCTACTTTTGACTTCTTTAAATAATTCGCTTAGATCACTTGTTAGCATGACCTATATTTTTTTTACTTTTTGTTTCTGTTCGACGCCTTATTGCCTTGACTCTTTAGTAATTATTGCATTTACTTGCTTAACTAATGAAACCTTTTTAGCTAGTTTCAATTCATTCATTCATTAGTTTTTTTTGTTTAGCTATCAAGATCTTTATTTTTAGCCAAAACTTGACAAGAATTATTTATTTTATTCTTATTGTCTTTTTTTGTGTTTCTATGCACCACAGTATTTCTATTCTTAGAATTGAAACAAATTAGCATTCTCAATTCTCTACGGCGTCTGGTGGACAAATTGTTCCATCAGGTTTATATACATCTAAAATATATATTAGAAAAGAGTCTATATTTGCATTTTCTTCTCTTTACATATTCAGGCTTTCACATTTGCATTTTTAAGTTGAAGGTAAATTTTTAAATTGCTGTATCAACAGTTTATGTTAACTGTGAAAATTGCAAGATAAAGAAATAAACAGAACATTGGATTTGGCCAATGAAAATGGGAAGAATCAAGAGTTCTTCTGCTGCATATCTGTAGCATGTTTTGATTGCCACTGACTATTTTTGAAAGATTGAGACACTGAAGATTTTCTGAAATTACCTGATATCCATAATGCTACACATCACTTATTTAGATACTTTGAGTTTGGTCTCTATCTTCACTTGTTTTTTGTTACAACTTTAAATAGAAATTTAAACTTGAACTGGTAGGTATAAATAATATATAGATTTGAATACGCATAAATAAACAAATAAATAACCATCAATAGCGCATGAAGAGCATTGTCTTTAGGTTCTAATAATTTATCGATATTGCATGTCAGGGTTTCACGCCTTGTGCTAAACAAATACCTACCATGGAATAACAGAAATGCTAGCTTTTTTTTTTTTTTGCAGTTGACTTGGTGAAGCAAGGAGAGGAGAGTCTTCTTCACCAGAGATGACAACAAATGTGTAAATAGATACAGTACTTTTTCTATGGCTCAAAAATTAAATGCAGGATGTGAGATGCATGAAAATGTGCAGAGTGCTCATTTCTTGTGGTCACCAAAAATGCAAAAACCTTGAATTTATTCTAGTTTATTGTTGATTTTCTGTCTCGTTAATCCTATTGTGCTTGCGTGCTCATATAATAAGAAGCTGATTGATTAAGTTTTCCAGTCCATGGATGGTTTTAGAACTGTTTGGCTTGCTCACAAGATGTGCGCATATGGAAGAGGAGAATCAGTTCGCTCATGTTCACTGTAAATTACAGCAGAACTGAACACATAAATTATACTACACTATGCATGCTGCAACAATCTGATTTGTCTGCCATGCTCAATTTCGCTCCAAACATTAAAGTAGTAGTCAGCACAAACGAAATATTATTTTCTGGTAATGATGTGACCGTTACTTTTTGAGATGCAATCATGACCGTTTGATCAACTGATTTTGTGTGACACCGTTCAATTCAAATGATGATTTATGAACTGTTAACTGTTGATGAAAGGTTCTCTTTGTTTCTCTTATAAACCTTTTGAATTTTCCTTTTGGTCAGTTATTCTATCTCGGCACTCTGCCTTCCATTGCCAACCCTCCTGTGCCTTATGAATTGCATTTTTCCGTTAAAAGGTTCCCCAAAAGATAGTAATTAACTCATGCTCTTTAGAGTTGAAGATGGTAAGAAGGTTCAAGATAATGATAAGATTGTCATTGATGTAAAGTTGAAAATAAGTGTTTAAGGGTGTTGAGGATAATGTGGTAGGCTTCACCAAATATTAGTTCAAATGTATAGGATGAGATGAGATGAGATGAGAGAAATAAAGAAGTTTTATATTTGCAAGAATGCCTTAATAAAAAATGTCTATGGTAACCAAACTTTAGTTGGTTGGTGCTGGACTTGGTAGGGAGGACTACCATCTGACCTCTATAACTGCGCTTGAGAGCATATTGAAATTACTTGATATCAGAATTCGCTCCGAACTGGATTAGTCGCTGGATACTGTTAGTGAAAATAAAATGTATGTTTTATCATTGTTAAGCACACTATACATTAAGTGAACACTATAGTGTTAAATTTAAAAAGAGTCTTGCTAACTAGTGCGCCTTATGCTTAAGAAAGTAAAAAAAGAAATAAAATAAAAAGATATGTATTGAAAAATACAAAGTTTAGACTTTTGAGATGATTAACTACACAATTTTCAAGATAACATTTACAAATTTGAACTCTTAACTAGTGCATGGGGTGCACTAGTTAAAAATGTTTATATGTCATCGTGAGTTTATCTCAATTGGTAGGGACATTGCACGTAAAATACAGGGGTCGGAGTTCGATCTCTAGTATGTCTATTTATTTACCTTTGAGGGGTTAAATTTTTTAGTCACTAGACTGACAAAAAAAAGTCTATATAAAAGGCGTATGTTAAGGAGACTAAAGTTGAAACATTTTCTTAAAATTTGTGTACTCACTTTTTTAAATATTAAATTTTTTGTATTATTAAATGCAATTTTTTTTTATAATTATATATATTAACATGTACCCATAAAATAAATAAAAGGCTAGGAGTATATTTGGGAATTATTTGTAAGAGTTTGCTAATAAGTATTTTAAATGCATTTATTAGGATATCAAATAATTAAAAGTCTAAAAAAGTATTTGTTTGAACACAAAATTTTCTTTTCACTTGTTTCTCTTATTTTTAAGAATATTATTGTTGTGGTGAAAAATTATTGTGTTTGAGCAGGGTAAACAAGAAAATAGGGGTGTAACCAGCAAAAACGAATAAATCACTAAATCATTTCTAACTTTGTAAAACACTCATAAATAAATATCTGACTTTATAAATATTTTAAAGAGGTCTATGATTCATTAAACTATCAAATTGGTCATTATCTTTAACCATTTACTATCAATTAAATTCTTCTATTATATAATTTACTTTAACATACTCTTTAAAAGACTAATATGAGTAAAATTTAACAGGATCATTTTTTTTAAACAATATTCATAAAGATGGAGATGAAATCATAAGCAAAAATAATTAGACAGAGTTATTGCGGATATCGACTGGCAAATTGCCTTCCCACATGCCTTGTTCAGATCATAATCCTCTATTGCTTAGTTGTCATAAACGCAATAGCATAAAAAATAAAATCTTTCATTTCCAGGCAGCTTGGATGTCACACCCACATATGATAATCTTGTCGATCGAACCTTATTTGGAAACTTGAGGAAGTTAAGAAGCAATCTATTATTTTCAACAGAGATACTTTTGGCAATATTTTCAAACGCAAACGTCAGCTGGAAGCTCGTATAAAAGGTGTCCATATTGAGCTTGATGATTGTCCACGATCTGATCTCATTAGATTAGAGGCGGATCTCCAGCGACAATACTCTCTTGTTCTTGAAGAATATCAAAAATCAAGAGAGAATTGGATAAAATTTGGCAATAAAAATACCAAATTCTACCATACCCAAACAATCATTCGAAGGAGGCGGAACAGAGTGACCAACTTTAAAATTGATGACATTTGGTGCTCAGATGATAATGTTTTGAAGCGTGAGGCATCTACCTTCTTTAAACAATTGTTTCAAGTAAATAGTCACTGTGTTCCTATTGGTTTGACATTAACTAATATTCCACAGATTCCTCATGAGCTGTCCACTCTTCTATTGAATCCTGTTACTGAGCTTGAAGTTAAGGACACTCTCTTCTCCATGGATCCTTATAAAGCTCCAGGTCCGGATGGCTTCCAACCAGTGTTTTTTAGGAATTATTGGAATATTGTTTCTAAGGATGTTTGGCATTTAGTTCATTCTGTTTTTGCTTCTGGCTATATTGAACCAGTGTTATCTGAGACCCTTATTGTTCCAATTCCAAAAGTTGACGTGCCTAAGTGTTTGAAAGATTTTCGCCCTATCAGCCTTTAATTTGCAATGTTTTGTTGAAACTCATTTCGAAAATTCTTGTCCGACGTATAAGGCCATTTTTGGATGATATTATTGGTCCACTTCAGAGCAGTTTTATTCCCAATAGAGGAACATCAGATAATGCTCTCATAGCTCAAGAAATTGTTCACTACATGCACAAAAAGCAAGGCAAGTCTGGATGTATTATGATTAAAATTGATTTTGAAAAAGCCTATGATAGTGTGGATTGGGATTTTTTGAAACTAACTTTAACTGAGTTTGGATTCCCATCCCATATTATAGACTTGATCATGAGTGGCATCACATTATCTACTCTAGCTTTAAAGTGGAATAATGAAAAGCTTGAAGATTTCCATCCGTCTAGAGGCCTTCGACAAGGGGACCCTTTGCCCCCCTATCTTTTTCTTCTTTGTATAGAGAAATTAGCTTTGCTCATTCAGGAGAAAGTGGAGACGAACCAGTGGCAACCTATAAAGATCAATGGTAATGGTCCTGCTGTCTCACATTTATTTTTTGCTGATGATTGTTTGCTATTTGCGAAGGCTACCTCCTCTCAAGCAAGGATCATCAAGGACGTGGTTCAGTCTTTTTGTTTAGCATCAGGTATGCGGGTTAATGTTCAAAAATCTAAATTCTTGGCTTCTAAGAATCTTTCTAGAACTAAAGTGGCGAATTTGGAGAGCATTCTTGAGTTTCGCCAAACTACTAATATGGGAAAATATCTTGGCTTCCCTCTTCTTTCAGGCAGAGTTAAGAATTCAGACTTCTCCTTTATTCTAGATCGCATTAATACTAGACTCGCAGGTTGGAAAGGAAAGTTATTGAGCAGAGCTGGTAGAGTAACTCTTGCTAGGTCCGTCTTGAGTTCAATGCCTATTTATACTATGCAAAATCTTTGGATTCCTGAAGGAATTTGTGATAAGATTGATTCTTGCATCAACCAATTCGTTTGGGGAGGTAAAGGTTGTCACTGGGTAAAGTGGGATAAAATTTCTCAACCTAGGAATCGGGGTGGTCTTGGGATCCGAAGAGCTCGACATGTCAACATTTCTATGCTCGGTAAGCATGCTTGGGAGATGCTTCATCACCAAGATAAGTTATGGGTTCAGCTCCTTTCTGATAAATATATTCAAAACTCACACATCTTCAATGATAGTGTGTATAATGGAGCATCTTACACATGGAGATCTATAACTAAGGCTGCTGCAATTTTGAAAAGCGGATTTATTACCCGAGTTGGTCGTGGTAATGTATCTTTGTGGTATTCGAAATGGCTACATAAAGGTAGATTGTGTGATAGACTTCCCTTTGTCCATATAAGTGACACTACTCTCCAGATTTGTGATGTGGTTCAATCTGGAATTTGGAATTTCAATTTGTTAGCTACTCAAATCCCTACAGATATTAGAATGGAAATGCAAAGTATTATTTTGAACAATACTTCAAAAAACCTTCTTATTTGGGAACATGCTACATCAGGCACTTACTCTGCCAAAAGTGCTTATATATGGCTTTTGGATAAGGATGATAATAGGCTACCTCATGACTCTAATTGGTCCTGGATTTGGAAGTTACAGGTTGCTGAAAATATAAGATTTTTTGTTTGGCTCATTGTACAAGGTAAATTACCAAACAACTCGGTTAGATTCAATCACCATATGACTATTGATGCTTCTTGTCCGAGATGTCGGGCGGCCGAGGAGACAATTTTACATACTTTGAGGGATTGCCCAAAAGCAAGCAAAATTTGGAATCTATTGCAGTTCTCTAGTTCTCAAACCTTTCTAATATCTAGTTGTATTGATTGGATTACTCACTTTGCTTCCGAGAAAAATAGTCAACTCTTTTTTATCTCTTGTTGGTTTATTTGGAAAGCTCGTAATGAAGAGTTATTTTCTGACACATCCTGGCAGGATTGGAAAATTTTGAATCTTATTAATACGCATCACGATGCAACTTTGAGGAGTTTTGGTTCAGCTCACAATCCAAGGGAACCACGTTTGGTTTCTTGGAAACCTCCATTAGGTGCAGCAGTTAAGTTAAATGTCGATGGTAGCTCTCATGGTAATCCAGGACGCTCTGGTTTTGGTGGCTTAATTCGTGACTCTAATGGCAATTGGTTATTGGGTTTCTCAGGCAGTTGTGGAATTACTACCAATATCAATGCAGAGCTGCAAGCTATCTTACATGGTCTTGAAAAGGCTTGGAGTCTTGGTTATCGACATGTTGAATGTGAATCTGATTGTCAATTAGCATTAAATTTGATTAAGGAAGGAGTCCCTACAACTCACCCTTATGCACCTATTATTGATCTTATAAAGAGATTTATTGATTATCCTTGGTTTTTGTCTTTTCATCATTCATTGAGGGAAGGTAATAGTTGTGCGGATTGGTTAGCAAAACACGGAGCAAGTTTGGATGGTAACTCGATCATTTGGAATCAGTGTCCAACGCCTCTCTCAGCTTCTCTGCTGGCGGACTCAATGGGAATTACCTTTCTTAGGGTGTAATTCTCTCTTTTTATTTAGTTTTTTGTCTTTTTTAACTTTTCTTGTGCATCAAAAAAAAAGCAAAAATAATTAGAGAAATAGATGGAGATGAAACAAACCTTTTGAGGACGGCGGTGATGGTGAATGGTGGAGGAAGAACGGTGATTGTGAACGATGGCTGAAAATTTAAACAACGGTGAGAAAACTTGAATAGAGAGTGAGACGCGCTATAAGGTTTTTGGATGTATTTGGAAAAAAATTTCATTTTAGGGATTAGTGTGGTAATTTTGGAGTAGGATTTATTGTGATATGGGAATAAAAAATCTAAGTCTATGTTTAGTTTTATGTTTAGCGGGACTTAATGTTCAACCCACTTTTAGTTTAATAAATTCAAACATCAATCAATTTACTTTCAACTTATTTTTGGTTAAAATTAATTCATTTAAAATCAATTTTTCTCACCCCATAACCAAATTAATTTTGAGAGTGTCTTACAAAATAGGTGATGCATTTGAGGTGAATTCTAATTCTTTCACCGTCCACAAGTCGGCGAAAACACTATAACGAATACAAATTTACCAAAATTCACTGTTTGATTGAAAGTTTTTATAATATATATATATATATATATATATATAGATTATCCATGTCAAATTTTAAAGAAATTGAAAATTATTTGATATGTTATTGAGATCGATTAAGATTAACGGTATTCAATAAAAACTCAAAATTATTAATCTTGATGAGTCTCAATAACATATCAAAAAAAAATTCAATTTCTATAAAATTTAAAATAAATTATTTATACGATAGAAATTTTTAATCCAGGTAAATTTTATAAAATTCTTATTAGTTATAATTTTTTTTGGCGCCATGTAAAAGACTTGAGACATAGGTACATAATAGCCTGAAAGTGATGGTATACTCTTGGCAAACCATTGTTTGATCCATTCATAGTTCCATCCAACACCACCCATTTAATAGGTGCAAACTTTCCACATATTCTTGCAAGAGTTGACTTAGAAATCCTTTCATCGAAAACACTGAGCTGAGCCAATGTCTTCTTCATCATCATCCTCTACTTCTCAATGGATCTACGATGTCTTCATCAACTTCAGGGGAGAAGACACTCGCCGTAACTTCGTTGCTCATCTCCACAAAGCCTTGTCAGATGATGCCAGAATCAACACTTTTCTCGACGACGAAAAGCTTGAAAAGGGAACAGAGCTAGGACCAGAACTAATGCGAGCAATAAAAGGCTCTCGTATTTCCATTGTTGTTTTCTCCAAAACTTACATCACTTCAAGTTGGTGTCTTACAGAGCTTGTACAAATCATGGAATGCCGCAAAAATTGTGGCCACGTGGTTGTACCCATATTTTACCACGTTGACCCATCGGTTTTGCGTCATCAGAAAGATGGTTATGGAAAAGCTTTGCAAGCAACTGCGAAAAGAAGATCCTCAGGAGGAGAAAAGATGGGAAATGTAGTGTCCAAATGGACAACTGCACTAGCTGAAGCTGCAACTATATCTGGTTGGCATACCAAAAATTTCGGGTATGTTTCTTCATTCTTTTTATTTTAGGAAAATGCTAACTAGTGCCGGGCACGTTAAGGAGCTTAATATAGTAAAACGACATTGAAACTAGTTTAATATATTTTCAAAAAATAGAAAATACTCCTTTCACTATAAACTTTACCTCTTTTGGTATCCTTAATTAGTGGCTCAGGCTAGTTAGCATGACCCTTTATTTTATTGTCAATTAATCTAATGAATAAGTGGATAATCCTGAGTTGGAACCCGGTCCATCATATTACAATATCTTGAGTTTCAAGTGTGAGTGGTTAAGAGAAATGATACATATATCTAACGCCTCAAGATTTTGGGTGGATATGTGGCGTCTTCCTCTCCTGTGGTCCAGGAGCATTTTCCCTTTGTTGCTCTTAGTGCTCCCCGGATTCCCCAACACAATGTCCCTCTACCAAGTGAGTAATGCTCATGGGACAATTTGATTCCTTTTCTTTTATTGCGGAATGAAGCATATTTTTCAAATTACATAATCTTTGAAATAATTTATTTACACTCATTTTGTGTGTTATCATTATTATTGAAGGAATGATGCTGAACTAATTACTCGAATTGTTGAAGACGTTTGGAGAAAGCTAAACAGCAGATTATTGAATATTACTGAATATCCAGTTGGATTGGATACCCGTGTGCAACAAGTGATTCGGTTAATTGAAAATCGATCAAGCAAAGTTTGCAAGATAGGGATATGGGGGATGGGTGGATCGGGTAAAACAACAACAGTTAGAGCTATATACAATAAATTTCATTGCAAATTTGTGAATCACAGTTTCATTGAGAATATTAGAGAAGTCTGTAACAGAGGTGATGGAGGGATTATTCATTTACAAGAACAACTTGCAAATGTCCTGAAACCAAATGAGAAAATACACAGCACTGCGTCCGGGATAACTACAATAGAGAAAAGGTTTATGGGGAAAAAGGCACTCATTGTACTCGATGATGTGAGCACATTTGAGCAAGTAGAAGCCCTATGTGGCAATCGTAATTGTTTTGGTTCGGGAAGTGTATTGATTGTTACATCCAGGGATGTTAACATACTTAAGAGACTTAAAGTTGATTATATCTATACCATAAAGGAAATGGACGAAATCAAATCCCTTGAACTTTTCAGTTGGCATGCTTTTAGAGAACCAAGTCCAAAAGAAGACTTCAGGGAACTCTCAAGCAACATAGTTGCTTACTGTAGAGGATTACCACTGGCTCTTGAAGTCATTGGATCTTACTTACGTGACAGGACAGTACAAGAATGGAGAAGTGTACTATCAACATTAGAGAGAATTCCTGATGATCAAGTGCATGAGAAACTGAGAATAAGCTATGATGGTTTAAAGAAGGATACAGAAAAGGATATATTTCTTGACATATGTTGTTTCTTTGTCGGTAAGGACAGAGCCTATGTTTCAGAGATTATAGATGGCTGTGACCTTTATGCTGGTATTGGAATAACTGTCCTCATAGAGCGGAGCCTCCTAAAAGTTGAAAAAAATAACAAACTTGGAATGCATGGTTTGCTACGAGACATGGGAAGAGAGATTGTTCGTGAAAGATCAAGAAAACTGCCTGGGAAGCGTAGTAGATTGTGGTTTCACAAGGATGCACATAAAGTATTGACAGAAAATACTGTAAGAACTTTCTCTGTATAGAATTTGAAACTTTTGATCATCCTCTTCCTACATCGTATTACCTAGATTCTTTGTTTATCTTATTAATACCGGCTGCAAATTGTTTTATGCATGATCTGAGTGTGTTTGCATTGTCATGTTCAATTGCTCATTTCACACACGTTTGAGATGCTCCTCTGCAGCTTTTTGTATCACTTTCTAACAAGCAAACAAAAATATGTTTCCTCTTCATATCTCTATTTTTTCTTCACATGCAGGGAACAGAAACTGTGGAAGGATTGGTTTTAAAGTCGCAAAGCACCGGCAATGTTTGCATCAAAACTGATACTTTCAAGGAGATGAAGAATTTGAGACTTTTACGACTTGATTATGTTGATCTCAATGGAACTTTTGAGTATCTTTCTAAAGAACTGAGATGGCTCCATTGGCAGGGATTTACTTGTGAACATATACCTGATGACTTTTATCTTGGAAATCTAGTCGTTTTTGAGTTAAAACGTAGCAATATTATTCAAGTTTGGAATGAAACCAAGGTGTAGTGTAATATTTTATTTTGAAACTAAAATTTGATAAATATAGTTATTGTTGCCACCATTAATCTCATTTTTATTTTCAACATTTATCTTTTTGCAGTTGATGGAGAAGCTGAAAATTCTCAATCTCAGTCATTCCAAGTACTTGACAAGCACTCCTGACTTTTCAAAATTACCGAATCTAGAAAAGCTCATTATGAAGGACTGTCCACGCTTGTCTGAGGTACACCAGTCGATTGGGGATCTGAGGAATCTTCTTCTGATAAATTTGAAAGACTGTTCAAGTCTTAGCCATCTTCCAGAGAAGATAAATCAATTGAAGTCTTTGACAACTCTCATCCTTTCTGGTTGTTCAAAGATTGACAAGTTGGAACAAGGCATAATGCAGATGGAATCCTTGACAACACTGGTCATAAAAGATACAGGTGTGAAAGAGGTGCCATACTCTGTGGTAAGATTGAAAAGCATTGGGTATATATCTCTATGTGGATATGAAGGATTACCACATGATATTTTTCATTCTGTCATTCAGTCTTGGATGTCACCAACAACGAATGCTTTGCCTGGTAATAACTTGGACTTTCTTGCACCAATTGTTAGAAGCCTTCCGCAACTCAGAACTGTTTGGATACAATGCCACTCAGAGATTCAACTAACTCGAGAATTAAAAATTATTTTTGATGATCAATATGATATTAATTGTATTGAATCAGAAACATTGCAATTCCCAAATCATTCCTTGAGATCGCATTTGATTCCAATGAGAAGTTTCCCAACCGTCATGGATACTCTTGGCAAGATCATATCACAGGTATTTTCTGTCTTCTTGACTGTTTCGTTTCAACTAGCTTCCTTGTTTGAATAGCCTAATTACATAAATAACTAAGCATATGCTTATGATACAGGGATTAACAACCAGTGATTCGAGCAATTTTTTCCTTCCGGGTGGCAATCATCCTTCTTGCTTAGCGTATACAGGTGTAGGACCATCAGCACCATTTCAAGTTCCTAAGGATATTGATTGTCGCATGGAAGGAATAGTGTTGCGTGTTGTTTATTCATCAACATCTGAAAACCTGGCAGCTGAACGTCTTACTAGTGTCTTGATCGTTAATTACACAAAGTGCACCATCCAGATATACAAGCGAAGCACAATCATGTCCTTTAATGATGAAGATTGGAAGAATGTAACATCAAATCTAGGACCTGGTGACGATGTGAAGATTTACGTAGCTTTTGGGCATGGATTGATTGTTAGGAAGACAATTGTGTATCTAATATCTGGCCAATCAATTATTGTGGAAGTTGATGATGCTAACATGGAAGTGGAGCCATCAGAGGAAGTGAATGTGCAACCATCCGCTGAAGTGAAGGTGAAGCAATCACGAAAGCCCAATAGAAGTATATTTACAAGACTTCCAAACAGAATGGGTGCATTGTTACGCTTGAAACAGCATAGAGATAAAGGTTTGAACAATTTTTTATTTGTCTTGCCTTTTTGTCATAAATGGGGTTTCCTTGTTTCATGTTTGACAATATTTTTATGCAGAGAGGAGAGACAGCCCTATGTTTTAAATATATAAAAGGAGGATTCATGTGCTTACTATTTGTTTCAATTAATTTGGTTATAAAGCCATATGACTCAACTTGAGCCAGGCTGTGAACACTAGCCAACGACATTCTCTTCAATGGGAAGGTAGCGAATATTGAGGAAGTGGTTTAAAGGACTAAGAGGGTATCATGGTCTTGGTTCATTTGTGGAGAAGGAATAAATAATAAAGCTCTAGTTTACTCGAATTGGTGGTCTTATCCACTGTCTTGCTTTCATTGTATCTGATTAGAACTTTCTGTCGCTGGATGTACTTTTTCATGGTGTCCATAGGCTGTTCTGTTACTATATTTGCTAGTGCAAGAGATAATCTCTTCATAGTTTCTCAGCATGTGTTGCCAGCAGGCTAAGACTTGTTACCATAACATGAAGGATTGGGACTTAGACTTTCAATTTGTCTTTGCTTTTCTTTTCTGCCAAAGTTGCACTTGTAGCTGGTTTCTTGTTAGGAGGGTGTAGTGTTGCTAGCTTTCTGTTGTTTCAGTCAATGTTGCTAGTTTTCTGTATTTCATTCATTAGTGCTGGTTGTGTTGGTGTTTTGTACTTTTGTATTAATCTTTTTGGCATCTATGCATTCCACTTTACTCTTGAACATTAGTTTTTATCTCTTGATGAAGAATGAGAGATCACGCTTTACTCTCTCATGTATAAATTATACTCAAGAGGATTCATTCTCAAAATTCTTGGTTTTTATTAACTAAAACTGTTGAATTTTTTTAGAAACGCCTTTATTTTTTATTGGATCTACAAAATGATTGAATAATACCATACACTAATATTTGAGCCCCCTAGCTTCTTGTGAAATTGCTATAATGAAATACAACATGGTATTGAAGTGTAAGACTAGATAAAAATATAGTTTTTGTGTACTGGTGTCTGTAGTTTGAGGAAGAATCGAAAACGCATATCCATTTTCATTTTCAGGGAAATTTTCACATGTAAATAATATGTTTGAACAAGAGTAGCTGCATAATATAGGATTCAATCATTTGCATGAAGTGTATCTCTATAACTTGACAATTATCACACATTTTTAGTAACTAAGAACCAATGCTTTGTACAAAGCGATTTCTAGTTCTCTAATCCTGTCATCAGCAAAAGTGTAATAATCCCTCTTTTGTTATACATAGGAAATAGGAGAATACACAGCAAGACAATAATTGTGTTTTTTCATCAACATAACATGTCATAGACAATCTCGTGCATCATCACAAATCTCTACAAATCCGAATTGAAAAAAGTCACAGTAAAGTAGCTATATTACTATGATGAGTTCTGTTAGAACCACAAGACACAATTGCTTGGAGTCAAGTGATATGTTATACGGTACCACTTATATTACATAGCAAGAATAACCACGATTTATGAGAATTGGAAGAAGCTACTATTCAAATTTCTTAATCAGTGATAAGTCGTTTAACATCTTCTCAATTGCTTCATCATCCTGAGCCCGTCCTCTTGTCTTCACGTTAAAAAATGACACATAACAGAAAAAGATGTATTAGTTGTTATTACACAAATATTGTGCGTAAATCTAATAGAGGTCTATGTTATCTCATCTCATTAGCAAAAACATAAAAGTTAATGTTAGACCACAACCCACATGTGAGACAGGAAATCAAAATGCATAGCACTTAACCATGTTTAAAGTCCGATAATTTTAAAACCACAATACATGCAAGAATGTTTCAAATGTTAATCACTGCACCAATTCTTCGAAGGCTAAAACCATGTAGAGAAAAGTTTATTATAATTGAACAACAAACATTTACACCCAATCAAAAAATACAACTGTTTTAATAACTTGATATAAAATTTGAATAGAACATAATAAGAGGATAAATTTATAACACATCACATTTGCTTTTATTAAAGCCTTTATTTCCCTCCCCTAATTCATTTTCAACAAGCATGAAATGGAGAATGAAAATTATTTAAAATTGGTCTAAATCACCACCCCTCTTCCAAAAAACATCCTCTCTTTCCTGTCCAAAACGAAAAAATTTACAGAAAGAAGGAGAGGCAAATTATCTACCTTGATAGATGGAACCATAGCAATAGCTTCTTCCACAGTTTCTGGGCAAAGATTTCCTAGTACACAGAGCTGCAATAAACCCATTGAAACAAATAATTGTATAATGTAATGTAATAACTTCTTTCCTTTACTCTGCATAAAATATGAAAACTTGCTTCCAAGACAGAATTTTTGAAGAGAATAAGCATATTACCTCAAACTCAGCCAACTGATATCTTGCAAGAATTCTTATGTCAGTTAAGGTCAAAATCGGATGCAAGGCTTTGAAATTTCAAGTTTCATATTATTCTTTTCAATAAAAAAGGATTTAACACAGACTAATGGCTCATTTACTTTCTTAACACATCTTCAATTTTCATTTGCAAAAATACATATTCATTTTAAATTACTAACAAGGTGATGGAATGGAACACTGATATAGTGAACAATTGCGATATAAAGAAGATGAGAGAGAAACTAGAAAGAATGCATTTTTAGATACAATGACAACAATATTGACATTTTCAAAATTACTGAAAGGCTAAGCCTATTTTCAAAAATAGTAAAAGAAAATGGTGAAAAAAGTATTGAATCTATATTTTCTTCTGTTTATTAGTTGTAGTGAAAATGAAAGTAGGAGATATCGGAAGTGTATGAGCCCTAATTCTCTCATGTGTAACAACTTAGGTTTAGGTACAAAAGTCCTTTAATGTATCAAAAGATAGAAAGAAATTTATACTTAAAAGAAAACCCAAATTCAAGGAAGACAACAAAAAAGTCAATCAAGAAATAAAAGAAAATGAGGTCACCATTATTATTATGAAAGAACATGGCATGGACTCCAACACAATATCGATCGGACATAAATACATGAATGATGAGAAATAGAAAATGGGTTCATCAAACACAATATCGATCGGACATAAATATATGAATGATGAGAAATAGAAAATGGGTTCATCAAACACAATATCGATCGGACATAAATATATGAATGATGAGAAATATAAAATGGGTTCATCAACTCAGTTTTGGAGGATACTCTCGAACTTGTCTAACAGCATCAGGATTTTTATAGCGGCTGAAACGCTTCACGTACTGCAATGACTTTTCAAATACCCTAAAAAAATAGAGTAAAAAACATTACTATATAGTGTGCTAACTACAACTAGCAACATTCATTGCTCCTCTTCATTTCATATCAGTATCAAATTCACCAATGGAAATATATTAATTGGGATTCGCAAGTTCAACACGCTATTTAATTTCAGTATTATTGCTGTTGCAGACATGAAAGCATAACTCTTCTTCAAGCAATTGTATCAAAATACAAGATCTTGGAAGCATTAAACATAACAAATGCACGCCTTATTCCTAGAATAAAATGTAATTTCTCTGGGGGCATTGAAAATGGTGTGCATGAACTTTATGACACAATAACAAGTGAACTTTGATAAAGGGTTTGAACTCACTGAGAAACTTGATTCATGGGATCATCAGACGATTGCTGAAGCTGCTCATATTTGTGCTCCAGAATTAATGAGACTTCACAGTTCATCAAACACTTTGCTTTCAAAAACTCTACAAGGGGAAAAACTACTTTAGTGTGAAAACAAAAAGGGACAACAATTATACCGAACTAACACATGTTCAAGCAATCTAACATGACAAAACAAAACACAACATCATCATCATCTATCAAAGAACTGATCAAATTTGGAATGGTGCAATAAAAGAGCTATCTTATCTGCAAGGCAAAAACTAATCAAATCAAATCCCTCATATACTAGGATATAGGTAGTACTCAACACAAGACAAACTAGTGACTTAGTGAGTATAACAACAAAAAGAATAAGGACAGTAAAATTTACAGTTTAATGGGGTCGAAGATAATAGAACATATTCACTTAGTAGTACTTTAATTCAAAGAGTTTAATAGAGGTCCATTGTCGATATAAAACTAGGAGTATCTCACACCGACATCCAATCAACTCATCTTAATGCACATAAGCCCATTTTAAATCTACATTTCAAAAAAATCGTCATGTACTTGATTCTCATTGGTTGCCAGTGTAAAACTAGGGATTGGATTCTCTACTTTTTTTCTACCTTTCTCTCTATCTTTCTCTTGATTTAATTTCTCTCACTTGATTTTCCCTCCATTTTAAACATCATATCTCTCCTATTTTCTCAAATTTTCGCCTAAAAGTTACCTACTTTTCCCTCCCATAAGGTAGAGCATCCTTACTCGTCATCCGTAAAACTAGTTTACAATGACTACCAACATATTTCATTTTCACTTAATTCAAACATGAATTTATATATAAAACTTATAAGTCATTGAATTGTTAAGTGTTACATATTCCAATATCGACACTCAAACATCGAAACCATACCGTTTAAACACTAAATATCTAATTTTTCCAATGATTTGCACAAAAATCCTTAATTGAATAATTAGGGTTTAAGAACGTAAAATTTTCAAATAAAAGGGGTTTTAAAATTTGCTAATGATGCGATACACAAGGAAGAACGGAAATTGAGATTACCGTCTCCGATTTTGAGCTCAGCGGCGTTTTCTTCCTCTTCACCAGACATGATGATTTTGAAGATAACGATTCAAACCTTTTCTGCTGAATTCAGTTATTAAGTAAGAACAGAATCAGATATTTTGGAGATTGAGAAAGTAATTATTATAAATGAGAGTACGTGATCAGTGTTGTGATTGTGAACAAGAAACGGTGCAACGAACGAACTACCCGGAATCAAAACGGTGAGAGATTGAGCGTTTCGTGGCGTTCTTCAGCTCTGAATTAAGGAAATAATAATAATGTTAAACGCAGCGTTTACAAAAACATTGGACGATTTTCCGTCAAAAAAAAAAAAAACATTGGACGATTTCAGTAGATTTTAATTCTTTTTTTAAAAAATAAAATACCCAATTTTTGTTTTAATCGTAAAATACTCAAAAAAATTTACCAATTCTAATGACTAGAATTTCATGCTTTAAAAATAAAAAAGTGAGTGTATCAGTCTCAAAGTTTTTGAGCCTATATTTTTATTGGATAACTTAAGTGATAAAAGCCGAATGATAGTATATGCGTTGTGTAGAAGGACGTCCAAAGATAATTTTTAGAGAGAGCAATTTATCTTTTTAATATAACAAAAAAAGAGTGTTCGGTTCCTGCACATACGTTTTCAATATGTCATAACAATTTTTTTTTTCGTATATAGAAAAGATAAATTGTTTACACAAAAAATTGATCCATAGACCTCACCTGAACTCTTATGTCTCACAACTTTTACGCTTGAGTTATCCTACCAAGCCCAATATATCTTAACAATTGAGCTAAGCTCAGACATTATTTTCATTTCTTGATTTTGGTTTGTAAGCCACAATACGAATAACATTAATGTTTTTTTTTTCTTTTTTGATTGGTGTAATAATATTTTAGATTGCTTTCAAAATATCTAACTTTTTGTTTTTTTTTAATTTGTAAAGGATTGAGTATCCCTTGTACTCCTTTATAAATCTATATTTTGCTTATCAAAAAAATTGAGTTAAACTCACGATACAAAATAACATGTTAAAAAATCAAAATTAAAATATTAACTTTAGACATCATATATTTAATCTTTTTTAAATTAAAATATTATATTTTTCAATATAAAATTTATAATTTAAAATTCTTTAACAAGAACCCTTACCTTTTGTTCCCGTAGAATAGCTCAAGTGGTAAGAGCTGGGGGACATATAAATTGAATAGAGAGAGGTTCAAGATTCAATCTCGTAATTTATATCTCCGATTTGCCAAAAAAAAAACTCTTACCCTTTTACAAATCCTACACCAAAGATTAAAATGAAATAAAAAATTACAAAACAAAACAAAACAAGAAAAGATGAGCATTTTTTTGTTTTGTTTTCTTTCCCCCGGTGTGAATAGATTTATGGACAGGAATAGTAGCGAATAGCGAGTGAACAAGTCATTGCTCCCTTTCGTCGAAAAAAATAAAGTCATTGCTCTCTCTCTCTCTCTCTCTCTCTCTCTCTCTCTCTCGCTCTTTTTCCAAAACTTCTTCTTACCTTCTTCTTTCTCGGTACTCTCCTCCTCCTCCGTTTCTTCTTCTCCATTCCCAATCTCTCTCTCTTTCTCAAACTACATTTTCATTCATCATTCAAATCCTGCATTCCCATTCCCATTTAAACAAACAATACAATACAATACTATCTCATTCATATAAACCATATATAAATAAATAAATATTAGATACAGTCTGAGAAAGAGACACTAAACCAATGGCGCCAAACACTGCCACGGTGAAACAAGCGGAGCTATTGAGAAACGACGGAAACAATTACTTTAAGAAAAGCCGTTTCGGTGCCGCCATCGATGCTTACACTGAGGTTTTCCTCTTTACTTTATTTTCTCTTTTAACTAACCCTTTTATTTTCTCATCGCAAATATCAAAACTTTCTTATATGGGTTTTTGTTTTTGGTTTATAGGCAATCACGCTTTGCCCTAATGTTCCCGTTTATTTTACCAATCGTGCTCTGTGCCATCTCAAGCGCAAGTACGTTTTTTTTATCAATTTTCTTCCTCTTTTTAGGGTTTTTTTATTTTATAATGCAATTGTGATTGTGGTTTATTATTAGGGTTTTAATTTCTGTCTGCAATTGGGATTGTGATTTCTCATTAGGGTTTTAATTTCTGTCTGCAATTGAAATTTTGGTCTAAACATTGTGATTTGGAAGGTTGTATTGTTTATCTTCAATTTTAAGTTATTGATATTCTTATGTAGTCGCGACTCAAGCCCAATTTTGAAGATTGAAGCCATGTTTTTGTTTGTAGGGAATGGGAGAGGGTTGAGGAAGACTCTAGAAGGGCAATTCAGCTGGACAGCAATTCCGTTAAGGTTATTGCGAATTGTGATTGATCTGTTTGTAATTCCTTTTGTTTCGCACATGGTTGATTTAATGGCTTCATTCATTGGTTAGGCATATTGAATTTCATTTTGAATGAGTTTCTTTGCACATTTAGTTTGTGTGGTCAGATAGGTTTATTTATGCGTGGGAATACTAAATGTCTAAATTGCTTTATGTCAATAGATTCTTGAAAAGTTATTTGTAGTTCTCTAGGGAATCATCATTGGTCACAATTTTAAGAATTATGATTGTATCAGATCAGATGTCTATCCTAGTTGGGCTCTCATTACACTAATCCTTTTATCTCAATTGCTATCAAATAACTCAGTTTTGGTAGGTGCCTGGATGCATCAACTCAGTTTCGTATTTTCCTTTATGCAGAACTCAGTTTTAGTAGGTTCCTGGATGCTTCAACTGTGATTTTCTAAATGAATTTCATGAGTTCTACTATTTCTTTCTTGCTATTATTTCTGGAATGCAAACCCGTTGGTCTTTGATAAGTTGTCACATAGGATCTATTCTTTTAAGAATGATTTAGTAAAATGTAAATTAATCATTTTATTCAGTGGTTGGGTTGCAATTGCATAAAAAATAGCTAGACTTAGACTAGTAATGTGTTTGATAGAGGTGCAAATAGGTTGTATTGAAGTGCCATTTTAAATCACAAGTACTGCCTTTTTTCGCTTTCCTTTTTTAATTTACAGGTTGTCCTAGTTTGAGAAACAAGGATTTTTCCTATCTCTTTTAATAAAAAAATTTACCAGTCTGGTTTTCATATTTTTTTGGCTTAATATTCTGTGTATGAAGAGTACAATCAGGGATTGGTTTGTGACATTCTAAATGCTTTCTGTTTTAGGGTAAAACTGTAGAAACTCTTATGCTTTTGTTTTGATAAGCTATCTAAGATACAGATCTCTGCTATTCACCTCTAAGATGATGTACAGGTGTCCAAACATTCTTGGAAAAAACCTCGACTTAATTTTATTTTCATTTTTAGATTTGTATATCTTAGTAATGTCTCAATGATGCTGATTTGTGCCTAAACCAAACACAACTTTGGGGGATCTAATACATTAACTATTGTGTGTGTGTCTTGTTTTGAGTTAGTTTTGGAAGGAGATTCTATGTCAAGTTATCAACTTTAATCCATGGATACAGTAATTATTTATTGAATCGATATCCAGTGTTTGGTGAAACCAGTGGCTGTGTGAAAGCGTTACTCATTTTGTCTTATATTTACTCCTAGTTTATCCTGTAAAATGGTTGCATCTTTGTGCTTTATTTTGATTATCTTGTTTCCAGCTCAATCTTCTTTTATATATATTTCAGGCACACTATATGTTGGGTCTTGCGTTGCTACAGAAACAAGAACTTACGAAAGCAATCAAAGAATTGGAAAAGGTTTGAATTCATTACCCAGGTTTATTTTTCTTCAGTTTAGGACTTGTGTTTTCATTGGTGTCATTTTGAATGAATCTTAATTTGGTTAAGGCTTCTTAAAACTAGATAATATAGCTTAATATTTTATATTGTAAGTGTCATTATAGTATGTATGCCTTCATTTGGCTCAAAGTGGCATATCCTAAGGCACACATGCACGATATATTTAAACAGTCATTGGGTTTGACGGAGATAAGCTACAAGTCAAAATATCATCCTATAAACGACAGTACAAGCCCTGACCTACTAATTCATACACTTGCCAGTCACTCCTATTTTCTTCCACACTAAAGAGAAATGTTAACCAATTTTAAGCCAAAAGTTTTGCCTTATGGCGTGGAGGCTTTTCTGTCTCTTCATCTCTCTAATTCATAAACTCGCTGGCCACCCTTATTTTCTTTTAGTAATATTGCAAGTTTTGTGGGGTTGAAATTTGATGATCAAAGGCTAAGTGGTGGTGGTGGTGGGATCCATGAACCTTATGGGAGAGATAGTTTGGCACTCGTTTTTCGTTAATTCCTAATATTTGCTTGCTTGGGTTTTCTTCTCTCTGGATTCACTTTCTTTTTCATTACCCAATTTTACTTTTGTTGTTTCACTGTATTTAAAATTTTAAATGTGAAAGAAACTGTTTGTTTGAGAATTTGCATTACTATTGAGCTGTTTAGGTATGATACATTTTTATGAGATATTAACATTGACTTACCCTTATTTTTCAAGTGATTAACGAATCTATGGTTGTTTGTGGTCATAATTAAGGCTTTGAATCTTGGGAGAGGGGCCAATCCAAAGGGCTATATGGTAGAAGAAATATGGCAAGAGCTTGCAAAGGCAAAATACCAAGAGTGGGAACGTTCTTCGTCCCAGCGATCTTGGGAATTGCAGAGCTTAAAGTATGTTTTTCTGGTGATTGTCTCAAAATTGCTGATCATCGATTATTAACTACTGCGTAGTTTTCTTCAACATCCAAGTCTCAACTATTTATTTTTTAATGAATATATTGTGTTATCATGTAAAGTGTTATTATCGCAATATGTATTTGTGTCTCAGAGAAGCTTGTGAGTCTGCTCTAAAGGAAAAACATTTTCTAGAACTCTCTGAGATGGAAGGATTTGTAGAGGATGCTACTACTTCCCATTCGAAACAGTTGGAGGCTTTAGACACAGTCTTCAAAAAAGCTGCAGAGGATGATACACCTTCTGAAGTATGTACATCACTTTGCTTTTTATATTATAGATTCGAAAAGTAATTAATATGCTATTAATCACCCAAATTGGCTTGTTGAATCTAACAGGTGCCAGATTATCTATGCTGTAGAATAACCCTTGATATTTTTCATGATCCTGTAATCACTCCAAGTGGAGCTACATATGAGAGGGCAGTGATTCTTGAGCATCTTCAGAAGGTAACATGTTTTGCATGATTTATTTACTGTGTCAAAAGTTTTCTCGTGCGTGCATTTAACCGGTCGCATCATAGGTGGGTGAATTTGATCCGATAACGAGGGAACCACTTGATTCATCACAACTAGTACCAAATCTGGCCATTAAGGAAGCAGTCCAGGAATATTTGGACAAACATGGATGGGCTTACAAGATAGATTAACAAAAGATTTAGTTACAAATTAACAGTTTATGGCAGATTTTGTTTGTTCAGCAAATGCAGCAGAATGCTGGTCCTTTACTGTGCAAGCTTGGCTAATTCATCTGCCAAGTCCATCTTAATATGAAGTGTACATATATGGTTTTGACTTTGACATTTTGTGTAAATAGTAGTCTACTCGAATTTGTGTATACAGCAAGTGCCTGGTGAAACTTACCATTTCATATGTTTAGAAGTGATTATCAAACTAATTAATTTGGCCAATTTACTTGTGTTTCTGCTTTTGAGAGAATAAAAATAACATTGAATTTGAAGAATTCATCTAAGCTCTCTAAAATCCCCCCTTCAATATTCATTTAGTTTTGCAATGATAAAATTCTATTTTCAATAAATTGATTTTGATTAAAAGTGAATTGAAATGTAAATTAATTTATGCTTATAGGTATATGTTATGTAAGAACTAAGAGTTGAATATTAATTTGCACACCCAAAAAATGGGGTTACTATAAATTTGAAGGATACCATAAGATTAATTGAAAAGATAACTCTTACATAATTTTGATTACCAAATTATCAAGATCTTCCATGCACCAAAAAAAAATAATCAAAACTTTCAAACTCTTTAGATATTAGGATCAACAGATGCTATAGGAGAAATGTGATTAGAAACAGAAACACAACCATTCCAAACTTTCTGACTCCTTTGCCAAATTGAAACTTTGTTTGCTTTGTATTTTTGAGATTCCAAAATATATTGTCATATCATCATGGCAACGATGACCCAATTCTTTGACAAGTATAGAGCAACAAGTATTACTAACCGTTTGATGACCAATAAATACACTAAAGAAAACCTCACCACCACATAGTGGGAATAATTTCTTTGCACAATTTGTCAAATATTGTTCATAAGATGACAATGGTCTCTCTGCATAAGTGCTTTTAGTGGGAGATGAAATACCATTTTCAACTAACATAGCAAAACAAATAATTGCTACAAGTGACAAACTAAAGGTGTGGAATGAAGCCATGACTAAACAAAAATTGAATTAAGATCTATGACTAAGGGAAGTACAGATTATTTTCTGATGACATGTTAGTGATAATAAAGTAAGCTATATTTATAGTTTAAAATTAATTAATACTATATGCATAAATCGGTTTTTGAAACTCTATAAAAACCAAAATAAATGGCATTGATTTTTGCAAGTTTATTAAAAACTTCCATAATTCAATTCTCATGTTATACTTTTGAGTGCGTCAAAAAAAAAATAAAAAAAATGTTATACTTTTGAGTCATAGTTTTTTTATAAACACCCATAATTCAATTCACATGTTACACTTGAGTTTTCGTTTTTTACTCACGTTTTTGAGTCATTTAAATTATCAGTTTTACTATAGAAATTAGATGTTAAATTTTCAATACAAATTCATTTTTACATAGTGTAGGCAAAATTTGTTACCATAAATTTTCTGGACAAATCTTATATTGTTAATTTGTTATCCATGGAGTTAGACAATGTTTTTTTTTTTTGACTCGTTCTTGTGTTGGAGTTAGACAATGTTTAAATGCATGTTTTAAGTGAAATATTTTACATTAAAAGTTTGATAACTGAAAGTCAAAATTACATTTACTATTGCAAACACCTCAAATAAGATTGTCCGTTTTGTTAAACAAAAATAAAAAAAATTGCCGGTTTTGGAAATCTTATTTGAGAATAAAGATCATGTATTAGATAAGTAACAATGACCATCAGAGTCTAACACAAGTGATTGATGTGCAGTGTACGCGCGTTATAAATATAAACTCTTAGATACTGAGTTTGATTCATACCGACTAACAAGATGAATAAAATGAAGTTCAAAGCATACCAATTCAAAATAAATCATCCAGAAGTGCATGTTTAGTAAACATAGTTAAATAACATAAGTCTAGGGTGCTCCATAGTCCATACCATAACCTAGTTTAGCTGCGACAAAGTTCATGTTTAATAGTAAATAACAAAAGTCTAGGGTGCATCATAACCTAGTTTAGCTGTAACAAAATTCATGTTTAATAAATAACACAAATTAGGGTGCTCCATAACCTAGTTTAGCATCCAAATCCGTCTCTGCAAAGCCTTTTTCTGCTTCAATCAACTGTTTTCTTACCATTGCAAGATCCCTCTCTAGAGTATCCGCATTCTTCCTCAGCTTTTTCACATTTTCATATCTCTGAACATAATTTTTCTTACTCATAGCAGATTCAAAATCAGGCTTCAACCAGGACAAATCAAAACCAAAATTCTCAAGTTCTTCCCATAAAATTTGAAGATCATGACAAGCATCTTCATTCATATCTTTCACCTTTTTAGTGCTTAGAAAATGTAGAACTCGGCCTAATGCAGTGAATGCCCATTCTGTAAATAGAGGAGTTCGCTTTCTCTTCCTTTGGTTGTCAATAAGCGACGGATGCTGTGAACATACTTCCTCTAGCAGGGGAACAAATTCTTTTTCTATTTTGCCTAAACCCTTGAAATCGACTAAATTGTCGCACAAAGGCATTGTAGAGATTTCCTTGACAGAAATTGATTGTGCTGGTGAACTATCCACCTCACTAACTTCTTGATCAATTACTAGTCTTCTATAAAATCGTTCCCGGACAGAAATAATCCGAGCTTTAATAATACAAGTATCATTCACAATAAACCCGCTACAAGCGTTGTGAAGTACGTCCAAATGTATGAACTTGTCAACACTCCAGCAATAATGATTACTTGCTTTGAACTCCAGTTCAGTTTCTGATACATGCATAAAGTGTTAGTTGTGTTTCATTAAAAAATAATAATTTATATAAAGGAAAAAAAATGGATGCATCCATTAACACACTCAATCACAAAATACAGGAAAGTTCATCAAAAAGACTAACCAATATAACCAAGTAAATTGTAAATAATAAAACTTCAAGACTTATCAGTTGCACAAAGTCTTAATATATGATGTGTATTAACTTGTGTAAGTATTATAGAATATAGATCTCTGTTGTCAATCTCTGAATTCAGCGTGGCGCGGTCAACCCAAAAATTGGCCGCGGGGGAGATCGACAACAGAGATATAGATGATGCAGAATCATATGGTTATGCAATGTATTTTTCAACCAAATATTAACATAGTTAACAGATGTTATATATGGTGTTTTATACCAAAAATATAAAACTAATTGTTATTATTTATTAGGCTAAATTGCACTTTTGACCTCTAACTTTCACAAACTTGCGATTTTGTCCCGCTAACTTTTATAATAGTACTTTTGGCCCCTTAACTTTAAACTTTTTTGCAAAAGATTGACCCCCCAACCCACTGATTTTGACCAAGTCAATGCACTCGTAGTCAGTGACTCACATTCCACGTCGACGTGTACATTGATTTAGTCAAAATAAGTTGGGGTCAATCTTCTACTAAAGGAGATAAAGTTAGAAAGTCAAAATTGTTATTAAAAAGTTAGAAGTTAAAATTGTAAATTTGTGAAAATTACGAAGTCAAAAGTGGAATTTAGGGATGTTGTTATGAAACATACCTTTCACTATTGTGAGTGAGGAAACAGCTTGATTAGTAAGAGCCAACTCAAGATTTACATATCTTCTCCGACTTTTAGGAAAGTTGGTAATATCACTAATATTCAAATAAATTGATAATGCCAAGTAACCTGGGCTGTTCTTGTTCCCATTTGGATACATAATAATCCTCCTGAAAACAATATCCAAAACATTAAAACAAATGCAACAAAAACATGACAATGGTGATTCAAATTCACTAATATAATGCACCAACCATGGATAGTCACTGAGGACAAAACTCTCTGAGTATGTCTTAGAATCATATTTAGAGAAGTTCTTAATTGTCCATGTGAATTGCTCATTCTTCCATGGGGAATTCTCAAATTTTTTAACCTTTGAGTGTTGATTCTCCATATCTCAACAACCTAACAGCTTCAACTCCAACACTATAGACAAAGAAATATTATACTAAATTACAAAGTAGGAAGATAAATTCTTTATTAGGTCAACATGATATTTTTATTTTAAATTTTAAATGTAAACCTTATCAACTAGTTGTAGATCATTAATTATCGTTTAATTATGATGTATGATGCAGTTTAGTTTTAGCTTTCTTGTCGTAACAATCCATGAAATACAGAAACCGAACACGATATACAAACACGTGACATTTCGATACGATACAAATTTTTTCTTTTCGCATTACTCGAAAATCAAGACTAAAAATAGTTTATAAACAATACCACATAAACCCATTGCTGTGTACTTGAAGTACATACGAACAAAAACTCTTTTGAAAGAATAAGATGTGATTTATAAATTAAACTCCATTATTTTAGGCATTTGTGATAAACACTATAAAATATGAAACAAATACATTATCATATATTTTTAATAAAACACACTAGCTTTAATAGGTTACTAAATTACGTATTGCATGCACAAAGCCTAAATTAGTAAAAGCCAAAAGGTTAAATTACGTTATTGCATCCTCTCCTTTGGTGGTTAGTGGCGGTTATGTTATGATCGTCCTCCTCCGCATTGGAGAGTTGGAGTTTTCTAAAATTAATTTGGTGTTCGTTTTTCTGAGTGGTGATTTCTTTTATGTCGGTGGTTTGTGGTGGTGTTAGTTATGGATCCGGTTACTGTTGGTTTGTTGTTGTTTTGCAACGGCTCTATTAAAAATTTTCTCCGTTAAAACCATTAGTCTTGCCTTCGTGGCTACGAGGTGTTTTATGATTATGATCTAATTGTAAGGTATGAGACTTGAGTTCCACATTGAAAACATGAGATTCTACTGTGGGTTTTATAAGACTTTGAGCTCTCTAATTACATTGGAAGTATGGATTTTCACTGTGGTGTGGTTCTTCCGAAATTCTTATCAATTGTATTCATAACTGACCACCATATCTCCCAACTTTAACAAGTGGGCTTTTAAGTGAGAGATTGTTTTGTTCTGCTTCATTTACAACAATGTTTTGCTAGGGTTCTGGGATGTGTGGGTGTTTGACTTTGTTTTAGGTGTCCCGCATATATACAACGTCTTGCTTTATACGAGTAATTTCTATCATGTCCATGTTCATCTTAAACACGAATTTGATTATTAATAAAATTCTACCGTTTAAAAAAAAAACCTAGTTTGACTACGGATTCATATCCAACAGTGTACTTTTTTTTTTATTTTTTTTTATATCTAACTTGATTAAAAAAAAAAAATATCCAACAGTGTATGCATGCATCAAATTAGCGTAGTTTTCACTATCAGACATTTTATCAAACACTATAGAATCCACATGTAAAAATTGCTTTGAAGATTAGATATACCTCTAATTAAGTGCAGAAGGAAATGGAGGAACGTTCAAAATGAAGAGTGACGCGGCGATCTAAAAAGATACCTTGGAGTTGGAGATGCACGAATGAATGTTTTGACTTATGAGTGAGAGGTAACCTAGTTTTAAAGCCCGTTAATCTATTAAGCGGTTTTCTTGATTTTCAATAAAAAATTAAAAATTGGATTGGGCTTAATTCAATTTAATTTATAAAATTAATTTATAAAGAGAAGATTTTTGCCACTCCAAAAAAAAATTGAGAATGACCAATTAAACTAAAATTTATAAAGCAAATAATACTTTAAATAATAAATCATAGTATACAAATAGAGACAACATCTACTTATTGAGCCCCAAAATAACCTTTGCCACTATAATAATATGTACCTCTATTTATTTCATTTGCACACCTTTATGAGATTGATACTCGTTTAGTATCATAATTATTAATCTAATTTTAAAAATATGAATTTATTTATTGAAATTTATGTTGTTAGAAAATTAATACGAAGTTGTATTTTTTGTAAATTTAATTCAGTTTGTATATATGGACATTAAATTATATATGTAGGAGTTAAATTCAAATTCTGAACATTCTATTTATTTATTTTAAGATGAAGTTTTTAGCTGTTAGACTACTTGACCAAAATTGAATGAAAATTGAATAAAAAAAAATAAAAAAAAACTTAATTAGCTTGCACCAATAATATAGGTGTACCTACTTCTTATCCAATGGTTCACTATATTGCAAATCTCAAAATTAAGACAAAAAAGTAAGATTAATCGTATATAGTTGACGGGAGTGGTTATGGTGCATAATGAAAATTGTTTAATGTACCCCCCAAATTGCATAGCACACCTTTCAAATTATTTAGTGCACTCCTCAAATTTTTAGCACACCCCATACAAATTTGAGATGCGTTAGAAATTTGAGGGTGTGCTAAACAATATGAGATATTTATGCACATGCACCATAACTTATGTCGTCCTAACCCTCCAATATTTTTTTAAAATTATTAGAATTATATGTAATAAAAGAAAATTAATAAATAACATTTCACGAGAAGGAAGTGTCAATATAAACAATCTCTTCTAAAAAATGGAACAAAATAAAAAATAATTAAACCATATATATACAAATTAGATTTTCATCTCCTAATTAAAATTTATAAACTTCACAACTACATATTATATTGTACAAAGTTTCATCTCCTAAAGTATTGTTTTCATAAACAAAATTAATGTTTGATTAGGGTTAGGTTGTGGGAATATCAAATAAAAACCAAATTTATTACTACACAACAACAACAAACCAAAATTATTTTTCTTCCTTCAAAAAAAACAACAAACCAAAAATGATAATCAGTTTTGTTAAATAAAAATAAAATAAAAATTGCCGGTTTTGAAAATCTTATTTATAATAAAGATCATGTATTAGATGAGTAATAATGACCATCAAAGTCCAACGCAAGTGATTGGTGTGCAGTGCAGTGTGCGCGAGTGTTACAAACTCTGAGATACAGAGTTTGATTTATACCGACTATTCAAAATAATAAATCATCCAAAAGTGCATGTTTAATAAACATTGTTAAATAACATAAGTCTAGGTGCTCCAAAAATGATGTTTAATAAATGTAACACAAGTCTAGGGTGCTCCATAACCTAGTTTAGCTGCAACAAAATTCACGTTAATAAATAACACAAGTCTTCTAGGGTGCTCAATAACCTAATTTAACATACAAATCCTTTTCGTCAAAGCCTTTTTCCTCTTCAATCAACTGTTTTGTTACAATTGCAAGTTCCTTCTCTTTAGTATCTTTTTCCTTCCTCAGGGCTGATGTTGGTGACAATGTGGTAGGTAGCTGGTGGGAGATCGATTCTCTCCAATATCGTTCTGGTGAGGAGGAGGAGGCGGAGGAGAGGTTGTGTTATGTGGTTCTAGATTTCTATCAATTACAAGATTGTATCGACTGTAGGGACATTTTTGTAATTATCAATTTAAATAAATGCTAATATACTAATTTTCAACATTTGGTAAAAAAACATTTAAAGAAAAATAGTGGAGAGGCGACGACTTTTCCATCCACACGTGGCTCCACCAATAGATATCGCAGAAATTGGGTTAGGCTTAAGTCATTCTTATATAATTGACTTATAATACAAGAATTGACATTATTTATAAACATATACAATATTTGAGACTCTTAATATATTGTTCAAAAGAAGAAGAAAAAATATTATATTATTAATTAAAAAAGCACAAGAGTCTCTAATTACTGGCCTCTCAAATTCTGCTTTCAAATATCTCTGTATAATTCAAATACTAATCCTTCATTCCATAAAAACTAAACATTCAATGGAAATTTTTGTACGTTTAGTATTGTTCAATGACCTAAAGATCCACTATTATTTTAATAAGGTGAAAACAAAAAGGATGTGTTTGATCTTCTAAAAAATAGAGACTGAAATGAACAAAATTTGTTATACTCTGTTTAATTTTAAAACTGGTTATGATGAGACTGGACAAAATAATTTGTCCATCACTAAACCACATGACAATATTTTGTTCACAGTACAACTATAAAAATACGAAAAAACCCATTTTACTTTTTGAATATAAAAATATCATCTATCTATGATACAATTTTGTCATATCATGTTTTGTCATATACTATACTATTTTGTCCTATCATATACTTTCTGTCTTGCGAATCAAACGCACTCAAAGAGTTTATAAATATGTTGTGTCAGTGTAAATTGGTTTACACTCATATATATTTCTTCAAAATTAAACTAATGTGTAGCGTAAAATAAATTTTAAGATACAACATTATCATTAGATGATGAAAACTATTTTACATATAAACCATAACATTTAAACTTATTTATTCAATGACCTAAAGATCCACATCATTATTGTTGTCTTGACAGGTTTTTATGGTAATTTAATACTCGTTTCGGCCTTAATAATAATAATAAGCAATTTTCCAATTTTTAGATTAATTGAATAACTAATGTATTCAATTTTAATTATATACCAGATATATTAGATATCTAATGAATCTAAAAATTAGAAAGTTGATTCATCTTTGTGTTATTTTAGTCTATATGAATCAAACTATGTATCTCAGAGTTTATATTTATAACACGTGCACACTGCACATCAATCACTTGTGTTAGACTCTGATGATCATTGTTACTTATCTAATACATGATCTTTAATCTTAAATAAGATTTCCAAAATCGGCAATTTTTTTATTTTTGTTTAAGAAAACCGGCAATCTTATTTGAGACGTTTGCAATTGTAAATGTAATTTTGACTTTTTATAAATTATTATTTTGATTTTTGTGAGTGAGTGTGTTAATGGATGCATCTATTTTTTTTTTCCTTTATATAAATTATTATTTTTTAATCAAACACAATTAAGACTTTATGCATCTATCAGAAACTTAACTGGAGATCAAAACAAGTAATCATTATATTATTGCTGGAGTGTTGACAAGTTCATACATTTGGACGACCTTCACAACGCTCGTAACGGGTTTATTCTGGATGATACTTGTATTATTCAAGCTCGGATTATTTCTATCCAGGAAAGATTTGATAGAAGACAAGTAATTGATCAAGTTCAAGAAGTTGTTGAGGTAGATTGTTCGCGAGCACAATCAATTTCTGTCAAGGAAATCTCTACAAGGCCTTCGTGCGACAATTTGGTCGATTTCAAGGGTTTAGGCAGAGTAGAAAAAGAATTTGTTCCCCTGCTAGAGGATGTATGTTCACGGCATCCGTGGCTTATTGACAACCAAAGGAAGAAAGCGAACTCCCCGGTTTACTGAATGGGCATTCAATGCATTAGGCCGAGTTCTATATTTTCTAAGCACTAAAGAGGCGATAGATATGAATGAAGATGGTTGTCATGATCTTCAAGTTTTATGGGAAGAACTTGAGACTTTTGGTTTTGATTTATCCTGGTTGAAGTCTTCTTTTGAACGTGCAATTAACAAGAAATTTTTAGTTCAAAAATATGAAAATAGGAACAGGCTGAGGAAGGAAAAAGATACTAAAGAGAGGGAACTTGCAATGGTAACAAAATAGTTGATTGAAGAGGAAAAAGGCTTTGACGAAAAGGACTTGTATATTAAATTAGGTTATGGAGCACCCTAGAAGACATGTGTTATTTATTAACATGAATTTTGTTGCAGCTAAACTAGGTTATGGTGCACCCTAGACTTTTGTTATTTACTTTTAAACATGAACTTTGTTGCAGCTAAACTAGGTTATGGAGCACCCTAGACTTATGTTATTTAACTATGTTTACTAAACATGCACTTCTAGATGATTTATTTTGGAAACAAACTCTGAGATACAGAGTTTGATTCATCTTCTGGATACAAATTCATGTTTAATAAATGTGACACAAGTCTTCTAGGGTGCTCCATAACCTAGTTTAGCTGTAACAAAATTCATGTTAATAAATTACACAAGTCTTCTAGGGTGCTCCATAACCTAATTTTAACATACAAATCCTTTTCGTCAAAGCCTTTTTCCTCTTCAATCAAGTGTTTTGTTACCATTGCAAGACGCCTCTCTTGAGTATCTTTGTCCTTCCTCAGTTTATTCACATTTTCATTTTTCTAAACTAAAAATTTCTTGTTAATTGCACGTTCAAAAGAAGACTTCAACCAAGATAAATCAAAACCAAAAGTCTCAAGTTCTTCCCATAAAATTTTAAGATCATGACAACCATCTTCATTCATATCTTTCACCTTTTTAATGCTTAGAAAATGTAGAACTCGGCCTAATACAGTGAATGCCCATTCTGTAAACCGAGGAGTTCGCTTTCTCTTCCTTTGGTCGTCAATAAGCGACGGATGCTGTGAACACACTTCCTCTAGCAGGGGAACAAATTCTTTTTCTACCCTACCTAAACCCTTGAAATCGACTAAATTGTCGCACAAAGGAATTGTAGAGATTTCCTTGACATAAATTGATTGTGCTGGTGAACTATCCACCTCACTAACTTCTTGATCAATTACTAATCTTCTATAAAATCGTTCCCGGACAGAAATAATCCGAGCTTTAATAATACAAGTATCATTCACAATAAAACCTCTACAAGCGTTGTGAAGGTCGTCCAAATGTATGAACTTGTCAACACTCTGGCAATAATGATTACTTGCTTTGAACTCAAGTTCAATTTCTGATAGATGCATAAAGTGTTAATTGTGTTTGATTAAAAAATAATAATTTATATATAGGAAAAAAAATAGATGCATCCATTAACACACTCACTCACAAAATACAGGAAAGTTCATCACAAAAGACTAACCAATATAACCAAGTAAATTGTAAATAATAAAACTTCAAGACTTATATCAGTTGCACAAAGTCTTAATATATGATGTGTATTAACTTGTGTAAGTATTATAGAATATAGATGATGCAGAATCATATGGTTATGCAATGTATTTTTCAACCAAATATTAACATAGTTAACAGATGTTATATATGGTGTTTTATACCAAAAATATAAAACTAATTGTTATTAGGCTAAATTACACCTTTGACCTCTAACTTTCACAAACTTACGATTTTGTCCTTCTAACTTTTACAATAGTACTTTTGGCTCCTTTTGCAAAAGATTGACCCCTCCCAACCCACTGATTTTGACCAAGTCAACGCACTCGTGGTCAGTGACTCACATTCCACGTCGACGTGTACATTGATTTGGTCAAAACAAGTTGGGGTCAATCTTTTGCCAAAGGAGATAAAGTTAGAAAGTCAAAATTGCAATTAAAAAGTTAGAGGTTAAAATTGTAAATTTGTGAAAGTTACGAAGTCAAAAGTGCAATTTAGGGATGTTGTTATGAAACATACCTTTCACTATTGTGAGTGAGGAAACAGCTTGATTAGTAAGAGCCAACTCAAGATTTACATATCTTCTCCAACTTTTAGGAAAGTTGGTAATATCACTAATATTCAAATAAATTGATAATGACAAGTAACCTGGGCTGTTCTTGTTCCCATTTGGATACATAATAATCCTCCTGAAAACAATATCCAAAACATTAAAACAAATGCAACAAAAACATGACAATGGTGATTCAAATTCACTAATATAATGCACCAACCATGGATAGTCACTGAGGACAAAACTCTCTGAGTATGTCTTAGAATCATATTTAGAGAAGTTCTTAATTGTCCATGTGAATTGCTCATTCTTCCATGGGGAATTCTCAAATTTTTTAACCTTTGAGTGTTGATTCTCCATATCTCAACCACCTAACAGCTTCAACTCCAACACTATAGACAAAGAAATATTATACTAAATTACAAAGTAGGAAGATAAATTCTTTATTAGGTCAACATGATATTTTTATTTTAAATTTTAAATGTAAACCTTATCAACTAGTTGTAGATCATTAATTATCGTTTAATTATGATGTATGATGCAGTTTAGTTTTAGCTTTCTTGTCGTAACAATCCATGAAATACAGAAACCGAACACGATATACAAACACGTGACATTTCGATACAATACAAGTTTTTTCTTTTCGCATTACTCGAAAATCAAGACTAAAAATAGTTTATAAACAATACCACATAAACATTGGTGTGTACTTGAAGTACAAACAAAAACTCTTTTGAAAGAATAAGATATGATTTATAATTTTTTTTTGAAGCAACAGATATGATTTATAAATTAAACTCCATTTTATTAGGCATTTGTGATAAATACTGTAAAATATGAAACAAATAATAATTATCATATAATTTTAATAAAACACACTAGCTTTAATAGGTTACTAAATTACGTATTGCATGCACAAAGCCTCAATTAGTAAAAGCCAAAAGGTCAAATTACGTTATTGCATCCTCTCCTTTGGTGGTTGGTGGCTGTTCTGTTATGATCATCCTCCTCCGTATTGGAGGGTTGGAGTTTTCTAAAATTGATTTGGTGTTCGTTTCTCTGAGTGTTAGTTATGTATTCAGTTCACTGTTGGTTTGTTGTTGTTTTGCAACGGCTCTATTATAATTTTTCTCCGTTAAAACCATTGGTCCGGCCTTCGTGGCTGCGGAGCATGGTGAGTTGTTTTATGATCTAATTGCAAGGTATGAGACTCGAGTTCTCTAATTACATTGGAAGTATGGATTTCTACTGTGGTGGTTCTTCCGAAATTCTTATCAATTATATTCATAAGCGACCACCATATCTCCTAACTTTGACAAGTGGCCTTTTAAGTGAGAGATCGTTTTGTTCTACTTCATTTACAACAATGTTTTGCTAGGGTTTCGGGATGTCTGGGTGTTTGACTTTGTTTTGGGTGTTATTTGTGGTTTTGGAGTTTTTATGAGTTATATTTTACGTGTTCCGCCTATATACAACGTCGTGCTTTGTTTTTTTTTTTGAACGGCAAAGAGATTTTATTAATATAAACGAATGAGAAAGTACAAGAGGTACTCTACCCAAACACAAAAGTTTGGTATAGATGGTACTCAACCTACCCACCCAAACAACATGAACAATACCCAACCAAGATAACTAACTATCTACATATACATGCCAAAGGTGCAACGTGTCATTCATAGAATAGACACGGCGAATTTGTCTATTTTGATAGAAGCCAATTCCAAGATACACGTTTAACTAATTCCAAAATGTCGTCCACCGCTAACATTTTGTCACCAAAAATTCTTTCATTCCTAGCACGCCACAAAGCAGGGCCAGCCTAAGGTTAAGTGAGGCCTAATGCGAATTTTTAAACAAGACCTTTGTTTAAAAAATAATATTTTATTAAAATACTATTTTTTATTTTTTGAAATAAAATTGTTTATTAAATTATCAAAATTAATTTTATTTAATGTTTCATTTGGTTATATAGTCAATACATTTAATCTTTATTTAGGCTTTGTTGATCTACGATAAAATTTTATTAATTCTAGTTTCAATATGGTGAGATTCAAGGTTATATAGTTGCTTGATTTCTTGAGGAGTCGAAGATTGTTGTCTTATTTTTACAATTTTATTTCTCAAATGCCTTTATATTTTTCTGAAGTCTTTCTTTACTAAGGCCTAATCGATTTATGACTTATATGTAGGCCTTTTTTAACTAAGGACTAAGCGACTTATGACTTATATATATGAGGCCTTTTTTTCTTAGTAATTATTTTTCTTTTTTGGGGGCCTAAAGCCCTTGCTTGGGTTGCCTTACCCTTGAGCCGACCCTGCCACAAAGTCCACACAACCGCATGCCAAATCATTAGAACCCCTTCCAACCACACTTCCTCTTCCGCAAAGGTACAAGAAAACTCTCAAACAAAGAGGACAACATGCCCGGAATAGCCGTGTAAACGTCTACCCACAGATGAACCTTGCTCCACACCGTCCAAGCAATTGGCCACGAACAAAAAAGATGATTTTCCATTGTACGAGTAATTTCTATCATATTCATGTTCATCTTGAACACGAACTTGATTATTAATAAAATTTTGCCGTTAAAAAAAAACTAGTTTGACTATGGATTCATATCCAACAATATAATGTATGCATGCATCTAACGTAGTTTTTACTATCGCACATATTATCAAACACTATAGAATCCACATGTAAAAATTGTTTTGAAGATTAGATATACCTCTAATTAGGCGCAGAAAGAAATCTTCAACATTTTCAGAAATGGGATTATGATTCAATTGCTGCAACAAAACAAGTTTACATTAGTTAGTTATAAAAAATGGAGGAACGTTCAAAATGAAGAGTGACGCGGCGATCTAAAAAGATACCCTTGGAGTTGGAGATGCACGAATGAATGTTTTGACTTATGAGTGAGAGGTAACCTAATTTTAAAGCCCGTTAATCTATTAAGCGGTTTTCTTGATTTTCAAATAAAAAATTTTAAAAAAAAAATTAAAAATTGGATTGGGCTTAATTCAATTTTATAAAATTAATTTATGCCACTCACAAATATAAAATGTGGGGTTAACAAATTTCAATAATATTAAGATTGATGCGTGAATATAAATGGTCAGTACGTAATTTAATAGAAAATATATCATAAGTGGTTCGATAGAATTTAGAAAAGGTTTTGATATCGATAAAAAAAATTAAAATGACCAATTAAACTAAAATTTATAAAGCAAGAGTACTTTAAATAATAAATCATAGTATACAAATAGAGACAACATCTACTTATTGAGCCCCAAAATAACCTTTGCCCCTATAATAATATGCACCTCTATTTACTTCATTTGCTTACCTTTATGAGATTGATACTCGTTTAATTTCATAATTATTAATCTAATTTTAAAAATCTGAATTTATTTATTGAAATCTATGTTGTTAGAAAATAAATACGAAGTAGTACTTTTTGTAAACTTAACTCAGTTTGTAAGGAAATTGCATTATATATGTAGGAGTTTAAATTTAAATTCTAAACACTCTATTTATTAAACTACTTGACCAAAATTGAATAGAAATTGAATAAAAATAAAAATAAAACTTAATTAGCTCGCACCAATAATATAGGTGTACCTACTTCTTATCCAATGGTTCACTATATTGCAAATCTCAAAATTAAAACAAAAAAGGTAAGATTAACCGTATATAGTTATCGGAAGTGGTTATGATGCAAAAGTTTTTTCCTTATGTTATGTGCATAAATAATGAAAATTGCTTAATGCACTCTCCAGATTGCATAGCACACCTCTCATATTGTTTAGTGCACCCCTCAAATTTCTAGCGCACTCCTACAAATTTAGGGTGCGCTAGAAATTTAAAAGTGCGCTAAGCAATCTAGGATATTTATGCACGGTGCATAAGCCATAACTTATGTCGTCCCAACCCTCCAATAATTTTTTTGAATTATTAGAAGGAATGAAAGAAAATTACTCCCTCCGTCCCATTATATAAGCACTTTTACTACAATAGTTTAGTCCCAAAATATAAGCCCCTTTACAATTTACTAGGTACATATATTACTTTTTTGCTTACACATACCCCTAATTATTACTACTAAGTTGCATTGGAATACAAAAATTGTAAAGGGGCTTATATTTTCGCACTAGACTTTTGTAGTAAAGGTGCTTATATAATGGGACGGAGGAAGTAATAAATAACATTTCACTAGAAGATTAGTTAAAAAAAAAAAAATTACATTTCACTAGAAGGAAGTGTCGATATAGACGATCTCTTCTAAAAAATGGAACAAAATCAAAAAAATTAAACCATATATACAAATTAGATTTTCATCTCCTAGTTAAAATTTATAAACTTCACACCTACATATTATATTGTACAAAGTTTCATCTCCTAAAGTTCATAAACAAAATTAAAGTTGATTAAAGGTCAGGTTATGGGAATATCAAATAAAAACCAAATTTATTACGACACCTCAACAACAGCAAACCAAAATTATTTTTCCTCTAAAAAAAAACAACAAACCATATTGTGGAGATTCAAATATGATTGTCACTTTTGTTAAATAAAACAAAAATTGCCGGTTTTGAAAATCTTTTTAAAAATAAAGATAATGTATTAGATGAGTAATAATGACCATCAAAGTCCAACGTAAGTGATTGGTGTGCAGTGCAGTGTGTGCAAGTGTTACAAACTCTGAGATACAGAGTTTGATTTATACTGACTATTCAAAATAATAAATCATCCAGAAAGTGCATGTTTAATAAACATTGTTAACCTTTCAAAAAAAAAAATAAACATTGTTAAATAACATAAGTCTAGGTGCTCCAAAAATCATGTTTAATAAATGTAACACAAGTCTAGGGTGCTCCATAACCTAGTTTAGCTGCAACAAAATTCATTTTAATAAATAACACGAGTCTCCTTACCAACAAAACAAAATAACACAAGTCTTCTAGGGTGCTCCATAACCTAGTTTAGCTGCAACAAAATTCATGTTAATAAATAACACAAGTCTTCTAGGGTTCTCAATAACCTAATTTAACATACAAATCCTTTTCGTCAAAGCTTTTTTCCTCTTCAATCAACTGTTTTGTTACCATTGCAAGTTCCCTCTCTTTAGTATCTTTTTCCTTCCTCAGCCTATTCCTATTTTCAAATTTCTGAACTAAAAATTTCTTGTTAATTGCACGTTCAAAAGAAGACTTCAACCAGGATAAATCAAAACCAAAAGTCTCAAGTTCTTCCCATAAAACTTGAAGATCATGACAACCATCTTCATTCATATCTATCGCCTCTTTAGTGCTTAGAAAATATAGAACTCAGCCTAATGCATTGAATGCCCATTCAGTAAACCGGGGAGTTCGCTTTCTCTTCCTTTGGTTGTCAATAAGCCACGGATGCCGTGAACATACATCCTCTAGCAGGGGAACAAATTCTTTTTCTACTCTGCCTAAACCCTTGAAATCGACCAAATTGTCGCACGAAGGCCTTGTAGAGATTTCCTTGACAGAAATTGATTGTGCTCGCGAACAATCTACCTCAACAACTTCTTGAACTTGATCAATTACTTGTCTTCTATCAAATCTTTCCTGGATAGAAATAATCCGAGCTTGAATAATACAAGTATCATCCAGAATAAACCCGTTACGAGCGTTGTGAAGGTCGCTCAAATGTATGAACTTCTCGACATGCCATAAATAAGAATTACTTTCTTTAAACTCCAGTTCAGTTTCTGATATATAGATGCATAAAGTGTTAATTGTGTATGATTAAAGAATGATAATTTATATAAAGGAAAAAAAAAATGGATGCATCCATTAACACACTCAGTCACAAAATACAGGAAAGTTCATCACAAAAGACTAACCAATATAACCAAGTGATTGTAAATAATAAAACTTCAAGACTTATCAGTTGCACAAAGTCTTCATATATATTTGATGTGTACTAACTTGTTTAAGTATTATAGAATATAGATGATACAGAATCATATGGTTATGCAATGTATTTTTCAATCAAATATTAACATAATTAACAGATGTTATGGTGTTTTATATACCAAAAATATACTAATTGTTGTTAGGCTAAATCCTACTTTTGACCTCCTAACTTTCATAAACTTGGGATTTTGTCCTCCTAGATTTTATAATATTACCTCTGTCCCTAATTATAAAATTATGTTGATCAAATTACATAATTAAGAAAGTGGAAAGTATTAATAAATTTATTGATGGTGGATATTGTTTTGACAAGTTTATCCCTTAAGAGAGATAATTTTTTAGGTTTTATCATAACATTTATCGTAAAGTGTAAAAAAAAAAAGGTAAAATAAGTAGGGATATGTCATATGTATGTAAGAAAATAATAAATGTAATTGAAAATTGCAATAAAGTCTTATAAAAAGGGACAAAAAATTTATCAAACAAGATCTTAAAATTAAGCAGGGACAAAGGTAGTAGTATTTTTGGCCCCCTAACTTTAAGTCTTTGCAAAAGATTGACCCTACTGAATTTGACTAAGTCAAAATACACACGTGGTCAATGACTCACATTTCATGTGTATGTTGACTTGGTCAACATCAATGGGACTAAATTTTTACCATTGGAGATAAATTAAATTAGGAGGCCAAAAATGCTATTAAAAAGTTAGAAGAAAGCCAAAAATGTTTTATTATGAAACATACCTTTCACTATTGTGTCTGAGGCAACAACTTGATTAGTAAGAGCCAACTCAAGATTTACATATCTTCTCCAACTTTTATGAAAATTGGGAAGATCACCAAGATTCAAATAAATTGATAATGACAAGTAACCTCGGCTGTTTTTGCTCCCTTTTGGATACATGATAATCCTCCTGAAAAAAATAATCCAAAACATTAAAAAAAAATGTAACAAAAACATAATAAATGATGACTCAAATTCACTCATGCACCAACCATGGATAGCCACCAAGGACAAAACTCTCTGAGTGTGTCTTGTAAACATGATATTTAGAGAAGTTCTTAATTGTCCATGTGAATTGCTCCTTCTTCCATGGGGATTTCTCAAATTCTTTACCGTTTGAGCGTTGATTCTCCATATCTCAACAACCTAACAGCTTCAACTCCAACACTATAAACAAAGAAATATTATATTAATTTACAAAGTAGAAAGATAAATTCTTTATTAGGTCAACATGATCCTTGTATTTTAAATTTTTAATGTAAACGTTATCAACTAGTTGTAAATCGTAACATTATCATTAGGTTATAATGTATGAGGCCGTTTAGTTTTAGGCTTTTAGCTTTCCGGTTGTGTAGTAACAACCTATGAAGCTAGGACACCGAACACGATATATATATTTGTCGTCGATATGATACAAAAAATATCTCACATTATTTAGAAGTCGAAACTAAAAAAAATATGAACAATACCACATATAATACTAAAAAATTAGGAACAGCTAATAATATGTGGTATTGTTCATATTTTTTTTAGTGTGTACTTGAAGTAGGAACAAAATCTCTTTTGAAAGAATAAGATAGATTTATAAATTAACCTCCATTTTTTTAGGCATTTGTGAAAAATACTAAAAAAATTCAACAGCTAATAATTATTATATAATTTTAATAAAACTCATCAGCTTTACTTATGTCATTAAGTTACTATATTGCATGCACAAAGCTTAAATTAGTAAAAAGTCAAAGTACTATAATCACACTGGTTTGACTATGGGTTCATATCCAACAAAGTATGCATGCATCAAACATAACTTTATGTATCAGACATTTTATCAAACACTAATACACATTTTATCAAACACTAATACACTATAGAATTCAAGTGTAAAAATTGATTTGAAGATTAGATATACCTCTTAGGTGCAGAAGGAATTCTTCAACATTTCCAGAAAGGGGGTGTTATGATTCAATTGCTGCAACAAAACAAATTTACATTAGTAATCAAAAATAGGGAATGTTCAAAATAGAAAATGATGCGGCAATATCTAATTATAAAGCCCATTAATCTATTTAGCGGTTTTCTTGATTTTCAAAAAGAAAATTATAAAAACAATAACAAAGATTGCCTTAAGAATTGGGTTGGACCTAATTCATTTTTATAAAACCAATTTGTAATGTAAAAATTTTCCTCACACACAAACATAAAATGTGGGATTCTTAACGCATCCCAACAATATTGAAAAAGGTGTATGAATATAAATAGTGAGTGATTCGATAGAGACAATATGATAATAGATGGCACGATAAATTTTAGAGAGGTTCTGATATTGACGGGTCAAGAAAAAAAATTAAAGATGACTAAATAAACTAAAATTTATAAGACAAATCATACTTTAAATAATAAATCAAAATATACAAATAGAGACAATATCTACTTATTGAGCCCAAAATAACCTTTGCCGCTATAATAATATGTACCTCCATTTACTTCATTTGCACACCTTTATGAGATTGATACTAGTTTAATATCATAATTATTAATTTTCAAAAAATTTGAATTGATTTATTGAAATCTATGTTGTTAGAAAATAAATACAGAGTAGTACTTTTTGTAAACTTAACTCAGTTAGTAAGAATATCACTGTAGAGGTTTAAATTTAAACTCTAAACACCATATAATTACTAGACTACTTGACCAAAATTGAATGGAAATTAAATAAAAACAACTTAATTAGCTCGCACCAATACGAGGTACACCTTCAAAAATATAGTTGTATGTGTTATATGCTTCTTATCCAATGGTTCACTATATATTGCAAATGTCAAAATTCAGACACAAAAAAATAAGATTAATTGTATAAAGTTGAACAAATTGTGAAACGGCGAAGAATGAACCCTCCATGTTTTTTTTTTGAATTATTAGAATTATATTTAATAAAAGAAAATGAAAGGATGCTATTTCACTAGAAGAAAGTGTGATCTCCTCTTCAAAAATGGAACATAATAAAAAAAAATCAAAGCATATATACAAATTAGATTTTGATCTCCTAAAATTTATAAACTTCACAACTACATATTATATTGTACAAAGTTTCATCAAGTATGTTTTCATAAACAAAATTCAAGTTTGATTAGGGTTAGGTTATGGGAATATTAAATCAAAACCAAATTTATTACTACACAACAAACATAATGGCGATTCAAAAATCGAAGACTAAAAGAAAAATCGATCGAGATTAATAACACAACTTACAGTGGCGAGGAGCGGAGGCGTTCTATGTTTCAGGGCTGATGTTGGTGACAATGTGGTAGGTAGCTGGTGGGAGATCGATTCTCTCCAATATCGTTCTGGTGAGGAGGAGGAGAGGTTGTGTTATGTGGTTCTAGATTTCTATCAATTACAAGATTGTATCGACTGTAGGGACATTTTTGTAATTATCAATTTAAATAAATGCTAATATACTAATTTTCAACATTTGGTCAAAAAAACATTTAAAGAAAAATAGTGGAGAGGCGACGACTTTTCCATCCACACGTGGCTCCACCAATAGATATCGCAGAAATTGGGTTAGGCTTAAGTCATTCTTATATAATTGATTTATAATACGAGAATTACAATATTTGAGACTCTTAATATATTGTTGAAAAGAAGAAGAAAAAATATTATATTATTAATTAAAAAAGCACAAGAATCTCTAATTACTAGCCTCTCAGCACATTCACTAACGTGGTACTCCCTCTGTCCCAAAATATAAGAAAAATAAAGTATATTTATTAAGAAAATATAAACATGAGAATTAAAAATATGATTTTGTGGGATTTTTCTTAGAATAAGTGCGTGAAAAGATGTAAAATTAATTTTGATTGGTTGTTATTTATAGAGAAAAGTGGAGAGAGAGAAAATTAAATGCAATTTACATTTAATTTCATGAGAATAAGGAAAAAAATTCTTAAAATTGATTTTTTCTCTTATTTTGGGACAAAAAAAATAGCTTTTTTTCCTTATATTTCGGGACGGATGGAATAGTTTCTAAAGGCCTCTCAAATTCTGCTTTCAAATATCTCTGTATAATTCAAATACTAATCCTTCATTCCATGAAAACTAAACATTCAATGGAAATTTTTGTTCAATGACCTAAAGATCCACTGTTATTTTAGTAAGGTGAAAACAAAAAGGATGTGTTTTATCTGCTAAAAAATAAGAAACTGAAATTAACAAAATTTGTTATACTCTGTTTGATTTTAAAATTAGTTACGATGAGACTGGACAAAATAATTTGTCCATCACTAAACCACAGGGCAACATTTTGTTCACAGTACAACTATAAAAATATAAAAATACCCATTTTACTTTTGAATATAAAAATATTATCTCTCTACGATACAATTTTATCATATCATGTCATATCATGTTCTGTCATGTACTATAATATTCTGTCCTATCATATATCTATTGTTTTACAAATCAAACGCACCCAAAGAGTTTATAAATATGTTATGTCAGTGTAAATTGGTTAACACTCATATTTCATCAAAATTAAACCAATGTATAGCGTAAAATAAATTTTAAGATACACCATTATCATTAGATGATGAAAACTATTTTACATATAAACCATGACATTTAAACTTATTTATTCAATGATCTAAAGATCCACATCATTATTGTTGTCTTGACAGGTTTTTATGGTAATTTAATACTCTTTTTGGCCTTAATTATAAATTATTTTTTATTTTTTAGATTTATTGAATAACAAATATATTCAGCCTTAATTATGTACTACAGTAAAATCTCTATAAATTAATATAGTCGGGACCAGAGAAATTTATTAATTTAGAGAGTTATTAATTTATCGATAAATTAATAATTATTAATTTAAAGAGTTTTATTTGTTTTTTTAGTTTATTTTAATTTCAATATTATTAGATTTAAGTTAGAATAAAAATAAATATATATCTTTTAGGATTAGATTTAAGTTAAAATATTAAAAAATAATAATATCTTTTAGATTTAGATTTAAGTTAGAATAACAAAAAGTATTTTGAGATTCTGTTTTATTTTAAAACAGATTTGTTTCTATTTTTTTAGGTTTATTTTACTATATAAATACCTAATGTAGCCATGAGGCAAATCAATTGAATAATATATTTTAGAGTTTTCTCTCTTTTCTGGTGGAATCCAGTTCTATTAGGATTAGCGCTTGCTTTTTCTTCTCGAGCTTCCGACTGCGTCAGAGTATTAACACCATATCTCATAAGATGACTTCTCATCTAAAAGGTGTTGCAAAATCAACTATGTCAGATCAAATACGTAAGGAGTTGTGTGAGTACAAGAGAGATAATCCTGCAAGCACACAAAAAGACTTGCAGAGATGGCTTGAGGGAAAATTTCAGTTGAAAGTTAGTCAAGGAACAATATCAAACACACTTAAGCGATCAGATGACTATCTCTCTGCTGAAATAGAAAAGGGAAGAGCAGAGATCAAAAGACACAAACCAGCAAAATATCCTGACATGGAGAAGGTTGTTTATGAGTGGTTTCTCCAGCATCAAGAACGTGTGAATATCACAGGAGAATTATTTTTGCAAAAGGCAAGAGATACAATGAAACTCCTGTACCCTCATGATGATTCAGATTTTAACTTTTCTATAGGATGGCTTGGGAAATTCAAGTACCGACATGGCATAAAGTCATTTCGTCGTTTTGGCGAGATTGGGTATGTTGATGTACTAGACATGGAGCAGAAATTGGTATCGATTCGGGAGAAAATTGATCAGTTCCCTATGAAAGATGTTTTCAATATGGATGAAACTGGGTTGTTTTATAGGCTACAAGCTGATCATTCACTGGCAACAAAACAACTTGAAGGAAGAAAACAAGATAAAGAAAGGTTGACGGTAGTTATTTGTTGCAATGAAGATGGCTCTGAAAAAATCCCTCTATGGATTATCGGGAAATATGCAAAGCCTCGTTGGTTCAAGAATGTCAACATGAATAGCTTGGATTGTCAGTATCGAGCTAACAAAAAAGCATGGATGACTAGTGTGCTTTTTGATGAATATGTTCGTTCATTTGACCGAATGATGCATGGTAGAAGAGTTCTACTTGTGGTGGATAATTGTCCAGCACATCCAAGAAATATTGAAGGGCTAAGAAACGTTGAGTTGTTCTTCTTTCCACCCAACATGACATCAAAGATTCAACCTTGCGATGCTGGGATAATAAGAGCTTTCAAGATGCATTATCGTAGAAGGTTTTACCGCAAAATATTGGAAGGTTATGAGGTGGGACAATCTGATCCATGGAAGATAAATGTCCTTGATGCTATCAATTTGGCAATTCCAGCTTGGACGATAGATGTTCGAAAAGAATCAATAGCGAATTGCTTCCAACACTGTAAAATTCGTTCAGCTAGTGACGTTGCAAGAAATTTGGATGAATCCACTCTTGATGAAGAAACTCAAGACCTCGAGACTGTGATCAATCAATGTCGCTATCGTAATAAGATGGATATCGACAATTTAATCAACTACCCAGGTGAAAATGAAGCATGTTCGGAGGTTCAGAGTTTAGAAGAAATTGTGGGTACTATCATTGAGAACAATGCAGAGGATGACGACGAAGATGATACGGTGCCTTTGGAGCCTGTTACGCAAAAGGAAGCACTTATGGCGTCAAACACTCTTCACAACTTTATGATACAATACAAAAATACCACACCTGAGCTATTGGATGCAATAAGGAAAGTTAGAGATGAGATTCAAATGGACTTGAAATTTAAAGGAAAACAGACAACTATTGAATCATATTTTAATAGAGTGTAATATATTTTTTTCAGTTTCTATGAATTATTAATTTATGATTTTCTTGGAACCGAAAATTACAAAGAGATCTCCCGAAAAATTATTATCTTATTATTTTATCGAATTTTGCAATTTTTTACACTGGCCCAAGTCGGGACCAGACAATTTTATTATTTTAGAGAGTTTATTAATTTACCGAGTATTAATTTAAAGAGTTTTTACTGTAGATATATTAGATATCTAGTGAATCTAAAAATTGGACAGTTGCTTATAATTAAGATTGAAGGGAGTACGTCAATCCATCATTCACCCAATTTATTACTCCTATATTTTTTATTTGTCATAATTGACCATTGCAGTGTATATATGTCAATACATATTTTTGACGATTAATATCTTTAATTATGTATTATAAAAAAAATCGGTAAATATAATATTCAGCAAAACATATTGAACAACGTAACATTTTATATGATCAAAGTAAATTATATAAATAGTGAAAATATATTTCAAACGATAGTTAAAAAGGAACAGAATGAATAATTAATAAAATTGTTAATGGATATTGGATTTCATCCATCTAATATACTATTAATAATATTAATTAATCCATATTCAAAACATTATTCAAACACTTATTCCCAAATTTTTTTTCTTTATTAGATATCAAGTTTGTGTACAACATTTTAAGTTGGCACAAAATAATTAGTTAACATTAAATAAATCAGGATCATAAGAGTTAACGTTAAATAGATCAGGATCAAATGATGATTCTGGAGAGATATTTAATAAAGAAGAAACACAATTATCCCAAACTTTTCCACTCCTTTGCAAAATTGAAGTTTTGCTCTCTTTGATATCTTTAGATACCAAAATATATTTTGTCATGTCATCGTGACATTGTTTTCCAACCTCATTCACAAGGCTAAAACAACATTCATTACTAGCTGTTTGATTACCAATAAATATACTAAAGAAAATTTCATCACCACATGGTGGGTATAATTTTGAAGCACAATTCTTCAAATACTTTTCAAATGATGAAGATGGTCCTGGTGCTTCACTTGGTGATTGAGCATCAAATGAAATTCCATTTTCAAATAACAAAGCAAAACAAATTATTACTATTGGTAACACATGACTTAAGGTGGGGAATGTAGCCATGAGTCACCTTTATTTTTTGTTTTGTTAAGAGATCTACGATTAATTAGGATAACTCAAATAATTTGTTTTGTGGCTTGTTAGTTCTAAAGTGAGATATATTTATAGTTTAAAAGTAATTAATATTTCAGTGAAACGGTTTTTAAAAACTCTACTACATTAATTGAATTGTTGTTTGCAAGTTTTAAAACGTCCATAATTCAGTTCAAATACTACACTTCTGGTCAGTTCATAAACAATACGAGTTCCATTGTTGCAAAGTGATTACCAGTTTCATAAATATTACACTTTCCAAATAATAAATGTATTTTTCTTGGGTATGATAAAATATACTACTATATTCTATCTGTAATATCGGGAGTTAACGTCTGATGGTATCTTTTTGAGTCTAGTTGATATTTAATTTTATCTGGTGGTTTAGAAGTTAAGGAGTGTCTTTCTAAGAATGAAATTATAAGTTGATCTCTTTTAGATGGTTTCTCTTTTAATATTTAACATTGGTGTTCCGCTTATACACGACATATTTATTTTGTAACTCTCTTTTTACCGGTCTTTATCCATCTTTTGCAGAGATCAAGTTATTATTAATAAAATGTTTGCTATTCAAAAAAATTCTATCCGTAATTTATATGAAACAAAATAATATATAATAAGTACTTTTTATATTCATTGTTTGGATGATTAAAAAGAAAACTTCGTTTAAATTCATTGTTACACAAATTTAAGGCTTAATTACACTTTTGGTCCTTTAACTATTTTCAAGGTTTCAGTTTGATCCTTTAACTATTTTTCGTTTCAATTTGGTCCAGTAACTTTCATTCCGTTAAACACTTTGGTCCTATCCGTTAGAAAAAAGCCTAAAACATTAACTGGTACGTACGTGGTAGGAATTGATAAGGTTTAGGGAGTGTGACATGGCATAATCTGAATCTGATTTTAGAGAGAATAGAGAGGTTGAAGAGAAGAGAGAAATTAGGGTTCATTGAAGAGAAGAGAGAAATTAGAGAAAATTGGAGTAAAATGTTTATTTAACAGAACGGTTAGCATAACCTGAAAGTTTCAATTTTTGTGGTGAATGTGAATGAATATGCATCATGAAAAAAAAACACTAGCATTGTAATTGAAATGAAGTTTGTTTTGTTTGTTACCGTTGGTTGAAGTGGGAGTGGATATGTTGGTGCTGCATGTTCTATGAGGAAGCTTCAATGGTTTTGAAGAAGAAGAAGCAGCTATGGTTTTGTGGTGTTCTGTGATGTTTGACGTTAACTGGTTCTCTAATGGAGGAATTGGGGAACAATGAACCCTAATTTCTCTCTTTTCTTTAACCTCTCTATTCTATCTAAAATCACATTCAGATTATGCCATGTCACATTCCCTAAACTTTATCAATTCCTGCCACATACGCATCAGTTAATGTTTTAGGCTTTTTTCTAACGGATAGGACCAACGTGTTTAACAGAATGAAAGTTACAGGACCAAATTAGAACGAAAAATAGTTAAAGGACTAAACTGAAACCTTGAAAATAGTTAAAGGACCAAAAGTGTAATTAAGCCCAAATTTAATGTTTGGATGATTAATTTGAATATTTTTGAAATGATAAGAATTTATGAAGTATCGAGGTTAGAAGTCCTTCCTCCAAATATGTTCCAACATTTTCAAATTGGTCCCTATAAAATTTCAAATTGACAACTAAATATTTACAAAATTGCAAATTTAACACTGAAGTTTACAAAAATTACAAATAGGTCCTTTAAATTTTCAAAATTTACAAATCAATCCTTATTTTTCAAATTTCTAAATTTGACCCAAAACTTTTAAGACTTATAAAAGTAGCTCAAAAAAGTTAACAACGAACTTTTTATTTCTCTACCCAAACAAAAACATTTAATAATGAATGACATTCAATTAAATAATTTGAATTGTCTAGAATTTTAAATTTTCTAAAATATATAATTATCTCATCTAAACACACTCTTAAATATAGATTTTAACAGAGGAGTACAAGTTTTTCTAATATATTTTGCATAAGAGGAGTAGAGAGTGTGCATTTTATCATAAGATGTAGAAGAATAATGTAATTTAAACATCTTAAGAGAGTACACACGCACCCTTAAATTTAATCTTTTTCCCAATGACAATAATGGATCTATCCCATTCATGCATACATCCCCTCCCTCTTTCCTTTTAGTTTTTCTAATTTTGTGTGGCATCCAATTTCAAGGGACCTACATACACCCAACAAATCCCTCCTTTACAATTGACAAAATTATACTAGTGATCATTTATCTTATTTATTTATAACACTGTAGATATTTATTTTATCTTATTTTTGTAATATTTTAGTTATTTATCTTTGTTTTATATCAAATTAGTCTTTTATCTTTGTGATTTGTAACAAATTGGTCAATTTTCTCTTTTTTTATTAAAAAAAACTAATGTGGCAAACAAAATAATTGATGAGAAAATGAACCAATTTATTACAAATCACAAAGATAAAAGACTAATTTGATACAAAACAAAGATAAATGACCAAAATGTTACAAATCACAAAGATAATAGACCAATTTAATACAAAAATAAAAGACCACAATATTACAAATAAATAAGATAAAAAACCATTAGTCAAAAAAAAGATAAAAAACCACTAATATAATTTTACCTACACAATTCAAATGGAGAACATTGTTGCCACTCAATAACTAGTTTGTAGGTCTAAAACTTCTCGGTTAATTAAGATTGTCTCAACAAATCTAAGGCAATTGTCATTTGTATATCCAATAATACATGGGCTCCAACATCAATTGTAGTAGTATACCCTTTCTTTCTCTAGTAGATCTTTGTTGTGAAATAAGTTCAACATCTAATTATATTTCATTTAATACTATATATTCATGCTTTCATCATGAATTGGTATTAATTTTATCAATGTCTTTCAAGCATCACCCTTCTATTTGTTGTATTTTAACTTTTATTATTCATAATGGAGAGTCAACCTCGGCAGAATCATCAACAATAATCAAGTCAACTTTTTCAAATTATTCAATTTGGAAACCCACAATGGAAGACACACTCGATCTATTGCAAAGATTTGTATCATCCTTTGCGAAAACGAAGAAACGAAGCTTATCAAAAAGTCTGATGATGGCTGGAACGTCATTAAAAGGAAAATTGTTGGACAAATTTGACAATGGATTGATCAAAGTGTCTTTCATCATGTTGAGTACGAAACAGTTCTGTACACATTATGGATGAAACTGAAGCTTTGTGCGAGAGAAAGACAGCCCAGAATAAAGCCTCTACTATTCAACGATTGGTGAACCTCAAGTATAGAGAAACCCGAAGTATTTCTAAACTGATTCTCAAAGATTGGTAAATCAACGTGCCAATATGAAAATGGTGCTTGAAGAGGAATTGCAAACAGTGTTATTACTAAGTTTTTTGTCAGATAGATGATCGGGACACGCTTGTGGTTTCGTTAAGTAACTCAACACCACAAGGGGCTCTAACATTGACATGGGCAAAAGATGACATGTTCAATGAAGAATCAAGAAGGAAGGAACAAAAAATGCCTACAGAGTCTAAGCACTTGCATTGTCACAAAGTATTCAATATCATCTACCAGCCAATGAATTATTCATTGAAAAATATCTAAGATGAATTATTTTCTCCTAACTAGAGATTGAATCACTAATTAGAAATTGAAATGCATAATTCATTTTGGGACAATATGTTTTTACAAACGAGTCACTCATCGTAGAACAAAAAGATTAACGTATAAAAGTAGCAAATAAATAACCATAAAACAAACATGAATATTAATCAAATAAATTAAATATATTTTTTTAGAAAATTTGATCAAATAATTATTACAATCCAAATGAAACACTAGAAATACAAAAAAAAAAACAAAAAATGACCAAACATATGTAGAATTCAAATGAAATAAACATTATATATATATAGCATTTGAACATGGATTTGCTATTTTGATAAATCTTCTTTGATCATCGAATGCTTCTTTTTTTGACATTAACCATCAAGCCATGTTTCATGTGTAGGACAATAGAAATACTTGGGATTATTGGATGATCTTCCACTACTTGAATGTGATAATTTGACAATATTGCTGCAGCAACAATTTTCAACTCAATGAAGCTTATATCCTTTCCCAAACAACTCCTTGGTCCAGCATTAAAAGCAATGAACTTGTAAGACGGTACATGAACTATCCCTCCTTTTTGCGAAATCCATCTCTCTGGCTTAAACTCCAAGCAATCTTTTCCCCATATTTCCTCGACCCTTCCAATTGCGTATAGTGAATAAACTACCGTTGCATTGGACTTAACCCTATGTCCACTAGGAAGCACGTCAGGCTTCGAAGCACATTTATGCTCAAGAGGAATTGGTGGATAAAGCCTTAAGGTTTCACATAAAGCTCCATGTAAATAAATTAACTTGCTAAGCCCTTTTGTCCCTAAATCTTTCCAATTATGTTCTCTTGATGGTAAATTTTCTTTGATCTCTTCAAAAATCTTAGCTTCAACCAAAGGGTGTGTTGCTACTAACCAAAAAAACCAACTAAGGCAAGAACTAATAGTGTCTCTTCCAGCTGCAAGTAGATTAATTGATGTATCTCTCAAAAACTTATCATCAATTAAAAGCTTATCATTTATTGGATTTTTTTCATCTCCTACTTCATTCATAATAATATTTAGCAAGTTAAAATTTTTTTGTCCTTGCATTTCTCTTCTAGATTTGATTTCCGAATACACCATTTTATCAAGTACTTTATAATTCTCTATAAATTCTTTCTCTTGACCTACTTGAAACCAATTTTGCAACTTCCACAAGAATTTTGGCTTTATATGTCTATAGAACAATGTGTTCTCTGATTGTGTAAAGGCTCTCTCACATGTAATTATAGGGAGATCAATAGAAAGACAATTAGGATCATATCCTAAAACTACAGAACATATGTTGTCAAAAGTTAACCTTTGAAAAACATCTTGTAAATCCACTTGCACACCTTCTTTACAAGCATTGTCAAGAAACACAAGAAGACCGTTACAAACTTTTTCCTCAACTGTTTTATGAATAAATGCACGAAAATTTTCTTGTTTGAAAATTGAATGAAGTAGTGTTCTACTGTGTTTCCATATGTGGGACTCAGACCTGAAAAGCATTAACAACAAGAATAAAACACCCATATCATGAATACCATATTAAATACTATATTAGAAGTCTAGAAGTTCTAAGTCAACTAACAGAAAATACTAAAATTACTAGGCAAGATGTCCATGACCGGTGTTCACACTTTTCTCACACAGTCATGAGTCATTCGCGAGACTCATGTTCATGTGTTCTTAGAAATCAAGATCACAGTAATATTAGTCTACACTCTACAGAACAAAATATATATACATATAATCGCCAAATAAATAAATAAAACAGTATTGTTCTATTGTACTTCCAAATGCGGGAATCATACCTGAAAATTCCATCTCCAAGAGTGTAAAAAATCTCTCTAAAACGATTTCCTTTTCCATAGTTTGCAAAATTTGTGCTTGTGATGTGTTGCACGTTCATCGGATCACTAGTGTAAACAGTGTCCAAGTTTGCTAACCATGGTCCTTCAGCAAAGAATGTTCCTCCATTTTGTTTCAAAGTTAAAGTTAAATAGTTGTGAATATTGGATAAGTTGTGTAGGAAAGCAGGTAGCATTCCAAGCACAGGCCACTTTGTCATCGGTGTGTTTCTGTTGAGCCTCCAATAATGGATTGCGACGGAAAGAAGAATCGCCAAAACGATATCTCCAACGCTAAACACATCTATTATTTTGTTGGCCGGCTGCCTATGTTCTTGAGCTCGAGAAGTGAAATTATAAAACTGGTCAATGGTTAGATTCTCACCTCTGCCATCCATTCCTAATAAATTTTCAATTGACATATTAATATTGAATGTTTAAGAGAGAAAAAATAATTGACAAAAGGAAAAAAAATGTATATATGATACTATATCACTCAGACACTTAATGATAGTAATTCATGTGACTAGGTACGAGGCTATTTATAATGCAATATTCCTAAAGTTTTGTTGGTTCATTATATGATTTATGTTGAAATTCGTTGAAAGGATAGGACGAAATTACATGTGTATGCTGGTGGTTTTTTATAATCAAGATAAAAATTATGGTAGGTAGATTCATAGGTTTTAACTCTTTTTGTGGATTTTTCAAAAAAAAAAAAACTATTTTTGTGGATTATTCATACACAAAAATGGGAGTGTGGTAGATTCACAGGTTTTAATTCCGCCACTTTTTCCTAAAGCATTTCTTTTTTTGTAGAACTACCAATAGTACTATAATTTGTTTCCCAAAAAAAAAGTACTATAATTAATTTACTCTTTTTTATTATAATTAATTTACTCTTTATTATCAAAAATAATAATAATTTAATCTTTAATTTAATCTCATTTCCAATTACAATAATGGGCCTAGCCCATTCACACACACACACCTTTAAATTTAATACTTTTCCCAATGTAAGAAAAAATGGATCTATTCCATTCATACATACACCCCCTCCCTCTTTCTTTTAATTTTTCTAATTTTGTGTGGCATCCCATTTCAAATGGAGTAAATTGTTGCCACTCAATAACTCAGGTCGTAGATCTCAAACTTCTCAGTTAATTGGGATTGGCACAACAAATTAAGGCAATTATCATTTGTATCTCCAATTGTACATGGGCTCCAACATCAATTGTAGTAGTAATATACCCTTCAAGAAACTTTCTCTAGTAGATCTTCTTTGTTAAATAAGTTCAACAACTGAATTGATATTAATTTTATCAATTAATGTCTTTCAAAAGCATCACCCTTCTATTAACTACTCCCTCCGTACCAAAATATAAGTCACTTAACAATACCAATGCAACATTAAATGCTAATTTTCTTATTATACCCTTAACTATTTATTACTCTCTCTTCTTTTACCTCTACAATTTATCTTTTCCATATCATTAATGAGGGACAATTTTGTAAACTAACTCATAATTTATCTTTTCCATGCAACAATGATTACGTTTCTCAATTTGTGTGATTTGGTCAAAACGACTTATATTTTAGTACGGAGGGAGTAGTAACTAAGAATCACAAATTATTTCTAATAAGCTTCATCATGACAGAAAGTAAATTGTACCTTTATTACTATCAAAGCATCATAGACTTCTTTTGTCTTATTTTCACATGCATGCTACAATCATGATTAAGCATTAATCTACTATCTGTGGTGATTCAGCATACATCTAAGCTTTTTTGCACAATTTTTCAAATAATTTTCAAACCATGATGATGGAGTTGGTGCATAATTACTTTAAGCTGGCCATGGGGAATTACTTGGTGATTGCAAATCAGATGAAATTCCACTTTGGACTAACAAAACAAAAGAAGTTAATACTATTGGTATGGTAGTAAACTAATGGTATGGAATGTAGCCATGATCAATTTCTTTTGGAGATTTTTTATTAAGGATAATACCTCAAATAATGTGTTAGTGGCTTGTTAGTCCTAAAGAGAATTATATTTATAGTTTAAAAGTAATTAGCAGTATTTTCCGTCAAAAAATAAAATTAATTAGTATTTGTATGAATAGGTTTTTGAAAATTCTAGTAAGTTAAGCCAAGATTAATTAATAAATTGATGTTGGCAAGTTTTAAAAATGTCCATAATTCAATTCACGTGTTATACTTATGAGTTCCATATTAGCTAAATGATTATCAGTTTTAAATGTACATGCACTTCTTCAATAAAAGAAAAATTTTAGTTGTAATTTTATAAGAAAACACACACAAAAAGGGGAAGGAGAAAATATATCAAAAAATGAAATATATTAGTCGTTATAAATCTAACATATCCATCGTAATATCAAGTATATAAATGGGTGTGGTATTTAAATATTCTATTACAATTTACCTTCTTTAAAGCCTTCCCACCAGTTAGAGAGCCAAAGTGTAGTAGCAAATGTTGTTGAAGATCATTAAAGGATACCACTACCACTTTACAGCTATCCAGAGATACAATACAATTTGCCTTCTTTGAAAATGTTGTATTTCCTGTGCAGAAATATGATTTCACACAACACATTTTCATATATACAAGCTAGAGCCACTTATAAAAAATAAAAAATTAGTCACATAAGATAATGTGTATCCACCAAAAAAAGTCACCTAAGATGAGTAATTGATGATGTTACTACAGCTGTTTATAAATGAATAGGAAATCATTTCATGTACATAGACTTAATTAATAACTAAGTAGATTTTCATTTATAGGATCAATTTAAATATGAAAAAAAATAAAAATAAGAAATTCTAGTGATTGCACTCATGAAGAATGAAAATAAAAATTGCATTTAACGGTGATTTTTCATTTCACCCCCCAACACTCTCATTTCCCCCAAAATAATTTTTGTATAAGAGTAAAAACTTTTTTGTATGAGAGAGTGTTGGGGAGTGGGATGAGAAATCACCATATTTAAAAGACAGTAATAGTTAGGCTGTATTCATGTTGAACAAGTGTTATTCATCCACTTTGTGATTTTTTCTATTTTTGTGTGATACTTTTTTTCAAGACACTGTTGTTCTTTCTTTTTTTAATATAAATAAAATGATAAGTAATTTGAAATTCATACGTGTAAAGTAAAACAATCCTATCTTAAATATACGACCATTTAATAATTTTGTTATTTTTATTAGTCGAAATAAAATTATTAACTTTTTATTTTATTTTTGTTTTCGTCTTCTGATTCATAGGAGAAGGAATCCTAATAATCTAGAGTTTATGGTAATTTCTAGCATCAAGTAATTCCAATTTCTTTTCAAACACAATGGGTGCGTTTGATCTGCTAAAAAATAAGGGACTAGACAGGACAACTTCTGTTGTACTGTGTTTGATTTTAAAACTGTTACTGGGACTGGACAAACTGGGGGTCAAGGGACTGGACAAAATCAGATATTCTTGTCCCCCACAGAACCATGGAAAAACTTTTTGTCCTCAGCACAACTTGTCTAAATCAGCAAAGTAACATTTTCTTCATCAAGTATCATACAAGACAAAATTTGTTCAATATCATAAATATTTGTCCTGTTTTGTTCTGCCTTGTACTGTCCTGTACTGTTCTGTCTAGTACTTTCATTTTGCAGATCAAACGCACCCAATAAGTATCAAATCAAAATTGTTCTTACCAAGTCCAAGTCCAAGTCTAGTGTCAATCATTAATAAACCAATTAACCTTTGGTTTTATTATTCTAAAAGAACTTATTACTCCATCTGTCCCTACTTATAAACATCCTTATAAAAAAAAATTAGTCTATAAATATAAGCTTATTTATAAATGAGTACTATGAATATTTTTTTTTCTCTACACATATTCTTAATTATTATATTAACTTACATTGAAATACAAAAAGTCAAATGAAATATAAATATAAATAAAGAACAATTTAATAAAATTTATACACAAATTAAATACAATAATTATACTAAAATATTTTCTTAATAAAATCCAAGGGGTGTGGTTGAACGGTTGGAGCTCATCTTCCCTTAACCAAGAGTTGAGGGTTCGATCCTCGCCTTGGATATGGAGCAGCTTTAAATCTTTGGGCCAACTATCTCACTCATCTAATTACCTTCAATCTAGCGAGGAATAGTCACTGCGTTCGACGGTGGATACCTCAGTCTCGACAAAAAAAAATTTCTTAATAAACATAAAATTAATCGGGAGCATATATAATGGGACGGCATACACGGATGTAGTATTGTTATCCCCCCACCATCTTGAATTGAATATGATGTTCAAAACATTCCATTCCTCCTGTCCCGAGTGGGACGGATTCTAGAAGTCACACCCAATTCTCAACCCACCATTTGCTGTCTCATGTCTTGAGCATCACGTTCTCACACTATACCACTTTACTTTCTACCTCCCAACGCTATTCATTTCATCATCATACAATACCAATACTCCAAGTCTCCAACTATATACAACTTTCAATGTATTTATTTATTATTTATTTATTATTACAGTCAAAAAATCCACCACGCCATCTCACACGTGTCAAAAATATACGCGGTTCAAACCATATATAAAAAAGTTCAATTCACTCACATGATGAACGTTGAATCCTTGCCCAACAAGAAAGGAAACAACAACAACCCCATCAACAACACACGCTTAACCCTTATAAAACCTCTAAACACCACACAACAGAACAACAACAAAACAAAACTACACTTCAAAGTTAAAATAACAAAAACTCTACGCGCTTTTTTTATTATACCGGTACGTACCCGGTCAGCTGCACCATGAACAGCAGCCAAAACAACGAAACAATAAACTCATTAGATTTCAATAACATCAAAGTTATATCCGCCGTAGGACGCGGCGCCAAAGGCGTCGTATTCCTTGCCAAAACCGGTAATAACCGGTCATTCAACGAGTGTATTGCTCTGAAAGTAATGTCAAAAGCTCTTATAGATCAAAAGAAATCAAAGAACAATCATCAAGGTTCTGGAGAATATAAGAGAGCTTCGTTTGAACAAGAAGTGCTACGTCGTTTTGATCATCCACTTTTGCCGCAGTTGCGAGGTGTTTTTGAAACCGAAAAAATTGTTGGTTTCGCCATTGATTATTGCCATGGCGGTAACCTCCATTCTCTTAGAAAGAAACAATCTGAGAAAATGTTCTCCAACGATGCCATTAGGTAATATATAATACTCCCTCCTTCTGTTCTTTTTTAACTGTCATTTGATATATGTGCGCACTAATCATATAATCATATATCTTGGTTAATATATAATAACAAATATTAATATATAAGATGTTGTTCAATTTGTCTATTAAAATTCAAATTCAGTTCTTATATATTGCTTCGATTCGTCTGAACAATTATATATGTTATGAACTTTGTAGGTTTTACGCTGCTGAATTGGTTCTAGCATTGGAGTATCTTCATGATTTAGGAATAGTGTATAGAGATTTGAAGCCAGATAACGTGATGATTCAAGAAAACGGTCACATAATGTTAGTAGATTTCGATCTATCTACTAAGCTGAAACCAGTACAAACACTGAGTCATGACTCGTCGGATAGATCTAATTCTTCAAAGGAGAAACAAGCGAAGAAGAAATTATTCTCGCGATTCTACCGTTGTAACTCAGGGATTTCACCGTGTGACTCGGAATTTGAATCGGAAAAAAGTGTGAACTCAGTAAAGAAGAAGAACGAGTCGGAATCGGTTGAGAAATCGAACTCGTTCGTCGGAACGGAAGATTACGTGGCACCTGAAATTGTAAACGGAAAAGGTCACGGTTTTGAAGTTGATTGGTGGTCATTAGGTGTCGTTTTGTACGAAATGTTGTACGGAACGACGCCGTTTATTGGGATAAATAGAAAAGAAACGTTTTACAGAATTTTGTCAAAGGAACCTGAGTTAACGGGAGAGAAAACGGCGTTAAGGGATTTGATTAGAAAATTGTTGGAAAAGGATCCTGACCATAGGATCAAGGTGGAGGAAATCAAGGGTCATGATTTCTTTAAAGGAGTAAAGTGGGACACGATTTTGCAATTGGCAAGACCACCTTATATTCCTCCTTTGATTGAATTTGAGGATGAGAAAAGTGTAGGGTATAGTAAAAATTATGTGGAGGTGTTTGTTCATGAGGTGTTTTTTCCTTGTGATGATGATAATAATGAAGAGAAAAAGAATAATAAAATGGAAGAAAATAAGGTTAATAATGGTGAGGAAAAGAGGGTGTGGGTTAATAATAAGTTGAGTAGTAGTCTCAATGAGAATGATGATTTTTTAATTTTTTGATAAGATATATTTTTTTGTAAGTATTTATTTTGTAGATTATATCATTAGGCATAGTCTAACTATAAGATAATTTTGAGTAAAAAATGTCTGTTAGATAATAGATATTGACAAATATACAAATCTATAGACTACTTGCTATTTATTGTGCTTAAATATATGAGACTTAGCACAATTTTTTGACTGAAGTTCACATTGAAAATTATTAATCTTAAAAAATTAGATTAGGACTGTACCAAAAAATATAGATCAGAAAAGTCATATCTTATGTATATGAGAAACATTCAAATTCAACTATATATATATATGTGACAATCTCCTTTAATTGAAATTTTCTCTCTTTAATTCCTCTTTAATTTGTCTCCAAATTAACATGTTTACTTGTCAAAAGTCAAATGAAAAGGAGTTGTGTAGGAGATAAAGGGTTCATTACCATAGCTGTATTTTATGAATCATCAATCATGGTCAAAATTTAGGTACAAATGGAGATCTATCTATGAACTATGAAGTTTCATTAGAAAAGTAAAGAACTAAAGAGGTTTTTGGTGTTTTCGTTTTAATTTTCAAACTTGGACCAAAAACAGTTTTTACATTAAGTGTTTCTTCACGAGAAGTAAAGAATTAACATGCAGTTTTTATATTATTTTTCTTTATTTATTAATTATTATTAGAAATATATACATGTTAACTATTTTTTTTACATGTTCATATTAGACATACTAGTATTTTTTTGAAAGGATTAGACATACTAGTATATATGCTAGTAAACTGGTAAATATTTGTACTATAGATTTATCCAAGCAATAAGCATCATCCTTGACATTTCATATGTATATATAGTTTGGAGAATACAAGAATATAATTAAGGTGGTTTTACATGTATGCTTGTCGTCATTTTGGAGAATAAAGAAAACCATGTGGAAATGGAGAAGAATATAACTAAGGAGAATTCTGAATAAACAAATTCAAGAAAATTACGTTTTATGTATTGTCAAAAGAAACCACAATGATAGTGAAATGTATTGTAAAAAAATTCATTGGGTAAACAAAAATTCACACTTTAATGATGGTGAAATGTATATTTTGGTAGCTAGAACTATTTGCAGTGTGTGTTTTTAACAGCCGTGGTGATGTAAGGAAACCACGATCGATGCATGTTCTTCGAGATTGTCCGATAACAATGAGCATTTGGCTTAATATATAGTTGATCATAGTTACTGAGAAGTGTTCATTAAGATCAACTTACAAGAGTGAATGTGTTTGAATATGGAGAGGAAAGTGAGTGGAAATTATGGAGTTAATGTGGGCAGCAACTTGTACATACTAGTTGGTATTGGAGGAACAAATTGGTTCATGATGGTAATGTTACATACATTATCAATTAAGTCATGCCTAGACGTGGAAAAGAGACCGTAGAATACTTAAAAGCAAATTTTATATCAAGTTGTTACTTGTTATGAGATCGACCAAAGATATATTTATAACTTCAGATGCATTTTAAAGACTAATATGACAATATATTACACTTCTAAGGACCAAGATAGTGGTTTAATTTGTCCATTGCCAAAATCAAAATTGGTGCAATTAAGAATCATAGGAGGAAAAAAGAGGCTCTCAACATAATGATGGAGAACATAAACAAAGAATAAAGGAGGATATGTGCTTGTAGAAAAAAGTTGGAGAATATGTGAGTGGGCTAAAAATAAGACAACTCACAATATTTGAATGGACTCAAATAAAGCCCAATTGATACTACCTTCTCACTTTCCCTACCTACTTTTATTTTCTCACCAGCGCAAATCATTTTTGCCATAGGCAACTTCTCTTGTGTATGTCTTTGACCTGCCTACTATTGAAACTCTCGCTAACAGTTTCTTCAAAGTCGTTGGCAAGTCAATACATACACAAGGACTCTTCTCCTAGAGATTAGGAGATTAATATTAAAAAAAATATATACAAGAAGTGTATTACCTCAACTGTGATGAACGTTGTCGTGTGGAGATGGAAAACAAGCAAAATTAACCATAAGTGTGGAATTTTTCTCTAGCTAGACTTTGTATTTTGGGTCGGCTATCTTTAAGAGGTTGGTTTAAAGTTGCTACCTAGCCCAAGTTTTGTCCTCCAACAAATGTTGATATATAACTTTTTTTTTTGTAAAATGTTGATATATAATTTAATCCCAAACAAAAACACAAATTTTAATAATTTTTAATTAGATTAATTTTGCCTGAAATCTATTTTAATTTATTAAAACAGAGTCCCAAATTCTGGTGTAGCCATCTCATCATCCATTTGCCATTTCATGCAAAATTAGCCACATCATACAAAAATCTGATGTGGCAGCTTGCAAACTTCACCCTCTTGAATTTCTACTCACTCACTACTCTTCCTAGACCTAACATCTCACCATCAATTCCAATAATGAATCATGTTTTATTGCCATTGTTATTTCGTGAGTTTCAATTCCATTGGTGCACCTTTCTTATTCTCACTGTATCAGTTTCAAATCAAAATTATATCCACATCTAAAACTTGACTCTATGATGAAAATGAAATTTTGCATTACTACATTCAACCTTCTTTATCGCTCCCTTTTTCATCCTCACAACAAACCCCTTAAACCTCCTCCATGCATTGTATCTTTGACATGCTTCATACTTAGAACCTCCTTCCTTTCATTCATGTAAATGGTTCAAAGAATGTCCCTAGCTTCAAATAGTTTTAATTTTCTACGATTCCATTCAATGATTAAATCCATTTGTTAATACATACATTATACTGCATATTATTGTTCATTGATATCAACATTTTTAAATCATTTTTAGCTGATTATTTCAAAAACTCACAACAAGTTATAAATGTGCAGTGACCGATGCTTGCAATGTGAAGTTTGCCGTTGTTGTTTGAAGATCCCCCATATAGAGCATTCAACTTTCAATAAAAGGGTACTATCAAACTTTGAAATATACATTTTTCTTGAATTTGTTTTTACATTCTGTCATGAGAAAAGAATTTATCGTAGTCAAAAGAATTTGTTTTTACACATTTTTCCTATTTGTTTTCCTGAAATTGTTTACACATTATTCTTGAATTTAGTTTTACATTCTGTCAAAGGATGTCTATGTCTTACCAACTTTTGAAAAGTAACAAAAGAAAATGTGTCGGATCTGCCAATATGATGTTTCAATGTGTGGTATATATAAAAGTTTAACCGGCGCCAATTAACAATACAAATGTTTACTCAAAGAAAAAAAAACAATGCAAATGTATTTCCCATACAAAAACACTAATTGATATATTTACCACCTTAATGTGTGTTAATTTTAATTTGCATTTGTGGGGTTTAGCCTATAATGAATCCATTGACAAGTTTTTCTGTTCTCCACTAACCTAACTCAAACAATGAAATTTTTTTCAAAATCGAATTTTGTTTGATTCTCTTACATGTAACATTTGGATCAAGTAGTCATTCATAGTAACCAGTGACCAACATATGGAATATATGTACATAGGTCTACAAATAGGTCATCAATGAAATTTAGAAAACCTACCATATTAAAATTAATAGTGCATATCTATTAAACTCAATGATATTGATTACAAATTTGAACCTAAAAATTGTCAATCCCAAATAATCATATGTTATATATAACATCGAATACATATAATATATCAACCTCACAATTTATAAAATATAAAAATCCAACAAATCGCGCAACACGCGGGTCTATATCTAGTTTTTTAATAAATAATGTGACATTGAATCTTGTACAGTATTAGATTAATTTTGTTTAAATATAGACAATTGTTTCTTATATTATAGATGAAGGAAGCTGACATTTGAATTGAATTGAATAAAAAACAGAAATGAAGCAAGCTATGAGACATGGATCATACATCTAAAATCCTAAAGAAGCACGGCCACAAAAAAAAGTATTTTTATTGAAAAAAAATCTTCTTATTTTTTTCTTTCACACCCTCATTCATAAAAGAAAAGACCCTTAGTAGTCAAAAATTCAAGATGAATTATCATCAAATAATTCTACTTTCCTCCTAAACGTAGCTGTAGGAGATTGAAATATAGTTCTCTCTAATCAATTACCAATAAATAAACTGACCTTTAATATTACTAAAAAAATTTATTCTAACATGGCTATACTTTGCGTCAACTCTACATTGGACAATACTGTAATTAATGGTATATAATGAGAATGGGAATGATAAAAGTCAACAAATTATTTTGACCATCATCAATTGAAAAAATGAAAGTATGGTACGTACGGCGAATGATTTTTGTTTTACAGATATCTAAAGGCAAATATTAGTTTTTTTTGTACTTAAAGGCAAATATTAGTTAATGCACCTTATGTGTTAATATTTTTTTACATAAAAAAATACACAAATTGTTTCTATTTGAAATTGATTTTTAGATATTTTTTTATTCAATTTAAATGTCTTTCAATTCTTACCACTTGAACTAATCTATCTAGTTCTTTCTTACCACTTGATGCATTTCATGTACTAGTTAAGAGTATAAATTTTAAAAAAATTATTTGAAAATTGTGTAGTCAAATACTACTTTCAGAGTCAAAATTTTATTTTTTCAATGCATATTTTGTCTTTTACTGTGTTTCTTTTTGTTAGTTCCTTAATAAGTGCATATTTTGTCTTGTTATTTTCTACGAAATAAAAATTGTATGAAAATATGTAAAATTATTTTTTATTAACTTTTGGTTATGAAAAAGATAAGAGAGAAAATAATTTTATTTTGAAAAGATTAATAATATTTGTCTTTTTTCTCTTATATTTTAAAATATAAAAAAATATTTTATATTTTATGACGGAAGAAACATATCATTTATGTCACACTGTATTAACAAAAATATTACAGTGTAAATTTTGTTAAAATAAATATTCATAAGTAGTAGTACATAGTAGTACTCCGCATGTGATAATTTTCAATTTGTAGTACAGTGTGACACAAATAATATTCATACATAGTAGTACTCTGCATGTGATAATTTTCAATTTGTTTATTTATTTTTTAGAATTTTAATGACGATTAACTATATATACTCCACGCACTTTTAAAATAAGGTAAATATTAAAATATACTTTTAATTAAGACACATGATAACTAATTTAAGATATAAATATTCTTTTTAAAAGTTGTGCATTTAACTTTTTAATAGTCAAAAATATTATATTTTTAATACAATAATTTTATTTTAAGATTTTTTAACAAGTGCCTTTAAAACACATCTTAACAAAACCCTTAAAATAATGTAAGACAAACTGCATTCCACGCCGTTCAAAATCCATAATTAAAGTTTCAAATTTTATAAGGTTTGAAGGGCACACAGATCAACCTAACATGAAAACTTTCTACCAAATCATTTAAATTCCAAATAGATAGCGACAAGTAAAATTAAATTATTTGACATTTCAATTACATGCATGATGCATATACCCCATGAAAACTGTTGACCATATGAAGATATTAATTAGTAATTACTATCCCATGTCCCTTCCAAGAAATCATCCTTATTCATGTTTGTAAGTTTTTTTTTTTTTTTTACTAAAAAAGAATGGGTCATAGTATATGTTAAGAATCTAAAAATAAAATTATTCTCTTGAATTTTGTGCATTGAAAACACAAAAATTTGAAAATTATACTAAATACACGGATCCCGATACAAGAATCTCTTTATTTATCTCATTAACATATGCCCTTAAAACATATATTAACATTTTCCAAAAAGAATTCATGTTTGTAAGTTGTTTGTTGTACATCCGATGATTATTAAAGCTAAACATGCACAACGAAGTTCCTACCAAATTATGAATTGATTAATTTTAAATTTGAAGCTAATCAATTCATAATTGAGTAGTATAATTGCAGCCGCATGTATTGATGATGCAGCTGTAATTATTGAATAATTGAATAGTACCCTCAAGACTATAGTTAAAAAGCAAAAATTATTTCTCAAATTTATAATTTATTAAAATTGAAAAATAAAAACGGCTAGAGTATTGTTTTTGGTACAATAGCAAAAAGAGGTGAGAGGAAAAAGAAAATTCAAGCACGGATGTTTTTCATTTTTGCAGTCGGAAAATCCCAAAAGTTTAATTTGTCATCAATAGTTGGTCTTAACTACTTCACCAAAAAAACTGCACCATAACGTTTTGATTTTCACATTTGAATTTTTATTCTCTTATTAAAACTACAAAAACACAAAAATTTAAAAGTTTTCATTAATGACATTATTGTAAATAAGTGGTAGTGATTAAAAAAATTGTAAATAATTAAGTGGTAGAATTTTAATTTATCATGTTTATATTCACAAATTTAGTTTGAGTCTCCAAATGAAGATTTGGTGGACTGCAAGATGATGATGTCCTATAATTAATACACCACAAAAAATAACTTTTGTGTATTTTAATCACAATTAATTAATAGATTTAACAAAATTAAGTGATGTTGTAGTTTTGTTGAAACTTCAACATCTTTACAAAATTACAAGAATCATTATTTGAGCTAAAGTGGAAGAGCTAGCCAAGTTGCAGTACTGTTCTATCAACAACCTTAGATTATTAGATTATGAATGAGCTACATGATTTAAAAAAGGAAAATACCCTAATAGATGAAGGAAAAAAAATAACTGTAAAAATTACCAAGTGTCCACTTTAAAGATTACTATTGCTTGAGTTAATTTTTGAGTCACTAAACTTACTATTTGGATTAAATAAGTTGACTCCACTTACAAAACTCACTTTACTAAGGATTACTCTATATATACCATACCTACCACTTTTCTTTGTATTATTCTTTTTGGAAACCTCTTTTAAAAGAAATAAAAGGAAAAAAGATTGTCATACGTCGGTGTGAAATTTAATAAGCAAATTTGCCAAAAGTGTGAAATTGGCAATATCACTATAATTCTTCCAAAAATATCAACATCCATCGTCCACATGCTTTATCAGCATTTTTCTCGCCATCACGTGCTATGCTACTTCATCCAAATTATTATTAGTATTAATTTTTAAGAATTTTTGTTTACATAGATTAAATAGTACGTAATTCTGTACCCAAAAAAAAATATACGTAATTGAACATCCAAACTATCAATTTTAGTATTTTTTTTGTCAATTAAATTAAGATTTGTGGATATTTTTAAGAAAATTTTAACAAATATTCTAAGGAAATATGTTAAAAAGATGTATATATTAATTGAATTTTTATTTTAAAATTTATGTAGTCACTTATTCATAAGTTTAAAAAAAAATTATTTTAATATAAAATTTCTATTTTGTTTTTGCTAGAGAACTTGGTAGAATTTTGCACTCTTCATAAGATTTTTTTTAACAGACAAAAATAGAATATCAAACAGAAAAAATACCATAAAAAAAATAGTCAAAACTCAAATTAAACAAAATAATGGACTTGACCAGTACATATGGTAGTTTATAACAAGATTGAGTTTTTGTTGATTTTAACCACCAAACGGAGTAAAGCTTAATCTTGTCGAATAATCGAATAATGAATTTTGTTGTGTTTCTAAACAACCGATAATTTCTTTCATTTCACACAACTCAAACGAGTCATATAAGTTGCATAAAAAATCGTCTCTACCGATAACCACCTACTGAATAAAGTGGTAAAAAAGATTGAGAGCTCACCGCTGAAAAACCAATTCAAACCTGAACTAATGGCCAAAGAAAACCAAAAATTGCACATTAAGAACAAATTTTGAGTCGATTCGATACCTCCGCATCCGCACACGTAAAAATGAACTTTTAGTGAAATAATACCAGATTACCAAATTTAATTTTATTATTATAAAATAATAAAAATAAATCTGGTCCCGTTTTCAATCAAAGTTCGTAGTTGGTGACGTTGTTGTGACCTTCCCCAATAAAAAATGTAGTAATGAAAATATCTCATCAACTTCCATGGTCAACCAATCAATTTGCTCAAGTGTGTGTGCAGTACAAACTACTTTAACCAATCCAGCGACATTTAGCTACAACAAACAACTTCTTCTCCACATTGCTCGGCTGCATATGTGCGTGTCAATGAAAAAGTCGCATTCCCGGTACCACCTTGATTTTGATAGGAATAATCAGCTTTAATTGGGTGTAGATTTCAATTTTCTAAAAAATTTAAAAGTTAACGTGGGGATGACAATGAGTGTTATCATCAGATAAAAATTTCAAAACTAACTGCATTTTACTACGTATTGATTCATGACTCATGTACACATTAACTAATGTTTATTTATTCATTAAAACAAACTATTCCCTCCTTCTCATTTTAAGTGTCACAGTCGACTAAATCACACACTTTAAGAAAAAACGTGTAAATAAAAGAGAAAATATGATTTTTACTAAAATACTCTTTTTTTTATTGGTGGTAGACATTATAATACTAAAAAGTAGATTTTTGAATGTACTTTTTCTCTCATCTAATGATAGTATAAATAATATAGGACACTTATTTTGGGACAAACAATTTTGACAAGTAGGACACTTCTTTTGAAACCGAATGCCCTCCGTTCCAAAATGTAAGAGAAAAAATTCAAATTTTTTTGTCCTAAAATATAAGAGAAAAACTTTTATATTTCCAAAAAAAGTATACTCTCTCTCTCTTACCTTTTCCATAATTAATAACTAATCAAAATTGTTCATACATCTTTTTAAATAATAACATTTTTACTAAAAACTTTACATTCAATCATTATATTTTACTTTTTTTTTAATAAATATAATTTTTATTTTTTCTCTTACCTAATAAATTTTACTGATAACAAACTCTAAGCACGATTTGTCAAACAAAAACAAACTCTAAGCACGAGTTGTGCCTAGAACAAAAACAAAAAGTAAACAAAGAAATAGAATACCCCATGGCCATGAGGATATCAAAACCGAGCAACTCAAAATACGCACCACCAAATTAAAAACACAAATAAAATACACGTGTCACCAAAAGCAAACAACAATTAAAGAAAATTTTGTTTACTTTTAGAGAATATCAAAATCAATAATTAAAAAGTGAATTGTCTTGACCCAAAAGAAAAAAAGTGAATTGAAAAACTAGTAATAATATTTTAAAAAAAAGGGTAGTCTCTTTCATTGTGGAAATGAAAACAAGCACATGTCATGCATGGTAAAAGTGTATCATCGTCTCTTAAAAGAAGTCGCACCATTTTGCTTTATTTTTCCTTTATGATGATTTTGTTTATTTTTTTAAAATATTGGTAACCAAAAACCTAGTTTTTATTACCAAAACCCGAAAAAAAATATCTATTTATCATTTAATTGTGATAAAAATAAAATATCTATATAATTTTACACGTCAATTCATATCTATTTATCATGCCATAAACATGTTTTGAAAAGTATTAATATTTTTTGAAGAAGGAAAAGTATTAATATTATTTGATATAAATAGTAAAATATTATTAGTATCTATATAATTTTATTTCACAACCTCAACAATGGCAATATCAATATGTTAACAATGTACGTGCAAATAAAGTTTATTGTATAACTCGATTTCAAACGTGTAATTCTCATTTGTGCTTGTATATGTTTAAATTATATATTATATTTATAAATCTGTTTACAAATCCAAATTAAAAAACAAAAATAATGTACGAATAAATTTTACACACACCTTTCACTTATGTATTTTTTTGTTTTAACAACTAACACACACCTTCAATGCATGTTTGATTACTATACCATAATATGTTTATTTTTTAGAGAAAAAATATTTTATATATAGAATAGAAAATCATATTTAATATCTCTATAAACTTGTCATACAAAAATATCTCTCTATAAATATGCTTAACTCACATTTTATACAAAAAAAACAAAAAACTCCACTTGGCTATTTTATCTCTTTCGAAAATATCATAAAACTTAAATTTTACATATCAAAAAAGAAACTCCACTTGACACTATCTTTTTCTCTCCACACGTTCCATTTTTACTATATATTCCACTTCCATACTCCAATATCTCAGAACCATTCACTTTAACTCTTCTCTCTTCAACAATGGCTTCTTCTTCTCTAATATTCATTTCAATTTTCATCTTCATCTCTCTCATATCACCTTCACACTCAGCTGGTAACGTCACATGTGCTTCTCAGAAGCTTCCATCAAACCGAACCTACAAAAACTGCACAGATCTTCCATTTCTAGGAGCTACACTTCATTTCACCTACAACAACACCAACCGCTCCCTCTCCATCGCTTTCGCCGCTGTACCGGTATCTCATACCGGCTGGGTTTCATGGGGACTTAACCCCACCGGCACCGGTAAAATGGTCGGAACTGAAGCAATTGTTGCATTCAAAGTTAACGGTAAAATTGAGGCACACTTATATAACCTCTCTTCTATTCAAGCTTCATATGACGCCGTTAAAAGTCTTTCTTTTGAAACATGGGATTTATCAGCTGAAGAAAGTAACGGCGTTATAACGATATTTGCCGGCGTTAAGTTACCGGAAAAGGCGGATAATACTAGTCAGTTGTGGCAGGTGGGCCCTGTTGTCGGTGGAAAGATAGGAAAGCATGCTTTGGATCCTGCCAATTTAGGGGCATCATTGAAGTTGTCATTTGGAGGTGATAATAGTACTAGTGGGGGTGGGAATAGCACTGAAGCTAATGCTCCTACAGGTGGAAAGAGTGGTGGTGTGAGTTTGGTTATGGGTGGGTTTGGATTTGTTTTACTTTTGTTGAGTTTAGTTACTATCATGTGATTTGAGAATGAATTATTGTGAATTTGTGATGTGATTTTTTTCATTCTCCTACAATAAGTTTGTTTAGTTAATTTTTAATTTATGTTATTTATCAACATGTTTTTCTTTACTATTATTATTTTTGGTTTGTTTGAAGAAATTACTACTACTACTACTATTTAGTATTTTTTTTCTTTGAGTAGTATTGAACTTTTTTGATTGAGATCTGATTAGATGAGTTGTAATTTTGTACTATTCAATTTAGAAATTTAGCTTTTTGAGATTCCTTCGTTTTATATTCTTTTATTCTTCTTTTTCTTTTACACAAAAAAGAAAGTCTACTTTATTTCATATACACAATTAATACTAGTGATGAGCAAAATAGTTAGGTGAGAGATCTCTTGTGTCAAAAAAAGGAGAGTGGATCTCTCTAATAAATTTTGTCGATTTATTTATCTAATAATTTATTGGCCAAATAGAATACTAGATGAATCAAAGTTTAAACATATGTTCTTAGTAATTGAACTATGCTCACAGAGATTTTATTTATCGGAGAATCAGCTGCACAAATCTATATTTTTATATTTTTCCAAATTTACATGTGATAGAAAAATATAGATGGAATTTCACCACACATTGGAGAGATCAGTAAACTTAAATGCTACTTTGACTTCCAAGCATTTTTTTTGTTTGACTTTTTTGATAAATCTGTGAACTGTAAACAGTTATTACTACTTAGTACTAGAATAAGATAAATCCGTTGAACAATCTTGGAAAAGTGTTAGCAAACAAGGTTTACTTGTTTTATCAAGAGTTATAAGGTTGATTAGTGGTTGATTAAAAGAATAGAGTGATAAAAATCGTTTCAAATTTCAACCTCATACTAACAAAAATAAAATTAATACAATGGATGCTAACATTTTGATACTAGTATTTTGATACTAGTATTGGTCATTTGGTTGGTCAAAGTAACATTTCCATTGTTTGTGAAATTCATGAGTAATTTTTATTGTGAAATGCTAATAACTGGTGCCCCGGGACATTGGTTAAGGAACCAAATATAAAAATTTGATCTTGGAAATTGTGCAGTCAACTTCTCAAAAGTTTAAAAAGTGATAATTTAATTTTAAAACTTTCTTCTTTTAGGTTCCTTAACCAATGCCCGAGAGGCACCGGTTAGCATAACCCATTTTTATTTACTAAAAAAGATGTTCATTCTTTTAGTTCACAATTCATAGCCAATGTCCCAAAATTAGATTCATCGGAATGTGAATGATTAAAACCACTCACTGCTAATTGTGGAACAAACTCATACAATAATATTAAAGTTATGTATTCTTTTGACAAAATTCCAATTTGGATATTGAAATTAAATTCTTTTAGATTTTATAGCATTTTTAGATTTTCTTTAATATCACCATCTCCCACTACTTTTTCTTCTTTGTTTTTTTTGTTTAACTAATACTCCCTCCGGTCCTATATATAAGAAAAAATTCCCTTTTTAGATACATTAAAAACTTGATGTATCTAGTCAACAATATAGGCTAGATACATCAAATTATCAATGTATCTAAAAAGTAAATTGTTTCTTATATATATGATCGAAAGGAGTAATTTTTTCTTTCAATATTCTTCTATTGTGTCTTCAACTTTTTGTATCCAGTTTAGAAATTCAGCTTTTACAGATTCCTCATCCTTGTTTTATGAAAAAAGAAAGTCTACTTTATTTTATTCATAATGGTATTGACATATATATGAGCAATATAACGCATGTTTGATTCTGCAATAGTATTAATTAAGTTTGATAAAATTGATTTTATACTTCAATTTTTTATTCAATTCACTATTATATGAATGTATTGAAATATAAGCTAATTTATTTTCAACTCAATTTTAAACACAGATACACATTTTAGATAAAATATATTTATTATCATTCTGGTAAATCAAATGAGACATAGACGACAAAAGTAATAAAGACGTTAGTCATAAAAATATTAATCTAAACATGCATGTACCCAAATCGTAGCTAGTCTATTTCTCAATCGTATATCGCATGCATCATGTTTCACTACCATGTGCACACAGGCAAGACTTCGGTAATAGTTTCACTACCATGTGCACCAAATGTCCAAATTGGTGACCATTGTATAAGAAAATTAAGAAGGGTGTTCCCATCTCATTCTTGTGTATTTATGATTTTTCTCATCAATAGTCTCAAGATGAAAAAATGACAAGTTCAAATCTCTTATATCTATAGATAAACACACCAAGTTGTAGATTGGATTGAGAGTTCCATTATTCTTAGTCAGACACTATCGGGCTGTTTAAAAGAAATCACAAAGCTAAACAAGTACAAAATTCCTCTACTAAATAGATCTAGAGATCGCAACTAAGGGAAGAATGAGAGAAAATCCATAACAAATTAAGAGATTCCAATTAATGCATAGTATACATTTATAGAAGAGTAAACAATACGTACAACAAAAGAAAATAGGTAAACCAAAATAATTATCAAAATTAGAGGATTTATTTCGCGATGGTGGACCCTTCGACTTCATCTGCACACTTCACCTAGTTTACTTCAGCAACAGGTGGTAGTCGGGCTCGCAGATCATTCATACAGTTCATATGGCTTGTTTGTGTTTGGATCATTTGGACCGAGCGCAATCAGCGGCTCTTCAAAGATTCAGCGCGATCAGCTTCTCTTCTTTTAGACTTGATTAAGCGGCATTCTTTCAGGTGGTTGCAGACTCAGTATCCGGGGTTGGAGATTAATATTCATAGTTGGTAGGAGAACCCTTTGTTGTGCTTGAGTATATGACTTTTATTGTTTTTGGACTTTGATGTACTTTTGTTGACCTTTCTTTAACACACCTTGTGCTGGGGGTTAACTATATTTTGGTATATATATATATATATATATCATTTTGTCTTGTTCAAAAAAAAAAATTATCAAAATTAGAGAAGTGATAGGGATTTCCATATAATATTTTTAGAGGAAGTGATAAATATCATATAAAATTCAAACACGTAACTATAAAATCTCATAATCATATTTAAATTTAGGCGCAAGTGCCCATCATAACAATATCGACATTATTAATTGAATTAGACTTTATAGAATATTCTAAAAACAAAATAATACCATTCATTAAATCCTTAATTAAGTAGCTCAACAAATTCTAGCTCCCACTAGAATAACATTCTCCTATAGGTCAAATTTAAACTCTCAACACCATCACAAATGAACCCCCTCACATAAGTCTCTTTTTGATCCAATAGAGAATACAATCTAGGAAAAAAATCACTGAGAAAACACCTAAAATCCATCTATCAATTTAAAAGCGTGTTAATCCATTATCTCCTACTATTTTTTCGATCGCTTCTAAAAACCACTTTTTCAAATTAACCACCTCATCTAATGTTCATCACATCAAGAACTACACTACCCTTCTTTTGACATACCACCATGCCCGGCCCTGTGAGGTGTGCCGGGTGAGCCACTGCGCATGACCTCAAAAAATTAGAGGTCTCTAAATATTTCTATGTGTCTATTAAAATTTTAATATATGTATAAAAAAATAATGACTTTGTTATTGTTTAAAAATATTTTGTTTTTGCTAAAGAAATAGATTTAGTAGACATATTTTTAATTTGATAAGTAATTTTGTGATCTATTGTAAAAAAAAAGACGTAATGTAAACTAAAAATATTTTGTAGTTAAATACAATCATATGTTCATTTTTAAGCATAAAATTTTCTCAAAGAAAATTGATGTATTTGGTTAAAAAATTGGACTATATGCATTAATTTTGGTTGACCAATTTTGCATTATATTTTGAGACGGAGAGAGTATTAATTAAGGTTACTATAAAATATATTAAACTTAGTTGGCATGAGGACATTGCATTTTATAGGTTAAATTTTTAGCCACTAGACGATTTGACCAAAAGAAAAACAAAATGTTGGGGAAATAAAGATGAGACCCTATTGATATACTATTAAAAATTTTGAAAGGTGTGATTTAATTTGGTTTACTAACATAGTTATTGACTATTTTGTCATAATTGTCTCGATAAAATGATTTGATTTATGTAAGTTAGAATATATTATATTGTTGTTGATTAGATTATAAATCTTTTTACTTTAGCTACAATTTTTTTTATGTTATTTATAATTTAAATTAAAAATTGATTCTTTTTTAAAAAATTACATTTTTTTTATTAAAGACCTCTTTTTAATATTTGAACAAGGTCACTAAAATCATCGGGTCGGCTCTGCATACCACCTCCCATTTTACCCCACATATCCCACCATTCACTCCTTCCCACAAGAACTGTGTCTTTGAATCCTTACTGTGTACTCTTCTCTCCAAGGCTAGTTTATATTTATGACAATAATTTATGATAACGTAAGAAAAGATGTGTTCATTTGTCTCCATTGGGTCTATCTGTCAACTTTTTTGGTCTTATTTGGTAGCATAATCTATTTCCATTCTTATCAAAATCAAAATAATAAACAATAGAATAGATCATTCCAAAAAATAAAATGGAATTGGATATTCCCTTCTTTATCCATATGTATTCGCATAATGGCATCAAATACAGGAATAAGAAATTGAAATTTTTTCCACAACCAATAATTTTTTTAGAAATATAATAAAATATTTTAATTATTAATAAAAACACTACTAATAATTAATTTTAAAAAAAAACACTAATATTTAATATTTTTTAATAATATACTTTAGATTTTTCATGTAAGAAAAAATAAAAATAAAAATAAAAATAAAATAGTACAGTACTTGAGATTTCTTATTCATCATCACTTGCAAAAGAACTGAATTGGATCCTCAAAATCTAATCTAACCGTAAACGAATCTACACACATACATACTCTTTATTTATTTTATTATTATTATTATTTTATTAATTAATAATAATTGTAATAATTTTTCATTTTCATTGCATTTTAATTTTGTGAATAAAAAAAAAAATCGAATTAGGTTATTCGAGTTTTTCGGCAATGGAGTTCATCCAGAGCCGCGTAGAGCCATGGATGAGGGAGCAAGGAGCTAGACTGATGAAGGTTTCGTGGGGTCCACTTCAATGGCGTATGAGATGGCCATGGACTAACCACCGTGAGCAGAAGAAACGGATCAAGGAAGAGTATGAGCGCCGACGGAAACAGCTCAATGATCTCTGTCTCGCTCTTAAAACCGATTCTCTCTCCGATTTGCAGGATCTTCTTTGTTGCATGGTTCTCTCTGAATGTGTTTACAAAGTAATTTTATTTCATTGTTTATGTGAAATGTTTCGGTTGCAATTTTTATGAGTTAGTTATTTTTGGATTAAATTGAATTTTTCTGATAATTGATGTATATAGAGAATTGTATTGTAGTTGCAATTTGCAGAGGAGCGGCGAAAAAGAAATCGTGTTTTCTTTTAGCGTAAACAGTCATTTTGGTCTCTGAATGTGTTAAGCGCTGTCATTATAGTGTCATGAATGTATCGAAATTATTAACACATTTCTAAGTGTCTCTATAGTTCGTCATTTTGGTGATTGAATTTAGTTCATAAAACTATTAACCAAAGAGAGAGAATGTTTTGAGTTTTTTTATGTGTTGTTGATCGCTTGCTTGAATATATTTTTGCTACAATTTATGTAAACTTACATTTATTTGTGACTTTCTTATATTACAGAGGCCTGCTACTGAGATGATTCGAGCTGTAAATAAATTTAAGTCTGATTTTGGAGGACAAATTGTTGCTTTGGAGCGGGTGCAACCTTCATCAGATCATGTTCCTCATAGGTTTGTCATTTATTCTCTGATATTGTATTGATTGCAGAAATGGCACTATATCTTTTGTCGTCTAGAGGCTTTGATCATCATTTAGAAGTTCACCATTTATTTCTTGAACATTTATAATATATTGGATTGTATTTGGGAGTGAGAGAGAGGGGATGGGGGGTTATTTACAGTGCACAATAGCAGCGGAGGATATCAAAGACTGGCTACTACAAATGTTGCACCACTTTTGCAATGGATATAGCTGGAATCGCTGAAATATTTACATCTCCCTATGAGTGCATGCTGAAATGCCAGAAAAGCCCTCCGAAATTAAACATCAGGGCTTTTTATGAGATATTTTATGGATTTCAGTCTTAAGACACACTAGTACGTCTTTGGAGATTTCGGAGCTTGTTTTCTTTGTGTCTCTCTCGTGTTTTCTTGTTGCTGTCTTGTGCTGCTCTTTGCCAACTCTCTTTCCTGCCTCTCTGGAGATCCTGGCCATGTCCTGCTGCTTGTCATTCCTTTTTCCCCCTCCCCATGACTGCTTAGTCTTTCTATGGTTGGCTGCTCCATTCCACCATCCGTTATTGGGGATTGATTAAATAGTTGCAATTTATTTATTTGTGACCACTGATTTGTTTTGTTTTGTTTCTACACTGGTTTGAATTGGTTTTGTTTTGTTTCTTTGACAATCTAGCATGTGATTTCCTCAACAGCTCACATTGCTAAGAAGAAATTATTAAATAGTTGCAATTTATTTATTTGTGACCTCTGACTAGTTAAATTTTTGGGTTCTTTGTGAAAGTAGAATTGTGCATTCAAGTATTTTGCCTGTGTTTTTTCTTATAACTCTACAATATTATGCAGTGTAGGGTTCTTAAATGTTTTGTATTGTCATACTTATTTTGATCAATTATGTTGTCACAGGTATTTATTGGCAGAGGCAGGCGACACTTTATTTGCTTCTTTTATTGGAACAAAACAATACAAGTTAGTTTTTCATATGTTTATTTATGTTACGGTTTAAAATCATAACAACTTCTAGAATTTTTACCTTTTAATTTTGCTGAAAGGGATGTAATTGCTGATGCAAATATACTTCAAGGTGCAATCTTTCACGAGGATGCTGCTGAAGATTCCGAAGCACATGCAGAAACTGAATCTGATAGGGGTGATAACCAAAGTGGAAAAGAATATATGTGGAATCCTCTAGAATCCAGGTCTAAACAAATGAAGAGTAAATATAAACCTGCCGTCCATAAGGTAGATATTATTGCCCTCCATCTTCTATATTTTTGTTTGTATTAATTCCTAGATTCTTATACTCTTCGAAAAATTTCAAATATGCTCTATAGTTAAACAATTGTAATTTGGACCCAATAGGTTCAAAACGTTTTGTGATGGTCCCTGGAATCCAGCTTACTGTTTGAGCCTATGCCAACTCAATTAATTGTTCTTATTGAATCTAAAGGGAGTTAGGGACCCAACTACAACTTTTACCTATAGGGACTTGATTTGAAGATTTTCAAGAAGTAACCAAAAAATCAATCTAACTGTTTTTCAGAGTTTATATATTGTTTATTGCTGCTAATATGGTAAATTTACATTAATTCAGTCATTGTGGATAATTATTTTTTTTGGTACAAATGATTTCCCCCACTATTTCTCAGGGTTTCATGGCCCGTGCTAAAGGAATACCTGCATTAGAATTGTACCGACTTGCTCAAAAGAAGAAACGCAAGCTTGTTTTGTGTGGCCATTCACTTGGAGGAGCAGTAAGTTTGAATCATCCTTCTGGGTTTCAGAACATTCCTTTAAATGTATCCGAACAATTTGCATATTCTAAGTTCCTAATATTCTACACAGGTAGCTGCATTAGCTACTCTTGCCATTTTGAGAGTAATTGCTGCTTCATCTTCATCAAAGGAAAATGGGAATGTCTCTGTCAAATGTATTACATTTTCTCAACCGCCCGTTGGAAATGCTGCTTTGAAGGAGTAGGTTTTCCTTGTATTTTTTCTCCTCTTCTTAAGTTGTTAGCTGCTTGCCCACAAAAAGAAAATACTTGTTAGCTGCTAATTCTTTATTAGTTATTTTTCTTTTTCAGCTACATTAATAGAAAAGGGTGGCAGCATTATTTCAAGAGTTATTGCATCCCCGAAGATTTGGTCCCCCGTATTTTATCTCCTGCGTATTTTCGCCATTATAATGCTCAGTCTGTGCCAGTGCCTTCTGAAAATGAAAGTAACAGCTTATCATTGAGAGAACTGGAGGAAGGGGCAACAAAGCCAAAAGCCAATGATGGAGAACAGTTGGTTTTGGGAGTAGGTCCTGTGCAGAAATCCTTTTGGAGACTCTCAAGGCTAGTCCCTTTAGAAGGATTACGAAGGCAATTTAGTAAACACCAAGAAAGAAGAATAAATTCTGTTGAAACAAATTCATTGCCTGTTTCTCTTGCTGATACCTTGATCGAGGAGGAAGTGGTTCAACCACGGTCACTGGAAATACAAGAGAGTTCTGATGGAATATCACTCAAGCCTTTTCCTGAAACTGATAAACATTCATCGGAGGTGTCAACAAATGGGAAAACAAATGCAAAGAACAAGAACATAAATGCCGATGAAGGAAAATGGAACAGAGTACCTTATTTACCATCATATGTACCATTTGGACAGGTAGATATTACAGATATATGATTCATTACCGATTCTGTCTCCAAAGATGCTAATATTTTATTTTCCTTTCTTCTTTCTAGCAGTTTGTTTGTGCTTTACTTTGCATGTTTTGTGCCGTTTTTAGTATTATTTGAATTTTTTCTCATGTGATTTTATCCTACTGTGTTTTATCTTTTTCATGCATATGAGTAAATTTTTCTCATCACAACCTGTTTTATGCAAGACAGCTTTATTTATTGGAGAATTCCTCTGTAGAGTCACTATCAGGTGCAGAGTACTCCAAGTTGACATCGGTATGAACTTCTTTTCATTGCTTATCACTACTTGACAAAGTTCCACTCTCATTTTTGGTCTTAGCATTTATGATCCAACCTTGTCGTATTTATGAGGGCAATAGTGTAAGTTCTCTCATTTTGTTTGCTTTCTTCTGGCAAAGGCATTTTCAGGTCAAATCAGTGATTGCTGAATTGAGGGAAAGATTTCAATCACATTCAATGAAATCATATCGATCTCGGTTTCAGAGGTAATTGTCTTTTTTATCATTTTGTGTATAATAGTGTTGTGCTTTATAGTTTTGAAAATTATTGCACACTTAAATGACCATACTGGCCTACATTTCCCGAAGACCAGATCGGCTCTAAACTAATTTGTGCTGCCGCCTATTGCATATATTTTGGAGATACATCCTTCTAGCTCCTTGAATCCCAGTTCAGTGGAATAATTATTTGTTATAGAAACATGATGGCATGTTTTTAACATCATTAATTGATTATGTTTTGAATTGAAATAATCCCCTTGCTTTTACCACTTTTTGGTTGCAGAATCTTTGACTTATGTATGAATGATGATGCATCGTCTTTCTTAGGGATTGAGCAATGGCACCAGGCTTCTCATCTACAGCAATGGCTTGGGCTTGCTGCTGCTGACACTGTTGAGCTTGGGCATATAGTAGAGTCTCCTACTATTCGAACTGCAACTTCTATTGTTCCTCTAGGATGGAATGGTGTGCCTGGAGCAAAAAATGGAGAACCTCTGAAAGTTGATATCACTGGTTTTGGGTTGCATCTCTGTACACTTGTCCATGCTCAATTGAACGGTGACTGGTATTGTCACTACCCAATAAAATATCTTTTATAGATTTAATTTAATTTTAATTATTTAGGTCCAAATTAATATCAGTCCTTAAGGTTAATGTTAAGAATACTAATGTGAGTAAAATTTTACTAGGAAAGAAAACATTTATTGCACTAATGTATTAACACCAGCAGGGCTGATGTTAACGTTCACATCATAAATTTATGATGATTAATTAGGATATGTTTTGAAAGAGAAGCCTTGTCATAAAGGTTGGAGTTGCTGCTGCATGTTTAAGGGGGGTGGATGGAAGAGGTTATTTGGGGTTATCTTATGAGTTATTATATAAGTGTTAGGACTTAGGAAGAGCTTATGAAAACCATTTATGATTTTTTGTTTGTTGAAAATACATCAATCAATGATAGCTTATAAAAACTGTTTATAAAATAACTTGCTTCGCACCTGGAGGTATGTAATGTACTGATATGTATTTATATCTTACTTAGGTGTTCAACTACAGTTGAATCCTTTCCTTCTGCACCAAACTATTCTTCAAATCAAGAAATTCAACCTGAGTTACAGAAAATGAGAATATTAGTTGGTGCTCCACAAAGAACGCCTCCAAAACATCAAACTGTGTTAGACTCTTTGATGCCTGCTTTTACCGCTGTTGATTCAAAGATTGCTGGTAGTTCTGCACCTGTTGACAAGGATAAGTCTGTCCGTCCGGAAAGTTTAAATAACTTTTTAATATTTTGCACCAGTGATTTTACAACTGTTTCCAAAGAGGTTCATTTGAGAACCCGTAGAGTACGATTAGTTGGGCTGGAGGTATAGATAAATTTTTCTCTGGAGTCAGGTGTGTGATTCCTTTTATTATTCATCTACTGACTTTCACGAGTTTGCTTACGTGCAGGGATCCGGTAAAACTACTCTTTTAAAGGCAATCATGAATAAATGTAAACCAAGTACTGCCGCTTATGATGATGCAGTTTCAGATATTGACGTGCAAGAAGTTATTGCTGATGGTTTGTGCTATTGTGACTCTGCCGGAATAAATATGCAGGTTTTCTCTTTTAGTCCTTGTTTTCCCCTTTTTTTCTTTTAGCCTGCAGAATCTAATCTAGTACCGTTTTAAATTAAAAATTTGCTAGTATCTGAAAATACAATTCACAGTAGGACATAATGGTGCCATATGATCTATGTAGCTGACCCCAACCAGTAGGAGACAGATACTTCTGTTATTTTACATTGCTAACATTTGGTCATAATCAATCCATTCCACTTCATTGCACTTCTATATTTCTAGTATTACCATGCTCTGGTCCCTCTTGACCTTTTCTATGTGTGCCAGAAAGTCGAAACACTCCTCAACCCTTTTTTTTCTTCCCTTTTTTCAGGAGGGTTGGTTGTTGTGTTATATATTTTCTTACAATATATTTTTTGTATTAACAGGGGTTGCCATCACTTATGCTATATGTTACATTTTTATGAATATTGGTTACCATTTTTGTCAAAAACAGTTGATATGATGCCAAAACTCACTGTTATTAGTGCTCTTAAATATTAATAGATAAATACTTGCACTGCATCTATACTTATTTATTCAATGACGAAGGGAAGTATTCTTATAAGGTGTAAAATAGTAGTTAAGCTAATGTTTCATTTGTTTATGGTTGGCTTTAAGAGCTTGGCTTAGGGATAGAGTACCTTTATGTTAATAGAGTTCTAGGTTGAAAATAACTTTATGTTAATAGAGTTCTAGGTTGAAAATAAAGTATAACTTGAATAAGTTAAAATATAGGGTTAAATAAGTTTTTGGTCACTATAAATATTTTGTGACCCTGTAAATTTTTTCATAAAACAATGGTCCTTCAAATGTTTCGGGTCAACATTTTTGGTCCTTTTTTTAGCAAACTCATGTTTATCCTTCAAATGATTTTTTGCAATCATGTTTAAAACATTATAAAAATATAGCTTAAAAATTTTAGAATTTTTAAGCTATTAGCGCTTGAGTATTCATATGTAATTCATCTTTTGTTATAAAATTCTAAATTTTGTGGGGCAAGTTCTGATGATATTATAAATGTGTACAAAAGATCATTTAAAAATGTGAAGAATACACATGAGTTGACTTAAAAATAGGGACGAAAAATGCTGGTGGAAAGCATTTGAAGGACCATTGTTTGAAGAAAATTTTTATAAGGACCAAAGACGAAATATGATCTATTTATAGGGCCTAGAAACGTATTTAGCCCTAAAATATATAATGATGTTCATTTACTTATATTTAATTGTTTTCCAGGAACTGAATTCAGAAACCTCTCGTTTCAAAAATGAACTGTGGGATGGACTTCGAGATCTAAATAGAAAAACAGATTTGATTGTTCTTGTTCACAACCTATCTCATAGTATACCTCGATATAGTGATTCAAATGGTACTCAACAGAAGCCAGTCCTGTCACTTTTCTTGGATGAAGCTAAATGTCTTGGAATTCCCTGGGTTCTTGCAATAACAAACAAATTTGCAGTTAGTGCACACCATCAAAAGGCAGCAATTGATGCTGCTTTGAAAGCTTACCAAGTATCTCCTAGCTCAGTTGAAGTTATAAACTCCTGCCCATATGTTATGCCTGGTTTTGCTGGTGCATCTTTGTCGTGGGATGCAACTAATGCAGAATCCAATAAAAGGGTGGGTGCTCAAAAGCTTTTATTTGCTCCTATCAATTTCGTTAGGAGGCCTTTCCTGAAAAAGGAGATTGTTTTTCAAGTTGAAGGTGTCACTGCACTGTGTCAGCAAATCCATCGTGTACTTCGCAGTCATGAAGAGTCTTCGTTTCAGGTGGAAAAAATTTAATTTCATTCATGGTTTTGGATAACTTGTATTTTCCTTTATTTTATGGATTCCAAGATAGTAGTATAAGTAGGGAATTTTAGTGTAACTAGAAGTGCTAGCAACACTCTTTTAACACTCTCTGACTCCGTCCAACACTTGCTGTATCATAGGGGGTTGGTTACACCACTTTGAAAATAGGACACATTAGTTTAATGCTAGTTATTGTACAATTTCAACTGTATTTGTTACAATAATGCAAACTAATAAATTTTATACGCTTTTATCACAGGAACTTGCCAGAGATAGACTAATGATAGAATTAGCCAGAGAACAAGGAGTATCAATGAATGCAAGTAAAAATGGCGGAGCTAAAGCAAAATCATTGAATTCTGCTGCTGTGGGTGCATCCGTTGGGGCTGGTCTTGGCCTTGTCCTGGCGATTGTAATGGGGGCAGCATCGGGGCTGAGGAATCCGTGAGGACCAAATTCCTTCGGAGTTGGACTGTTTCTTCTCCATGTTTTTATTATTTTTTTATATTTTGTTATTAGGATTTTATTAGATTGCAGGTAGAAGGAATATGTAAAAGTTGTCATATTAGCAACATATATGTACCCATTTTTTAATTTATTACTGTAAATCCTTGAGTTTTATGCTTTAATGAAATTAGATTGGAATAGGATAATAATTTAAAATAAAAGTGTGTTAGGCTGAGCCTAATACATTTTTCAAGATGAAAATTTCCAATCAGACAAGAATTTTGAATGTGTTAAATACATGTTTATTTCTTGCAAAAGAAGAGTAGAATTCTCATAATTTTCAGTTCACTTTCATGGCAGGACCCTAACATCTTAAAACATTTTTGTTAGTTCCTAAAAAACAGGGCATTTCTAATGTTAATACGTCACTTAAGTGGACACTGCCACATAAAATTTTAGCATTGGATTGTTAAGTTTGATTTAATGAATGGTATGACCTTCACACCATATCCACTCCCTCTTCTTTTCCCCATCCATCCTCTTCCTCTCCTCTCACACTTTATCTCTTAATACATATAGCACTGAGACATTTGTTCAAGGATGGCCTACAAATACCAATTACATTTTTTACTTATAAGATCATTTACTTATTTCGGTATAACCTTACAAATTACGAATACATAAAAAAGACTTACCAAACTTTGTAATGGCCACATGACTAGCATGCTCATGTATAAAATAATGGTCATGCTACCATGTGCTCGAATATAAATGCATAAATTGTAGAAAATGTTAGTTGGTGATTGATATTGAACTTAGTAGGAAGGACCACGGTTCGATCCCAACTGCGTTTGGGAGGAAACTGAAATCACTTGATGTCAGAACTCGTCCCAAACTCTTTTACAACAAGAGATATCTTATCTTATCTTATCTTATCTTATAGTATCTCTATCATGGAGTTGAACAAGTAAATGTATGGGTGTACAAATATAATTGGTGTACTGTATTTATTTACTTCCTTAACATAGTAAACTTCTTGGCATATTCCAATTACATTGATGCAACGTGTAAGCAATAAACATAGTAACAACTCACAGCGAAGACTTAACTGCTTTGTCTTATAAAGATTACAATTTCAATCTTCCTTTTAATTTTTGTTCTGTTTTTGAAGGATGCATGCATGACTTAACAAATTTCATATCATATGCTGTTGCTGCAAGCCTTGTTAATAACAGGTTACTTCTTCTATATTCAACCTTTTATCTATCTATTTTTTTCAGTTAAAATTGTCATACTCACTCACTCACACCATAGATATCATACACACTTGTTTATAAGTTTATTATTATTTTTATTATTACTAGAATGAAAGCAAGGATGAAGATTCATCTTACAACGTTACTAAAATAAGCTTAAGAGTCTGATTCGTTAAATGTAACTGGTCTATAATATAGACAAGATACATCAGTCATTCTATGAATCTAAATAGTGGATTGTTTCTTATAAAATCAGGAGAATGACGACGAAAGGAGAAGGCGATGAAGTAATCGAGGAAAGAGAGACAATACCGTTGCTCACTCCATACAAGATGGGAAACTTTAATCTATCTCACAGGTAGTATAATTTACATGCAGCTTTTTTTATGATTTTCTTTGTTTAATTTATGAACATGTTTAATTTAATATTGTATACTATAGGATAGTGTTGGCACCTTTAAGTCGAACAAGGTCTTGCAACTTTGTCCCTCAGCCTCATGCTATTCTCTATTATTCTCAAAGATCAACTAAGGGTGGCTTCTTGATTGGGGAAGCCTCTGGTGTATCTGATACAGCACAAGGGTAATCTCAGTTTTACTAAATTAATTAATTATAGTGGATGAAAATGATTACAAACATGTTTTGGACATTATATTATTTATGAAAATATTTTTCTCGGCGTTGTTTGGATGATCAAATCATGAAAGGTATCCAAATACGCCTGGCATTTGGACAAGGGAACAGGTAGAGGCATGGAAACCGATTGTTAGCGGAGTTCATGAAAAAGGGGGCATATTTTTCTGTCAACTTTGGCATGCCGGACGAGTATCCAACTATGGTACTTATGTAACTTTATGGTACGATTGATTTCATTTCGTGTGAAAGAACTTGAAATTAATATAAACATATGAATTGAATTGGATGCAGGATACCAGCCCGTAGGTAAAGCTCCAATATCATGCACAGATAAGCGCATTCGAAAAGATATCTTTAATAATGCTGTTGCAGCTGATAAATATCCACCCCCTCGCCGGTTGAGAACAGATGAAATCCCCATGCTTGTCAATGACTTTAGAATTGCTGCAAAAAATGCCATGGAAGCAGGTTTTGATGGAGTAGAGATACACGGAGGTAATGGCTACTTGCTGGATCAATTCCTAAAGGATAAAGTGAATGACAGAGATGACGAGTATGGAGGTAACTTAGAGAATCGTTGCCGCTTCCCACTTCAAGTGGTGAAGGCAGTAGCTGATGAGATCGGAGCTGACAAGGTTGGTGTGAGGTTGTCCCCTTTCGCTGATTATAATGATTGCAAAGACTCTAATCCTCAAGAATTGGGTATTTATATGGCCGACTCATTGAATCAATTGGGCATTTTGTACTGTCATATGATTGAGCCTAGGATGGTTACACAATTTAACAAGTTCGACACTATCAAATGGTCGTTGATGCCTATTAGGAACGTTTTCAAAGGGACATTTATTGTTGCTGGAGGTTACGATAGGAGTGAAGGAAACGACGCTATAGCATGTGGTGCTGCCGATTTGGTGGCTTATGGACGCCTCTTTTTGGCAAATCCAGATCTCCCTAAGAGATTTGAGCTGAATGTCGATGAGTTCAACAACCCTGATCCAACCACTTTTTATTCGCATGACCCCGTTCTTGGATATACTGATTATCCATTTCTCCAAAATACTAGTACTATCTAGTGGTAGTTGTATAAACAAACAAGATAAATTTCACAACACTACAACGGCTGAAGCTTGAGGATTGTGAAATCATTGAAGTTCACTTAAGATAGAAAGATTCATATTGTTGTGTTTGAATTTGATAAGAAATGTTAAACCAGTTCTGAATTGGATGTTATATCCACTTCAGATCACCTAAGGTATGTGGATATTGTAATCATATTTTGGGTCTGCATAAAAGGACATCTTTAAATGCTAGTGTCTATTGAAATAGTTGATGATGCTAGTGTATCTCAAAATGATAATAGTATCTCAAAATAGTTTATGTAATAGTATTGGTACTGTATTTCAAAATTATTTAAGTTATGGATGGTATATTTTTTGTTCAAACTCTGTTGCTGCTGTGATGGCAGTAAGAAGTTACTTAAACAAAATTAAATATAACCATTTCCCGCTGTATTTTGTTGAACATAAATGGCAAAACAGTCACTGGTTTTTGTTGCAATTTAATACAATAAAAGCTCTTTTATTGAAATTTCATTACTTGGATGAGCAACTTAGTCCAAGAGTGTACAATTTATCATTCAGGAAATAATGGAGAAAAGATCACATTGAGGAATAAATGCTCACATTTGAAATACTCTAAACCAGTAAATGCTCACCCAGTAAGTAGTTAATTAAAATAAGCCATCTATTGTATTATTTTCATGATTTCTGACTTTTTTCTTAAGATAATATTTGGTTATTATGTGGACAATTGTGATGCAACATGTAGACATAATGATTTTAAATGGATATGCTGGAAATGTATTCTTCTGGCTCACCTATAAGTCTCATATCGTTTGGAAACCAAGGTTAATGATAGTTTATATACAACACGCCACACTCCTCAAACCAACCGAGACGGCTTTTTTTACAATGGACAAAACCGTGAAGGGTTAAACTCAAAGCGGACAATCTCTCGGAGATGTTGACTTGAGGCCGGACCGGAACATATGTATCACTCTTTAAATGCCCGGAGCCTTAATTGTTATTGCAATTATTTTCTTGGCCGCCCTCGTCAGTCTCGCTCATTGTCATGTCTTGTGCAGCAAGAAAACAAAATAACTACCATGCCTTCCCGACATAGGTGTGCGCGCGCTTATACAAAGCTTAGCCTGCACCTCTTCCTCTCTATAAATGTAATCTGAACTTTCTTGAATCAATAACTAACAAGCGCTATATATTTTCTCATATTGTTCTACATTGTACATGATGAGTTACACTAATTCATCAAATATAATATCATTAATAATAATAATAATAATAATAATAATAATAATAATCATAAAATATAAATATAAATGGTACGAATAAATTTTGAGTGAAAATATCAAGTAAAGGCTCGTTTTATGAAATTAATTTTGAAAGCTAGCTCATTAAACATATATAACCAAAGTCATAGAATTTAAAATTACATTTAGCACATTAAAATAATATAATTGTAAGAAATTTCTATACAGCTCATTGGATTGGACATGCTTTTGTTAAATTAAATCAACCTTCTTTACCTCAAAAAACTTTGTAGAAAAGGTTTAAAAAGAAAGAGGCATAAATTATTTTCATTATTTGACTACTTCTTACTCTTTTTTTATGTGGACGAGAGTGATACAGCATGTAGACAAAGCGACGACCTGAGTGAGGTCTTTATTTGCTCACTTCATTTCACATCTCAAACTCTGCTTGCTTTGTATTCGGTTCTGTTATTGAAGGGATGACTGAACAAATTCCATATGGTGTTGCTACAAGCCTCATTAACAGGTTACTTCTTTTTCAACCATTTATCTATTCTTTTCAGTTCAAATTCTCACACTCACAAACTTACAAATATATATCATTATTATTATTATTACTAGAACGTATTAAAATGATAACGGATATTCGCTATATATGTATATATATATATATATATATATATATATATATATATATATGCTGAAAATTTTCTCTTGTTAGGTTGGCTTCTGCTGCTTTTCGTGAATTTGGACGGATTTATGGTGTTATGGATGAACTTGAAAGGCTTAAGATTACTGTTGAATCCATCAGAGCTGTTCTCCTTGATGCCGAAGAGAAACAAGAGAAAAGTCATGCTGTGCAAATCTGGATAAGAAGACTTAAACATGATGTGCTTCATCCTGCTGATGACTTGCTAGATGAATTTCTTATTGAAGATATCAAACACAAAATGGATGAATCTCATAAGAACAAAGTGACTAAGGTACTTCATTCTTTATCTGCAAACAAAATTGCTTTTCGCTATAAAATGGCTCATGAGATTGAAAAATTACAAAAAAAACTTAATGATGTGGTGAAAGATATGTCTGGGTTGAATCTAAACCCAAATATTGTGGTGTTTCAGCAAACTAACAACGTAAGGAGGGAAACTAGTTCTTATGTTTTAGAATCAGAAATCATTGGAAGAGAAGATGATAAACAGAAGATTATAAGCTTGTTGAGGCAACCACATGGAGATCGGAATGTCTCCTTGGTTGCTATTGTTGGGATTGGTGGTTTGGGAAAGACAGCTCTTGCTCAGTTGGTATATAATGATGGCGATGTAAGCAAGTTTTTTGAAAAGAGTATGTGGGTATGTGTCTCTGATAACTTTGATGTCAAAACTATTATGAAGAACATGCTGGAGTCACTAACAAAGAACAAAATTGATGACACATTATCATTGGACAACTTGCAAAATATGCTTCGTGACAAATTAACCGGCAAGAGATACCTGCTAGTTCTGGATGACATTTGGAATGAGAGTTTTGAAAAATGGGATCAGTTGAGGACTTACCTGATGTGTGGTGCTCAAGGCAGTAAGATTTTAGTAACAACTCGTAGTAAAACTGTGGCACAAGCAATGGGTGTAACTGACCCCTATGTTTTGAATGGTTTGGCTCTAGAAGAATCATGGGGTTTGTTAAAGAAAATTACATTTGGGGATGATACTATTGGAGTGAATCAAACTCTTGAATCAATTGGTAAGAAGATAGCTAAAAAGTGTGTTGGAGTTCCACTGGCAATCAGAACACTAGGAGGCCTATTACAATGTAAAAGTGAAGAAAAGGAATGGATTGATATTTTACAAGGTGCATTTTGGAAATCATGTGACGATGAAGAAAGCATCATGCCAGTGTTGAAACTGAGTTACCAAAACTTGTCTCCTCAATTACGACAATGTTTTGCTTATTGCTCTTTATATCCTAAGGATTGGGAAATAAATATGGATGAGTTGATTCAACTATGGATGGCACAAGGTTATCTCGATTGTTCAGATGAAAAGCAGCGTATGGAAGACACCGGTATTAAATTTGTGAAGATTTTATTGATGAAGTCTTTCTTTCAAGATGCTAAAGTTGATGATGATGGTGAGATACGTAGTTTCAAAATGCATGATTTAATACATGATCTTGCAATGAAAGTAGCTGGTAATGATTGTTGTTACTTGAGCAGTGACACAAAAAAACTTGTAGGAAGTCCCATGCATATAATGTTGGAAAGTGGTGCTTTTGGTTTGTTGGACTCGTTGGATGCAAGTAGAATCCGAACTTTAATTTTGCTGACAACCTTTTCAGAGATGTTGAGTGAGAATGAACTGTGTGTCATCTCAAAATTCAAACACTTGCGCACTTTGAAGCTATCACGTTGTTCATTAAATAAGTTGTGCGATTCAATTGTAAAGTTGAAGCATTTAAGATATCTTAACTTGTCAAAATGCAAAGGAGGAAGCCTTTCCAAATCCATAAGTAATCTTGTTTGCTTACAAAAGATATCTAAAAAATTAATCAATTTGAGACATTTATTTATTGAAAATTTAAAAGTCTCAGAACAGAAGAAGACAACCTCTCGATTTAGAAAATTGAGTGTGGGGGGACAATGTGACAGTGTCATATTTTCAAATTGGTTTTCTCCACTCACAAATATTGTTCAAATCAGTCTCCGTGGTTGTCGTGGTTTGAAGTATCTCCCACCAATGGAATGTCTCCCGTTTCTTAAGTCACTTAGTCTAGAACAACTTCATGAATTGGAATTCATATATTATGAAGAGCCTCTTTTATCTGAATCATTTTTCCCATCTTTGGTGAAACTTATATTTGTCACGTGTGATGAGCTGAGGGGATGGAGGAGGATGAGGGATGGTGTCATTTATAATGATGATGTTGTTAACTCTTCACAGTCACACCATCTCTCCTTTCCTTGTCTTTCTGAATTACTTATTTATGAATGTTCAAGGTTGACTCACATGCCTACTTTTCCAAAACTTGACAAGGGATTGAATTTATCATATTCTAGAGTGGAGGCATTGGAAGGGACATTAAACATGGTAGCTTCAAAGTCCTTGATTGAATTTCGTCCTCTTTCCATGCTGAAATCCTTGATGATCGGTGGAGATGATCTGAATGTGAAATTTTTTCCAATGAATTGGCTGCAAAATCTGATATCTCTCAAGTATCTATCTTTTCAGTCGCTTCCAGATGAAAATTTTCAAGAAATTGAACTTTGGTTTAAGAACGATCCCCCCAACTATCCTCCTTTCTTGGAAACTATTGCATTTCAGGATTGTAATGAACTAAAGTCATTGCCAGATTGGATTTACAACATTTCATCACTTCAAAGTATCAAAGTCTCCTACTGTGAATGTTTGGTTTCGCTGCCCGAAGGAATGTCTCGCCTTGCCAAATTACAGACCCTAGAAATCATTGGCTGTCCCGACTTAATTGAAGAATGTAAGACACAAACAAGTGCAACATGGCCCAAAATTGCTCACATCCCAAACATCATCTTAAAATATGACAGGTATCTATCTACATGACACCCTCTTAGAACCATTGTTAATTTTATTTGGTTTATGTTTGATTTTCTGGATTTTCTAACCACATAAAATGCCTTTTCACTCTTTGTTTTTGCTCAGGCTCTAAATGTCTTGGTTCTTAATCTGTGATTTCATTTATTCTAGAATATGTAAAATATAAAAAGACTTCCTTGTTTTATAATCCATAAGTTGTTACTTTACTAATGATCCTCTATGGTTGGTTATGTTTCTATTTAATATCGCCTTCACCACTTTTAGTTACTTACTGTTCTGTTTGTGTAATGGTAATTATATGTAGCTGATGCCATCTACAAGAAGCTAGCCAATGTTGATGGAAATGTAGCTATGGATATGATTTTCTCAAAAAGTGTGGCCAAAAGTGATTGATTGCTGGTAATATACCTTTGTCTGATGTGATGAAAGTGTTTTATTGGAATCCCACATTTCAGTATTTCAATTTTTTCTTCTTTTTTTGAGATGAACTCTATTTCTTAGTTATGTGTCAATTTGTATCATAACAGTACTGTTAAATAATGGTGTCTGTTTTCTTATGGAATAAATGTTGTTTCTATTTATGTAATAATGTATGTATGACAGAATTGTAGTTGGATTTGGCATAATTGAAAGAATGAATGTAATTGGATCTTCGTTTGAATGTGTGTAATATAAGATTGTTTAGTAAAGTGTAGTAGTAGTTATGCCTTTGATTTAAGAGTTAAGTAATATACATTACAATCTGTCAAAGAAAAAGCACTAATAAGAAATTATGTATTGACTATATACTGTTAACATTTTAAACTTTGATTACTCAACTCAATATCATCAAGGCAGTATTTCGTGGAGATGGTAATAGCATTGCATCAAAAATTGAAGTCTATCTCCAAGGATCTGATGCTATCTATTTGCCTAATGATCTCTATATATTTGTAATTGATTTTGATTTGTTTTGTTTTGGACAACATTGTCCTGCATGTAATTGCTTAGTAAGAATCTAGTAACATTTTTTTGAGGCAAAGAACCTATGACATAGCCAAAAAGTCAATGGTAATTACGTGGTGGTTATTGTGTGTCAATTTAGTGTATAGATATGTATACACCAACCAACTGTATACTTTTTTGTAAAATAAAGTCAATTGTAAATTTTTTATTTTCTAATCATGATTCATGTTATAGATACAAAAAATCCATTACTATTTAATTGTGATCAATCTCTATAAAAGAAATTGAACTTGTACTAAAAAAAAGAAATTGTTGAACATGTAACGTAAGTTTTCTCATCTCAATTAAATCTCTATTATATACATTACGATAGTTCCACGGAGTTCTCTCGTGCATTCTCAGGAAAATTTGCTTATGTGTCATTCAATTAGAGTTTCTCTAAGATTTTTTTTTATATTTTTTTTAGATATTTTTTTTAGCATAATTCAGTTGCATTCTTAGAAAAATTTGGTTATGTGTCATTCAATTTTTTTTGTAAATTTTTTTAAATCTAAGCAATTAAAATAAAAAATATGCATAACAACAAAAAATATTGGTCAAAAAAAAAATATTTTACGGATAACAACAACTTAATTTGTTTCCACTCTAGCATAACAACAACCGAATATAATTTAGCTATATATATAAAACAAATTCATCGTGAGAAACACATGACATTCATGGTCAAATAATTTGAACATCAGTTTAGGCTGTTCATGGCTCATGTTTAATCCAGATATTTCTGAAGCTGTGACGTTAAAATTGATGTATGATTCTATTATTATATCAATTATAAATTACATTTAATAAATTTCCAGTTATGCATATATGCAATTGTTTATTAATTTTTTCTTTCAACTTTTGCTAGAACTTATGAAAAAATGATTCTCTTATACAAGTTTCAATTCATCTCCAAAGTTTTCCATCACGATCTACTTAAAATCACACTTATGAGAAATATTGAGACATTTCTAGAATGTCAACAAGTAAGACGATTTTCTTTTACAATTTATGGTATTTTATTATTGTTGTTATTATTATTATTATTATTATTATTATTATTATTATTATTATTTCTTTTACTAAAACACTTTGACAAATAGTTTGATCATATTCAGATGAATAAATCTATAATAAATGTAAGAAGATAACTGAATGTGATTTTTTTTTTTGACGAAAAAATGTGGAAGTTTTGTGATATGCAAAATTGTCTATTTATTTGTATTTTTTTCTTGAAATTTATATGTAGATTATTACGAAACAAGTGGAAAAAAGAAGGTGTGATAACGACGGAAAAAAATATCTTAATTTACATTGTATTTAAAAAATATAGTTTGATTGGATTTACTTGAATAAATCTACAATAAACGTAGGAAGATCACTGAATGTGAAAGAGTTATTTTCCGAAGAAAATAATGTGGGAGTTTTGTGATATGCAAGGTTGTCTGTTTATTTGTATTTTTTTTGAAATTTACATGTGGATTACTATGAAACAAGATGGAAGAACAGTGTGAGAATATATCTTAATTTACACTATATATTTTTAAAAAAAAATGTAATTTGATGAGATTTAGTTGAATAAATCTACAATAAACGAAGGAAGATGATTGAATGTGAGAGTTTTTTTTACAATAAAATGTGAAAGTTCTGTAATATGCATGATTTTCTATTTCTTTGTATTTTTTTTGTTGTTCTTGAAATTTACATGTGAATTTCTGCGAAATATGTTGAAACAAGATGAAAGAATGTTGGGTGTCATCTATGATTTATATTTACGGAAGTCTCTCTCATGAACAAAATTTCATGAAACATCTCTAATGAATCAAAGTTTATGTATGTCATCTATGTCTCTCTCACGAACAAAATTTAGTATGAGATACACAGTTCGATTCCACCAACAACTAAAACTATATTTTTATGATTTTTTTTGAAGCAATTTTATGATATACTCCCTCCGTCCCATTATATAAGCACCTTCTTACAAAAAGTCTAGTCCCAAAATATAACCCCCTTTACAATTTAAAGGTACATTTATTACTTTTTTACTTACACATACCCCTAATTATTACTACTAAGTAATAAATGTACCTTTAAATTGTAAAGGGACTTATATTTTGGGACTAGTTTTTTTGTAAGAAAGTGCTTATATAATGGGACGGAGGGAGTATTATTTTATTGCTTATGAAAAATATTTACACTTATATTAATATAACTTCCATTTTTTTTGTAATTTACACGGGATAAATATTCATACTAATATAATAATACAAGTGCCTATTTTTTTTTGTAATTTATACGTGATTTAAATTTATATTCATATATCATACAAGGTTTATATTTCTTTTAATAATTTCTACGATGACGGGAGAGAAAATATCATATTGTTGAGAACGAAAAGTGAGAGATCACTCTCTAGAGTATTATTTTTCATATTTAAATAAAATCAATATAAAATGAACGTCTACATAATATAAAAATAAAAACCATATATTAATACGAGAACGTGGGAGATCACTCTCTAGAGAATTTTTTTTGTAATTTTACGAGAACGTATATTTCTATGAGGATTTATATTTCTACCCATATATTAATAAGAGGACTATTTTTTTTTTATAATTTCTACATAAGCTATATTTATACTCATGTACGAGGTTTTTTTTAGTTTTTACGGAATTATATTTCTACGAATGTTTTAATACGAAATTTATTAATACGAGACGAAAGAATTTTTTTAATAGAAACTTAAATATTTATACACATATTAATACAGAAAACCTATTTTTTATAATATGACTTATATTAATAGGAGTATTAATATGAGTGTCTATTTATTTGAATTTATTTTGTTCTAAAAATTTACATCTAGATTACTACTAACCAAGTTGAAACAAAGTGAGAGAATAATGGAGAAATATATCTTAATTTACACCGTATTTATAAAAACATGTAGTTAGATGAGATTCAGTTGACGAAAACACCGTATTTATAAAAACATGTAGTTAGATGAGATTCAGAATGATGTGGGTGTTTCGTGATATGCAAGGTTGTCTATTTTTATGTATTTTTTTAAAATTTATATTTAGATTACTATGAAACAAGGTGAAAAGATGATAAAAAAATATATTTTATTTTTACATTGTATTTAAAAAATGTAGTTTGATGAAATTAAGCTGAATAAATCTATAATAAACGTTAAAATTCGTTAAATGTGAGACTTTTTTTTGGCGAAAAAGTGTGAGAGTTTTGTGATTTAAAAAAATATATGTCAAAAAATATATTTACTCTAACAATTTATATTTAAACAACTCATAAGATACAATATCTCAAATTATTATTGAATATTAAAATAAAGTAATCAAATAATAATTTAAAATAAATTAAAAAATAATATTAAAAAAGAAAATAATCCCGTGCACGGCACGGGCTAACAAACTAGTTTTATCTATACTAAAGATTAAATCTCTGAACACCTACTCCTTATTGTCGGCTCGACATCAACCACCACATATCAGTAGAAATTTATAGAATATATAAATTGGTGTCTCGTGAACATAATTTGGTTGGTACTCTTGAACATAATATGTAGCCGTTCGAATCCTGGTATGTCATGTATTAGAGTTCTAGCCATTGAATGTGACAAAAAAATAAAATTGATCAATATAATCCAACATTGAGTACCTTGCTATAGTTAAAGCGGTTTTTTGCCCCCCGCATTTCTCACACTCAAAAACACTACTAGAAAATATCTCCCGATAAATTTTGCACTATGAAGAGATATCTCCTTATAGAATTTGTACTATCTTAAAATCCAACAAATTAAATAACATGAAGAGATTTCGATCAATTTATAGAACGATAAACAACTCTTATACCATGAGACCAACAAAGTTGGGTTTCTTAGTAGGTGACCCATTTTGGTGCAATTTGAAAAACAAAGTATGCAAACACAAATACAATAGAAACAAGCAATAATTACCCAAAACCAAAGTATACCAAACCAAACCCAACACAATACACCTTAATCTCTTTCCTTCTCCCCCAATCTTCATTTTCTCATTCCAAGCAAAGCATCATTCAAGATTCCAATGTATATATCACACAGTCACAACCATGTTTCTCTTCAATTCCTTCCCTTCCAACACAAAATCAAACACAAACATAATATTCGGTTCAAAACATGGCCAAACAAACTCAAACCCAAGAACCCGGTTCAGCTGAGCCCAATACTCAATCCTTGACTCCTTTAACTCATTTTAAATACTCGAACCGGGTTCAATTAAAAACACTTTTTCTAGACCGAACCGACGGCGGTTCAGAACTTGCAGGACAGAGAGTAGTAATAGGCGGATGGGTGAAGTCATCAAAGGAAGTTGAGAAATCTTCACCTCTTCCGCCACCGTCATCGACGGCCGATGATGAAACTGTACCGGCGGCGAAAGACGTGTCCTGTGTGGAGATTCTTCAGTCTCGTATTCCTTTGATTCGTAATATAATGGAAGTTTTGGGTGGAAGCAGTTACGTGTCTCGCAAGAAATTACGTGATTCCCCAATAATTCATAAACCTCTTCCTCCTAAATCTTCCACAGTTTATCTTCTTCTCACCGACGGTTCATGCGTTGCCACGCTTCAGGTTCGTGTGTGTGTCTCTTTGCTCTTCTTACTTCTCAGCTATGTTTTGTGTGTCCGTGTCCGTGTTAGTGTCCGGACTTCATAGCTTACATGTTTTGATGTTTCTCATTGTTATTTATAAACTTGTAGGTTGTGGTTGATTCGTCGGTAGCTACACCTAGCCGTCTTTTGCCTACCGGAACCTGTATATTAGTGGAAGGTCAGCTAGAACGACCACCAACAGAAGGGAAGCATGCTATTCAGTTGAAGGCTGACAGAGTTCTTCATGTTGGGACAGTAGATGTTGGCAAGTATCCGTTATCAAAGAAACGCGTTCCTCTGGATACGCTAAGAGATTACTCCCATTTTCGGCCTCGAACAACTACGGTGAAATTATAAATCAATTTGATATTTTACCTCATTCTATGTTTCTTATCTTTTGACACCATATGTTTTCTGACAAATAACATCTATAATTAGTTATTGATGAGTTTTCCTTTGTTACACATCATTTTATGTCTCTATAGTATGATTTTCCCATGATCCAATAGCATGCTTATCATTTATTTTTGTGACAGTTTTCGTATAATGAAAATAGAAAAATTTAGCCTTGATCTGTTTGTTATTTTGTTATTGAGTTACACTTGTCCCATATATTAGGTGGCGACTGTCATGCGAGTTCGCAATGCTCTATCTTTTGCAACGCACTCATTTTTCAAGGATCATGCATTCTTCGACGTGCAAGTACCCACTATAACCACCACAGACTGCGAGGGATTTGGCAACTTGTTCCAGGTTACAACTACTGCCTCGGATCAGAAAGTTGACAAGGAGAAGCTGAGTACCATTTATGAGACTGAAGGTTTTAGCCTTGAAATTGTGAAGGCGGCAGCCAAAGAGAAAAGCAAACTAGTTGAAACTTTAAGAAGAAGCGAAAGCAATAGGGAAGCGCTGGCGGCAGCAATTCACGATCTGCAGAAAACTAATGAACTGGCATCTCAGTTGGAAGCAAGAGAAAAGAAAAATATTGGAACTTCATTGAAGGATGGCAAAGTAGACTCTTACAAAGAGTTTTTCTCTAACCAAACTTATTTGACTGTCTCTGGTCGCTTACATCTGGAGAGTTATGCATGTGCTCTTGGAAATGTGTACTCATTTGGACCTAGATTTCAAGCAGATAAAACAGATTCTGCTAAACACGCTTCAGAAATGTGGATGGTGGAGGCTGAAATGGCTTTTTCTGAATTAAAGGTATCACTTTTTTTGCTTTACATAAGATACTCAAATCATCACATAATAACTATCTCTATTTGGTCATGACTTGTAACATTTATTTCAGTTTCATGACAAATTCTTTCTTCTATTTTGATTGGAAGGTTTTTCTATCAGTTAATAACATATTGTATGTACAATGTGATACTTACACAGGATTCCATGAACTGTGCTAATGACTTGTTCAAGTACCTATGTAACTGGGTTGTGGAAAATTGCTCTGAAGATATGAAGTTTGTTGGCAAAAGAATTGACAACACTTGCATTGATCGTCTTCGGCAGATCATATCTGATTCCCCTGAAATAATTTCCTATAATGAAGCCTTAGATGTTATTAGAAAGGTAGTTATATATATCACCAAGTTCTCTTGAACATATCGTTTTGATTTTTGCCACTCGTTTTCCTTTTCATTTCTAAGATAACACATTTTTGTTTGTGCGTGATATTGGTTGTCCTCCCAGGCTGAAGATAAGAAATTTGCAACAAAGTTTGAATCAGGTGTTAAACTCACTTCAGATCACCTAAGGTATATACCATATGGATATTATAATCTTCATGTTCTGGATTTTCTGAATTTTAAAAGAAGCATTTCTTTCACCACTCGTAGTTATTTACGGTTATGTCTGTTTCATGGCAGCTATCTAGCTGATGCCATCTATAAGAAGCCGGTTCTGATACACAGCTATCCGAAAGAAGCTAAGCCATTCTACGTTCGCGTTAATGATGATAAAACTGTAGCTGCTTTTGATCTTGTTGTCCCAAAGGTATGGCTATAAAGTGACTGCCATTATGGTAGTGTATGTGTGGATGGATTAATTTTTTACAAAAATCTTTTCAGGTTGGAACTATAATTTCTGGCAGCCAAAATGAGGAGCGGCTTACCATGATAACCTCGAGGTACTGCTTGTTTACTATTTCTATAACCAAATAATTGATGAACCATTAAAATAACCTCATGATAAATATTTTATTTCTTTTGGTATGTGTATCAATTTGTATCAATTTGAAATAAACCTTATGTTGTTTCTGTACTGTATGGCAGAATTACTGAGTTGCATTTGCCGCAAGAGAAGTATGAATGGTACTTGGATCTTTGTCGAAATGGAACAGTGAAGCGCTCCGGGTTCACTCTGAGCTTCGATCTTATGGTTCTTTTTATAACTGGCCTTAGCAATGTTAAGGATGTTATACCTTTTCCAAGAAGCTATGGCAAGGCCAACAATTAATTGTATTTTGGCTAAGATTTCAAGTTGTGCTCTGAGGCTATTTATGGCAGAAGGAAAACATAACACTAATTGTGTAACATTAAGATAAGCATATCAATTGATTTCATGTATAACCAATGTATAATTGTATATAAGGAAAATTATGGTTGAAATTAATTAAATTAATACAAGTCTTCTGAAGTTCTTTCTAGTTCTGATCGAATATTCATGTTTTAACTTCAAACAACACCACAATGTTGAAGTTGCGAGCAAACAACGAATTTTAGAGGAATGTAACTTATATAGACACTAAACGAATTTTAGATAAATGAGATCCTCTAGCATGTACTATCATTCATAACATGAAAATAGAGAAAAATGAAATGGATAGTACATAATGAAATGGATAGTGTCAGATGCCAAAATGTGTCGGACTATGATCTGAAGTGTCGGTGCTACATATGTTATCCTCTATGATAAATACATCTGAAGTGTCGAACTATGATACTTTTAGTTTAAAAAAATTAAATTTAAGCCACCTATCCTTGATTCCTTGTGCCTTTATGTGGTTAATTAACTCTTTTTGATAATTAATACAAAATATTTTATAGAATGAGTTGGATTATTGGAATAATGATTTTTACCATATTTTATTTATTTTGCCGTTGATTTTTTTGGTATATAGACGAAACGACAAATTTAATTTAAAGTATAAACTCATACGTACAAAGTGAAGAGATTGAGATCGAACAAGATCGAGCCTAAAATTAATGCAAAATGTTAGAGATGAAATTATAGAGTACATTGAAATTGAAAATTCAGTAATCACACCACATTTGTTTTCTTCTTAAACCCTAAACCTCGGAAGAAGAAGACCAGTGATCTAATTCCATTCCAATCCATGCTCTCTCTCACCAAACGCCTTCACTCCGTCACACCATTCCTCTTCCGAAGCTCCCACCACCTCCGCTCCCCTCGACCCGACGCCGTCACCCACTCCAGACGCCGTCACAAGTCTCCTCCTCTTCCGCTTAAAAAAGCGGAGGAAAGATCAGAATGGTGGATCGTCGACGGTGAAATGCACGAAATAGGTGATCACGTGCCTCCACGTGAACGGTTCGTTATTCCTAGAGAGAATATTCCTAATAAGCGCCGTAAACAGCTTAGAGAACAGTTCATGCGCAGAACTCGCCTCGTTCTTAAGGAATCTGTTAGTCTCTCTTCTCTAACTTTCGTATTTTCATTTTCATTTTCATTTTCGGCGTTGTTTGGTTCATGAGAAATTTTGAGTAAATGGTGGATATAATTAGTTACTTATAAGTGTATAGTTTGTTATTGAAATTTGAATGTATGCTTTGTAGCTCAGATTAGTTGAAACTGAAACTCAAATTTAGGATTAATTTGATAGTTGAAATTGAATTATTTGAGTTTATGTATTGGCATAAGCATTTGTGAGACTTTTGGGGAGAGATTGTGAAACTAACTTATGACATGTTCATAAATAAGTTGTTTTCACCGGGATAGCTTATGAAAAAAATTGACTTTATTTTAACGTTTGATATAGAGATAGCACTTATATAATAAAAGCTTAATTAACTTGTTTATCCTTCCATGACCTTATTTAGTTAACATGATTTCTAATGTTCTAGAGTAGTATGAAGATAGCGTATCTTTTTATGGACTCATTCGATATATTTACTTTGAAAATCTTTAGTAAATACGTAGTAATACAAATAAATAGTATCTTATTTTGTGCTATTTGAATAGTATTGTTAATCTATGCTGCATTTCCACCTGTGTTTGAGTGTTCTGACTTTAGTAATTTTGCTTTGGTTTATATTTATATATTTACTGTTGATTTGAGGTTATCAGTTATCTTAATAACTAGATTAAAGGAATTATAGGGTAAATGCAGAGATCGATATTATGATGTGCCATTGTCTTTGTATAATTTGTTTCAAATTGTCATGATTATGTGGTCATTTTCTTTCGTAATGTGAATGAGAAATGTGATGGGTTAGTTCATACTTATGCCATATTGACTCTTTTGTGTTGGAGAAAAGATGTGAGTTAGTGATCAGTTTTTTGACTCATATCTGTGTTAAATTTGAATCTCTATTGTTGTCCTAAAACGCGCATATTTTATTGAAAGGAACATGATCCTTGGTGCAAAAGATATATGGAACTATATAATGAACTTCGAGAAAATTGGGAGAGACTTTATTGGGATGAGGGTTACTCTAATAAGCTTGCTCGAGATCATGCGGACTATGAGTCTGCTGAAGATGATGATGAAGATTTCTCTCCTTACAGGTTTGCCTCCATCATTTTTCTCGTAGAATATTTTTTGAGGAGCCTGTTCTGTTATCTATAATTCTATTTGCTCCCTTGGTGTTGGATTTTCTATTCGAAATTTTGTGCAGGTACATTTTGATTTAACTGCATAGTCTGATTACATATTTACATTGTTTTTGTTTGTCAATCAGATTAATGGTTTAAATTTCTTCAGATTAATGGAATCATGGATGTGGTGTCTAATATTGGTATTTTATGCCATTTCAGGAATAGAAGACCCCAGATGGAGTATAACAAGGTACAGTTCGATAATTTGAATATACTTTCTTCATAATGACTAGTACATCAGTTTGCTAAGGAGATTGTTGGATAAGTGAGTTGTGCAGAATAAATTGTGAAAATAAATTAAGCTTACTGTTGGGTTTTTAATTTAAGAAGCCGTATCATCTTTGAGAGGTGATGGATGAGAAAGGAATGATATTGAGTGTATTTTATTATTGTTACTAGTTGACATCTGGGCCCATTTTGGATCTGATTGTATAAGATAGTTGTAAAGCTGTAATCCTTAAGGTTGTAAAATTTTCTTCTCTCTGTTTTTCTGTGTTGTATCATCTCTCTGATGATTCTACTGTAATGCAGGACCTGAATTTTGTTAGAGACAGGAAATCTGATACTTGGGAGAAAGTTAACCTCATTCGTGATAAATTTGAGTATGACAGAGAGAAAAGAATGAGGGAGAAAGGTTAGTTAAGGTTCTAGCTTTTTATGCTTATTCTCATACAGCATCACAAATTTTACAATCCCTGCTTCAACCTTTTTAAATGGACATATTTATTGAATTTTTCAAAAGGCCAACACACTTTGTTATTAAAACAGTTGTACAATTTTGTTTTGATGAGTTCAATTCTAACAATATTTTATCCTTTTTCTATATAAAAAAGGATTTATTTTTCATCGTTCTTCATTTATTTCATGACAGCATTTGCTCCTATGCATGGAGGATCTATGGCCAACTCTCATGATTCGGAAGGCTGGAACCAACCACTAAATACAGATCGATATTTTAGCCAACCTGAAAGGTATCAAAGAGGAGAATAAATGAGCTGGGCCTGCTATTTCGCAAAGAGGTGTGATAGTTTTCCTTCTCACTTCACATGTATGTCCGACTCATACTATTTTGCTTCAATATGGCAGCAATTTCTGAAAAAAATGTTGACAGAGAGAATACATGAATGTTTTTGGTTTAAAGCTCTCTCAGTAAGGATGGTGAAATTGAAAACCTGCATGGTAGATTATTGTGACTTGTGAGAATGTAAAGAAAATTGGAAGTAACATGATACTGATGAGATATTGTAACTAATAAACTCATTTAATATGTACTGGTATGCATTGCTTCCTTTCTGTTGGGCTAACCAATAGAACGTATGCACATGCTCATGAATACTACATGCTTTTTTAAAGTCAGTTGAATTTATTACACTTTTTCTGGTTTAGACAAACATCCTTCAATTTGAAAACCATGAAGAGTATAAGTTTAGATAATTTTATTTAGATTAAATAACCATTTTGTTTCTTCAATAAGTGTGAGACTATCATAATAGTATGTGTATTTTAATTACAAAAAACATAAAAAAAAACATGCTCATGCATACTACGTACTATGTCTTTTTGTTGGTCAATAGTGTAGTTCTCAGATGCATCTTCGGTTGGTTTATTGATTAATCAATGTCTATTTTATTAGTCAATTTAATCTCTTAAATTACAAACACAGAACACTTGTAAATGTTTTTGTGACTTTAATTTGCTCAAGGATTAGAATAATGTGTTATATAGAGATCACAAGTCAATTAAGCCGCATTATTGTTGGGGTTGTCAGTCACTCTCAAAGTTCATAGTTATTCTTTTATGTTTTGTACTTTTGCGTTTGTCTAGCTATAAGACTATGAGCCAATACCTTCATTCCATTTTTGTTATTAGTGTGTTTCATCATTCATTATAGTACACAAGTTTAGAGTTTGGAGACATGGCTAGCTTTTACTATCATTAAAAAAACACGGCTAGCTTCTGCTTTACTCCTTTATTGCTAGCTTTTACAACCGAAAAAGTCTGAAAAATTCTATCCCAAGTTGACCTCATAGCGCCCCACGATAATAGGAAATGTAGCCTTTTTCCCAAGTTGTTTACTAGTAATTCATTTTTGTTAGTAACATTTTTTTAATAGACATATTTTTTTGAACATATAGACATATATTGGTTGAACATAATAGCTACACAAATGACTTATATATCAAAATGTAATCGTAAAACCTCATCGACTCTAGGCAATAGGCATTGAAGGAAGTCGTTCATAGTCCTTTCTTCACTCACCAAGGGCTTCTCCTCAAACCGTATAAGCATGCTTATTCATAGCATATGCAAGATACATTTTCTTTCCTCTTAAAAACTTGTCATATTTTGCCCTCTTAACAAGCATAAGAGTGAATATATGTGTCTCTCCCAAGATTTATCTCAACGCAACGTTGTTTCAGTTGGACCAATTACGTACTACCTTAAGATAAAGGGAGTCAATAAATAGTTGTAGTTATAGATTGATGGTCGTTGGAGAATTGTTTAGGACAGGTGAGAGTTACTCTACGTACGTACGTGAAGGCACAGAGAGACGTAGACAGGGTCACATGAGTACTTACTCCAATGAAATGGCACAAAGCACTATGAGGTCTATGGGTAGGCGTGTGAGTTGTGATGTAAATAAAGTTAAACCCATCTCACGAGAGCTGCAGAATGGTAAATATGGGCATGGAGTTTGGAGTTCCCCAAGAAAGAAGCAACATACTTTGGCCCTTTTCTCATTTTGCATTGGTATACACGTTTTTGTTTCTTCATTTCAGCGACATATTAGGCCAAAGTTCTGACTTGCTACACACAGATTATAGACCCTCCCTAAACAAAAACAAAAGCAATCACTTGACTCAACCCAAGTAGGGTACTACCAATATCATTGTTTAATGAAAAATACAGTAAAAGTCATCAAAGACAAAATTATAAAATGATTTTGAGATATTGTCTTGTTAACGTGTGCCTAAGGCACATTTTTTTTTTTTTTTTTAATAAAAAAAAAAAAAAATTTGTATAAATTTTGTTTTTATAAAGGATGAATATGTAATTTTTAAGATTAATTTTTCATACTAACTATTTCTTCTGACCACTATTATAGGAAATTTAACATTTTTGATACATTTGACAACTGATTTATTGGGTCAATATTATAGTCAAATATATTAGTAATCAAATGTATTAAAAATATCAAATTTACTTATAATACTAGAAGGAGGAGAGGAGTACCTTAACATATACTCCTAAATTCTTACCTTTTTTTTTGTTGTTGATGAATTGATATATTTTATTTATTTATTTTTATTTTTTTGGTTTTCTTTTTATTTATATTTTAGGATAGAGGGAGTTTTGATTATGCACGGAGAAAAAATTATGTACTAAAATTATGCACTGGAGGATATGATGTTAGTACAGTAGTATACAACTTTGATTAACGTAATATACAACCGTTCGATATTGCGATGGATGTGTAAGAATATTCATAGCAATTTACTCTGGATTTGCGGTGAATATAATTAATTTTGGTAGAGTTGAATTGAGTAAAATTAATTTTAATAGAATTTAATTTTGTAAAATTGATTTATATTTAAATACATTTATGTAAAAGTAAGTTGAACAATAAATTTCAGCGTATAAAATTATATTTAAGCTAAAAAGCTACAAATCTCAACTTTTAAAAGAACATATCACTTATATTTTAAAATCAACAAATCACTTTAAAATCATATCAAAATCAATTATATATCACTAAAATTGTTTTTAACTCTTTCAAAAACCAAATAAAAATGGTGATACCTTCACCTTCGTGATATGTGATAGGAAGATATTTACTTTTGAACCATTCAATAATGTTATAACTGATATTAATTTTTGTCAAATACATCGTTGAATTGAAAGTTTATATTATATAAATTATTTTGTGTAAAATTTCAGACAAATATTATTGAATAATTCATGGATAAATACCACCTGTGTAGATTAGAAAAACAAATATTTGTACTAGTAATTGCAAATTATGGAAAATTATGGAATTGAACATAATAGAAGTATACAACATTCTCCGCTCCCTATGTTTGAGAGTACTTATTACGCTTGTTTCCTTTTCACTCTCTTTGTTCCTCTGTTTCCTACTACTTTGTAACTTCCTTTTCTTTTTACCATTACACCTTTATTTCCCTTTTTATCATCTCCATACCCTTTCATTTTCAACCCTTTTACTCTCTCACTTCTCTTTCTTTCCACCTCACACGCTTACATTACATTCTTTCCCCTCTCTCTCTTTATATTATTGCTTCCAACCACCTCAAAACACACATACACACACTCACAAAAACAGAGCCTATTTTCAAATCACTAAAATGAATCAAGTGAGTCTCTAATTCTTTTCTTATTTTATCTTAACTTCATGTTCTTGATTTGATTATGAAAACTAATTTGTTTTGTTTGGTGGTGGGTGTAATAGGAATACCATTTCAAGAGGAACCATGTTCCAGCATTTGGAAGCTGGGATTGGAATGATAATCTACCATTCACACAGTGCTTTGAATCTGCAAGACAAGGTGGTGCTTTTGTACACTATCATGAAGAACAAGATCTTTATGTTACTGGTGATTTGTATGATAACCATGTTCTTACTCCTGCTATGATTGTTGTTCCTCGTAGAAGGGTATGTCATGTCACCTTAACTAAACAAACTCATGTTTTTTCTTTCTTTCTTTTGGTTTCACTATTCCATTTTTGTTTCATCGTACTATTTTCTTAAGATAATGTTTATGTCTATTTATTTTCTAAAAAGAAAAAATATAAACCAAATTCTTATATATATATTTCACATAGTTATAGAATCTAACTAATTTTATTTTTTAATATTGTTTGAATTTTATGATTTCATTATAGTATTATAGAGATGTTCTTGTCACAATAAGTTCCTATAGTAGACATAAATGAAGTACACTTAAATATGTGTTCTAAATTAAATTTCCCTAACTATAAGAAGGAGTTACTTAAATTTGTACGGTAACGTTTGAGTCTTACTAATTTCTACAACTACTACATTTTCTTACTCTCCTTAAGTAGAAGTTTTTTTAACTACTAAGTCTTTAATTGGAGTTTAATCAAGATTAAAGGGTAATTTTATTTTCAATTTTATTTGTATCATAAATTGTGGGTGTAAAAAAAGAGAGAAACTTTGCTTTTGTTATTGAAATAGTAGTAGTATAATGAATTTGTCTATGGTAGGTCACATGACTTTATAATTGGGGCTCTTATTGAATTGACATTAATGATTCACGCCATAGCGTGACAAATTATTAAAGCAAGAGCTTTCTGACTTGAACAGCAACTTGTCTGTGATGTTATTTTTAGCTTAATTATTTAAGTTAATTTTATGACTTTTTTTCAATAATGGATCTAACTTTTGGCTTTATTATCTATGTTAATGGGTCACCAAAAATAACGACAATGGGATCCATTGGTATCATAACAAGATAATAAAGTAATCAAAAATTTCTGACCAAAAAAAAAAAAAGTAATCAAAAATTCAATTCATAATAATAATGACACATACCTTATGCTAAATATGTAAGCATCCACTATGTGTAGTAGACATCAGTTAGAATTATGTGACCTAATTTTTAGGTTTAAGCTAGTTAAAATTTGAACTTATGACTTTAACTTATACTTGTAGTTTATTTTTTATAAGTTTATAATAAAAAAGACATGTTTGATAACATTTTTAGCTTGTTTATAACTTATTTTGATAATTTAATTTAATTAACTATTAACTTATTATTTTTTCTTCCAATTTTTTTTTTGTTATTTAATATTAATAAGTTAGTTCAATTGCTAATATTACTCGACATTATAAATTCAATCGGCTAATTTATTTACTATAAATTCATCCATTATAACCTAACTTATGAGATGTGTTATTTTTTGTGAAAGAGTCTTAGAATTATAAATTTGTTGTTAACATTGTAGGAAAAGGTTCGTTCCCAACAAGAAAAGGATGTGAAAAAGCAAAATTGGGTGAAGGAACCACCAAGTCCTACTCCAATGTCAAGACCAACACCAAAGCCTGTTGATGAAGATTTGTACAAAATTTCACCAGATCTTCTTTATGTCAAAAATAGGAAGGTATAGCCCCACAAGGCCACAACCCTCTAGCCTTTGTTTCCACTAAAAATTTAATTTTCATCTTAGCTTTTTTTTATGAATGTTTATGGTGAATAGAGATTTTCATTAAAGCAAAGTAATAAAGCTAAATTTTTATTTATCTTTATTACTTTGCTTTCATAAATGTCTATTAGTGCATATGCATATTCAATGATTCATACTTTTGCTCTTTTTTCTTTAGCAAAAGTTTTGTTTTATAAAATTTCCTTTTCTAATAATTTGACTTTTTTGTTGCCTTCATTTTCACTCAATGCAGAAGAGAGGAATGTGTTTCTTTACAAGTTGCTTGATACCAACTTGCATTGCATGAGACAAGAAAAAGTTGAGAAGCCAGTGTACATACAAGTGATTAAATGGAGAGATTATTATAATTAGTAGATAGATACTCTCTTGGATGATATTTTATTTGAAAGCTTTAATATTTTAAGGACCAAGAAGATTATCATATTTATATAGAGACACATGATTATTGTGCTAAGGTCTTGGTTTTTTTATTCACTTAAACGGTTTGTTTGTATTTTAAATTTGAGTCTTTTATGTACTTTGGGATGTATCATTGCTTGGCATTGAACTTCGTTTGTAAAAGTTCTGTTACTAGAAATTAAAGAAAAAAAGGGTTAAAAGCTAATTCTGTTCGTGTCATGCAACATTTTTTTTTCAATTTTGTTGACTTTGTTTGTTCTCATTAATTTTATTCTATACTAATATTATTTTTATTATGAAGGTAATTGGAGGATATAATTCATGTGAATGCATTCTTCTAAAACTATCTGACTCCTATAACTTTTGGTAATGGAAATGTGGAATACTAGGACTCTTATAACTAATTTAAAATGAATGAGAAGTGCAACATATTAGTAATTAGTTAAAGTATAACAAATGCCTAATCTTTTTTATCACAATTTGTGTTAATCCTCCGATTTTAAGGGGAAGGAATGATTTTCCATTCGGCTGTGAAACAAATAAAATTTACAGTATAAAAAAATATATCATATTAGATAGAAAGACAGGAGATTCTGATTAATTTAAGGGTAGCGGAATGAACTCTAAATAAAAAAAGTAAGAACAGTAAATAATCATAGGCCCAATAGGTTATATATGTGGATTTCCTTTGGCCCAAAGTATTAGCAGGGAAATGTGCTGAAATACCATATCTCATTCTCACAACCTTCTAAATTGGGGATTTATGAGTCATCTTGAGCCTAATATTGTACTCCCTCTTGTCACCTATTATAAGCAAAAAAAAAAAAAATTATAATATTCATTTAATAACTGTATTTACTCTATATTTAATGAATTTAAAAAACAAATTTTCACTTGACTGAACAATACTTACGTCTTAGCTAAAACCCAAATTATTAAGACTCTTTTTTCTTAAAAATTTAATGGTCAAGACCAAATAAGGGTAGATGCCTAAACATTATTACTATTGGCTTTGACAAACACAGAAAAAATTGTCACACCCCTAAAGTATCTCCAATTTAACATCTTTCAATTTTATAAATGTCTGCTATATAATATTAGAAATTATAAGGGTGTATATTGACAATCATATATCATACCAGTTGAATTGAAGGTGCTCTAAGCTATTGCTATACCACACTTGATGTCTAATAACAGAAAGAATATCATCAACAAGAAAATGCTAACAAAATGTTTAATGATAAATGAGATCAAATTTAAACATGACCCGAATCAATCTTTGGTGATACCTCAAATCAATAACCAATGATGAAACTTCCATGTGGAGTTAGCATTACCGGAGGAAAACATGTGTTTGAAGGTCCCATAAGGTAAGGATACACTCAATGTAACAGCTCACAAATAATGTATGTGATCTTTGCTATATGGTATGGTTCAAGTGTTCAACAGTTCACAATGATCTCTAGTGTTGTTAGGAATAGAAGCAAAAAAAGTATTCCCTTAATTATTTCAGTTGTGTCATATGAACATCTAAATATTTATATTAGTAACATTTTTTTTTCGACTTCATTAATATTAGTAACATATTGTATGTGATATTGTGTATGTCTATATCTCTTTTATTTTTATACTCACATTTCTAGAGAAGAAAATAAATGTGCCGACTTTCTTGCTAAACTCCGCGCATTCTCAAACATAGGTCACACGGTCTATCTATCCCTTATGCACACGGTCTATCTATCCCTTATGCATGGCCTATTGGAGCTCCTCTCCGGACACATTAAAACCAACTTCAAAGAGTGTAGTTTTTCTCCTCATTTTCTATTCTTTTCTTTTGGTTTAGCTTTGTAAAAAAATTAAAGAGTAAGAAATTAGAAAACAGTCAAAAGTAAAAGAAACAAAAAGAGACAAAAATCAACATGTGATAGTTGTACTGATATGACACTCCTCTATTTGTTCTGTTTGTGTTTTTTACCTTGACTTAGTATATAGTATGCGACTCAACAACCTTGGTTCTTGCCTTCACATATTTTTCCATTTCCATGTAACTTAATACTCAATACATGTGCTTCACCACTGCTACCACAATTTGGCCTTTTCTTCATCAAAAAGTTGTTTTAACCTTGATCCATATTAGTATAAAATGGAGGAAATAGATTGGATTTTTATGGAGAGGGAAATAGAAAAAACACTAGAAAGAAAAAAAAAGGAAGAAGATGAACATGAAAACAAGACAGGGAGTGAAAATACTCTTCATCACTTCTGCCGTTGCAGGACTCTGCACTTCACTCGGTTCTATCTTTTTCTCACTTTTCTTATTTTATCTTGATTATGATTTAAATATTTTTATTGGTCTCAATGAAATTTTAATATCCTATTTTAGTATTTTTCATTGGCATAAATTATCAGTTTTAAACAATTTTAATTTATGTGGTTAAGTTAACATATATTTTGAATGTTTTTTTTTATATACCTTATAACATTATAAAAAGACTCTCTAAAGAAAATATCTAAAATTTAACAATAACAATTGTAATACAATCATAACATTGAGTGCAGTATACTTTGGTATCGACACTAACTTGATCTCCGAAGTGTCTACTTCAATATTATGTTTGATTTTATTGTTAGTATATTATTCTTTTATTTTATTGGTCATGGTGGCCGCACAATAATTGTGTCACCAGAAAATAATAAGAGTTTTTGTCAAATATATGTTTGTTAATTTGAAATATATGTTATTAATAACCATTTTTCTTTTTGTTGTTGTTGTATTTGAATGTGATTTAAGGTGAATGAGATTTATTGTTTACTATGATATTGAAGTGCTACTTCTTGAAGTACACTACTAGTAAATTTTCGTTGCTTCAATTTTGATGTTTTGGTGTTTAATAATATGAAGATTTTTTTTTTCAAAGTTAACAATAATTTTGTACAATTAAACAGCTATATATAATTAGCCATTTTTTTAAACATCCATTTTAAGCTACTAATACTTTCATACAATTATAATTGACTAGACTTTCACCTGTGCGATCTCGCACGGGTTTTATAAGTTAGTATGAATTTCAATGAATTATTTCATAATAAAACATAAGGTAAAAAAAACTTATGTGTAGACCACGTTAGAAGTTACATCGATATTTTTGTTTTCTTCGTCTGTTATTAATATTTAAACTCTTCTCTAAGTCAGTTATAATTAATATCTTCGTATGATAATTAATTTATGGCTTATGTGTCAAGTACTAAAATCATTTTACAAAAAGAACATATCAGATCATGTATAATATTGCAAGCAATATACTAGTACTAAACCAAAAACAAAATTAATAAAGCTAGCACTTAATTCACAGTGTAAGAAAACAAAGCAATGGTATAATTCCAATATGATAATACAGAGTCGTCCTAAAGAGTGGTCCTTATGAGAAATTGCAAAATTAATCATGGTAAACCTGTGTCACAATAATTTCAAAATTGACAGCATATAAATCAAGTTTTCAAGAATATTCTAATACTGATAGCAAATAAGTTCCATGCTTACAACGTATGTGTTACGTCAAAAAAAAAAACGAATGTGTTGGTTTGATTTTCCACTGTGTATTCAATGATTGTTCCTTTTTTTCTTTTCCTTCTTATAGAGATAGTATTTAGTTTTTCACAAAAACTTTGAATATAATTAAGAAGAAGAACGGGAAATGGAAGGGAAATGAATGAGAAAAATATATTGGAAATACAAATACTTTGAATTTGAATGGATTTGAAAAAGGATACTTTGGAATATGAAAGAAAATACAAATACTTTTGAATTTGAAATAGATTGGAATATGAATTTGAAAAACATGAACAATTGCTTAGTGGATTTTTTGATAAATGATTAAGTCTATAATGGTGCACAAATAGAATTTTTTTGTTGTTGACAAAAACAATATATTAATGAAATGATTAAGTGAGTTTTAGGAGGCAAAAAATTATAGTTAAGCTGTTGCTAATCTAACAACTTTTAAAGATAAGAGATTTTTCTTCCAAACTATGTAGTTTCACATTTTTTATACGGGTTTTTATTCTCTTATCTACTTAATAAATTAACTTTTGTAGTAAGTTTAATAAATTTTGATGCCAAATTCATTACTTCCAACAACCCTCATATTTTGATGTATACATATAATTCTCAAATTCAAGTTCAACTTTCAAATAATTTTAGAGAAATGGTTATGTGCCACACATTTCCAATCAACATCGCCAATATATTAAAAGGCAATTAAATTGTTATTTTTAGTTGAACAACTATGTGCGGCTACCGTGAGCAGAGAAATAGAACAATAAACTTTGAATACATTAACAATAACAATACAATCATAACATTGAGTAAAATATACTTTGGTATTGACACTAACTCGACCTCTAAAGTGTTTACTTCAATATTATGTTTGATTTTATTGTTAGTATGTTATTCTTCTATTTAACTGGTCATGGTGGCCGCACAATAGTTATGTCACCCGGAAATAATAAGAGTTTGTCGAATATATATGTTTGTTAATTTGAAATATGTTATTGGCAATCATTTCTCTAAATATATATGTTTGTTAATTTGAAATATGTTATTGGCAATCATTTCTCTAAATATTTGTATTTGAATGTGACCTAAGGTTGTAATTATGTAACATATATGAAATAGGCGAATTTCATAAAAATAAAACTCTCATTAGCTTGTTGGTAATCAGGTAATGTATCTCTATTATGACCGCGAACACGACTCAATCAACCATCATTTAACGATGACCCCTCTCATTTTAGAATGAAGAATTAATACCAAAAATATCATCCAGAATAAATTAAAATCATTTTCACTAAATTAAACATTTTAAAATAAAAACAATACTTCCAAGATTTGATAACTTCATCCTTTCGGAATTTTTTTTTTTGATAACTTACCTTTAAATAACTTTTTGAATCATGATGGCATTTAGATCAAAATCATGCATAATATTCCCCCGCCCCAATTAGGCATTCTTTAAAAAAAAAAAAGTTTACATATAAGATAATTCGCAAATTATTAGGTATATTTATTACTTTTTTTTTTTAAAACGCCAAAAAAGTAACTTTATTAGCTCATTAAGTCAGCACAAGGCGTGCTCACCTAAGGCGGAAACTTTAAATTAGTTACAAGAAAGAAACAAAAACCAAACATTCTGAAAGTACAAACAGCTGGCAATGCCCGTAAAAAACAACACATATTATCCACCTGACCATCCTAAACACACCCATGGATTATTAAACCAAAAGATAGAATCGACCAAAAAATCTTTGCATTTAACCTTCAACCACCACCAAACATGAATTCGAATATGGTCCACCAACAGTCCCACATTTAACGGTTTACTCTGAAAAATATGATCATTCCGAGATTTCCAAATCCCCCAAATAGTCGCCAACCACAGAAGATGCATGAATCCTTTCACTTTCACCGGATACAACTGTAATCCAATAAACTGAACTGCATGAGCCAGAGCATCTGATTGTAAAACACTCTGCACCCCTATCCATCGCAAAATACCATTCCACACCTGTTGTGAAAAATCACATCCAAAGAAAAGATGCGATAAAGATTCCTCGGATGAACAACCAAGACTACAACTCTGAAAACCTGCTGGTATAATACCCCTCGAAAATAGATTATCTCGAGTCGGGAGTCGATTACACAGAAAACGCCAAGCAAACAATGAGACTTTTAACGGAGCAAATTTGTGCCAAGGTAACTCAACCCCCATATCCGTTGGTATTTGAGTCGCAGTCGAACCCGTCAAGGAACAATAAACCTCACGAACCGTGTACTTATCAGATGATCCACCTAGCCAACGCCACCTGTCAGACACATTATTCTGCAAGACAACATTAGATAGAAGAGCACAAACCTCTGTTAACAAGGCTTCCTCCCACACAAACAACTGACGCCTCCACCCCCATCCCCCTCCACCCACCCCCCACCCACGCCTACTCATCTCCCCAACCGAGACAGCAGGTACCACACTCAGATTAGCTAACCGTGGAAACCGCTTCTTCAATGACCCACCTTCACCTAACCAAGATTCGTGCCAAAAAGATGTATTCTCACCATCCCCCACCACACGGACCATCGATTTATCGAACCAGCCCTCACCCCCTCCTACAGAACTCCGACACACCCCCACAATATCCCTCCACCAAGCCGACGCCTTAGACCCCCCCTCCCTCAACTCTCCATCATCAACCCCATATTTATGTTCCATCACTCGCCACCAAAAACTCCCTCTCTCAGTCTTCATCCTCCACCGCCATTTACCAAGTAAAGCATAATTAAATTCCTTAACTCTTCTCACCCCTAAACCTCCCTTACTTCTATCTGAACAAATTTTATCCCACTTTATCCAATAAACCTTCCTATTGATCCCATCCCCACCCCACAAAAAGGATTTAAAAAGAGATTCAATAAGAGTGACAATACCTGAGGGAGCTTTAAAAAAGGAAAGAAAGTAAACCGGTAGAGAAGACAAAACGGCTTTGAGTAGGACCAGGCGACCCCCCATTGACAGGTTTCTACTTTTCCAACCAGACAGTCGAGCTTTAATTTTATCTATTACAGGTTTCCAGAAAGAAAGTCTTCGAGGGTTACCTCCAATTGGAAGACCAAGATATATAAACGGTACCGACCCAAGTCGACAATTCAGCAACGTTGCTGCCTCCATCATCCAAGAATCCCCTACATTCACTCCCACCAAGCTACTCTTATGGAAATTCACTTTTAAGCCGGATAACAACTCAAAAAGAATCAACACAGACTTGATAATCCTCATATTCTGCCAAGTCTTACACCCGATCAATAACGTGTCATCTGCAAATTGTAGCAGAGAAACACGCATTGACCCAGCTACCCCCAACGGATAGCCTGAAAACAAGTCAGAACCAACTGCAGCTGACATCAAAGCACTTAGACCTTCTGCTGCTATAAGAAAAAGAAATGGAGATAAAGGATCTCCTTGTCGGAGACCTCGTTGAAAATCAAATTCCTCAGTCGGACTTCCATTAACCAGAACAGACGCTAAAGCCGATTTAACACACTCTGAAATCCACCGACACCACTGAGTAGGAAAACGCATCTTAGCCATAACAGATAACAAGTAATTCCAGTCTACAGAATCATACGCTTTTTCGAAATCTACCTTGAACATCACCAATTCCTTCTTTTGTTTTTTTGCATCATCCACCACCTCATTAGCAATCAATATACCATCAAAAATCTGCCGATTCTTGACAAAAGCCGATTGACAATCAGAAATCACACCACCAATTACTTTACTCAATCTATTAGCTAGCACCTTCGACAACACCTTATAAATACAACTAACAAGTGATATCGGACGATAATCCGAAAGGCGGGTAGGATTCTCCACCTTGGGAATAAGCACAATAAAAGTACAGTTGAGGCCTTTGACCAGTCTACTATTCTGATGAAATTCCGCAAAAAACCGCAAAAAATCTCCTTTCAATTCCAGCCAAAATTCTTTCAGAAAACCCACACTGACACCGTCCGGACCCGGGCTCTTATAACTTGCGCAATCCCATACGGCTTGTTTAATCTCCTCCTCACCAAAAGGAGCCACCAATAACCCGGCGTCAGAATCAGTAAGAGTATTAAAATGTAAACCTCCAACCTCCGGTCTAACCTGCTGAGAAGACTTAAAATGAGTAGAAAAATGATTAAATATAGCCTATCTTATCGGCTGAACCCCCTCTACCTGCTCATCACCAACATTAAGAATAACAATTAAATTCCTCCGGCTTTGATTCTTCACCAATGCATGAAAAAATCGAGAGTTGGCATCCCCTTCACTCAACCATCTAACTTTGGATTGTTGCCAATAATTACTACATTCTGCCTTAGATAAAGTAAATAAATTAGCCATTAGATTACGACGTTCCTCCGTTTCGTGCTCAGTCAAAACAACCTCTTCACCTTTCAAATCAATAACCGCAAGCTTCTGTTTAGTTTCCAAAATACGTCCGGACAAATTCTTCGCATGCTGCCCATGCCACATTTTTAACTCACCTTTAATAAATTTCAACTTTTCTTTGAGAACATAACCTGCCCAACCGTCGAGCATACATGAATTTAATTTATCACGAACAAAAATCTGATAACCTGGAAATGACGACCAACACTTTAACATACGCAGAGGTCGAGGTCCCCAATTAGCTAGCTCTTGGCGCAGCAGAATAGGACAATGATCGGAAACCCCCCTCAACAAAGCTAACTGAACACTAGAAGGCCAAACATTAACCCAATTCTCAGATAACAAAAACCGATCCAACCTACTCATTGCCGTGCCATCAGAACGATACCACGTATATTTACGACCAGCCAACGGAAGATCAATTAAATCAGAGCCAGAAATAAAGTCATTAAAACGTGCAATATCCGCTTCCGCCACAATCACCCCTCTACCCCTTCGTTCACCCCCCTCCCGAATAGAATTAAAGTCTCCGCAAATGCACCAACAACCCCCCCTATCCACCTGAATCACACCAGTCAAAGAAGCCCATAACTCAGCCTTTCCCCTCGAGTCACAAGGGGCATAAACATTCACCACTGAAAAAGAATGACCTGAAGCACAATGCACACCAGAAACCAGCAACAAATGATCAATAGAAATAGTAGAAATCATAGACACCTTGCTCACATTCCACAAGGTAAGAATACCTCCCGAAGCTCCCACCGACGGTCGAAAAGAAAAACCAACCCCCCTTTCACCCCACAAGGTCTCAGCCAAAACAGAATCAATCAATTCCAATTTAGTTTCTTGTAAACATACCACATCCGGACACACTTCACGTATAGTTTTTGTCACCTCCCTACGCTTAAAAAATCCACCCAACCCCCTCACATTATAGGAAAGAATCTTCATGAGAAAACTAACAACACCAAAATCACCAACCATAAATGAATTAGATACCAATTACTGGGCACCTAACTCCCCTACCTCCACCGTCGCCCTCTTTGAACAAACTAACGAATCAATTTGATCTGTCATCTCCTTATGATTGTCATTGAAATTCAGTTGAAGCTTTTCACCAAATGCAACAACATCAGATGCATACTTCCTGCTATCACCTTTTAAAATCATCAACGATTGCCAATCCCCCTTCTTGGACTTAGAAACTGACGTCAAAGAATAAGAGACATTTTGGGAAGAATTGTATGTTGACTGACGTTGTAAAACTTTTTGCTTACTCTTCTCCATACGCCTCCACACCTTGTCACGTTCTTCCTCCGTCATTCTGGCCAAAGATTTAAGTGTCACACACGTCCTACCCCGACGAGATTTCACCACCGGAGGCCCCTTCGACGGAGGACCTCCCTCCGCCATCATACGACCTGCTCCCACCGCATCGAGAACCCCCGTAACAGGCGCTGGTTTGCTTGGTGTAGTTGCCACAACTTCCACCGATTGACATAGATCCCCAAGAGATATAAAATTCTGAGCCAAATTGCCTTCTAGAACATGTTGTTGAAAACCACCGTTGGCATTTACTTCACTCTCTGTATTGGACTTAAGATTCATCTTGTTCCAGGTACCCCCTCCCATATTGACATTAATTACCGGACTCAAAACATGCCCCACAATGGGCCTAAGTCCTTCACTATCACACCCCTCCATCACCTCTTGTGCACTCACCCCCTTTGGAGACACCCCCCTTTCTACTATCACTCCACCAGGCCTGTTAACAACATTAGGCCCACTTGAAACTCCTCCAGCCCCACTCAAAACCATCCTATTATACTCCACCTCCTCCAATGCACCCCCCTGCCTACTACAAGTCTCTTTCACCACTGAACCACTACTCTCATTGATAAACCCACCCTCCTCCGCTTGAAGTTTCTCCCACTCGTCATTTAGATTTTTGGCAATATCATTAATGTTTGCATTACTACTCAACTCCCGGCAATCCAAAGACATGTTTGAATTCGGAAAAAAACTTGTCCCCGGAGACAGAGTTTCGTCGTTACTTTTAGCACCATGATTCTTCATATTCTCAACTTGTGGGTCAAACAACCAATCCTCCACTACCTTAACCGAAAAAATCTCATCATCTATCACCACATCCATCCACAAATCCGGTCTAATGTTGGACGGATTTGCGACTAGAATTCGCGCAAAATCAAAACGGGCCTTAGATTCTGTAGCAATATCAACGCAAACAAACGTCCCCAAAAACTCAGCCACTTTATGAAAAAAAGAAATATTCCATGCATGCAATGGAATGCCAATAACACGAAACCATGAATGACGGAAACTGTGAACCATAGACCTATGCCAAACTGCCACACTCTGGAAAAATTGTTCAAAGAAAGCCACTGCACTAGCAAGAAGAATTTTAATGTCTTCCTCTATGTTAACCGAATACACAAAAACCTTATCACCTCCTAATGGTGCAATCTGGATAGATAAAAAACCAGCATCATGTACTTTCTGCTGAATGTCAAAAGCATCATGCACCCTTACCAGAGTTGCCACCAATCCCCTATTCACCCACTCCTTATCAGCATTTACAGAACTGAAAACAATCCTCCCCTTTCCCCCATTACCTTCCTGCCTACCTACTCCCTTCTCCCCCACCACACCAGACGAAGAAATTTTCTTACCGACACCACCATCCTTAATTGCACCAGCATAGGACAATGATGGTCCTTGCCGTTGCACCCCCTCCACTTGATTAACACCCTTCTCCAACCGTTTCTGATCAGCCGCCATCACGGAATCAACATGTATAGCAGCAACCTTGTTATTTGGCACCCTTTCTCTATCAAAACGGGCAACATTCGCCCACAGCTTATACGAACCAAACCATACACCATTCAACGCCGAAACCAGTTTGGAAACATTTCGCACACCATCAAATCTCACAAAGCCAAAACGTTTACCTCTTGCATTCCGTTTTGGTGCAACAAACAAATCAGCCACTTTGCCAATACGAAGTAACTCCTTCCGCAAAACATCTTGGTGCAAGTCTTCTGGAAAGTTAGTGATATAAAACGATGAAACCCCCTCAATTCCCTGACGTTGATCACCCTTACCGTTGCCCTGAAAACCATTAAACCTGTCGCTGTTGACGCCGTGTCTGATCCTGTCGCCGCCGCCTTGTCTTCGTGTTCCCGGTTGAAATGCTTTCCTCTTCCTATTTCTCACCTCGGTCCAAGCTCCATTGATCTCTGTACTCTCACAAGTGTTTCGCTCCCCATTGAGATCCCTATCCCCCCAAGTGTTTACCTCACCATGGCCATGATAGGATTTCCGTTTGAACGGTGTTTCCCGGTATGGAAAACGGCTGTCACGAAACCCTAGCAGAGCCATTTTTTCTCTAATTTTAATGTGTTATATATATTAAGTATATTTATTACTAACTTGCATTGAAATACAAAAAATTAAATTTTTACATATACAAACAAAAATCAATTTAGTAAAATTGGCACACATAAATTGAACACAATAATTATACTACCAACTTTTTTTAATATGTAAAATAAATCAAAGGGGTTTATATATAAAAATGGAGGAGTACTAATAAACTTTGAAGTAAAAATTTGAAAATGTCTTTAACGGGCAAAAATGGGACCCATGTCAAATGTTACTAGGAGTTTCAAACTTAGGACATTATTATATTATAATAATAATTTGAATATCACTCACTCACTCTCATAGAACAAACTTTGAACTCTGACAGCTCTAAATTGTCCCATAATGTTTTTTTTCCTTCTCTCTCCTTCACTTCCCACCACACTTGTAGCTTTTTCAAAAAGAGTTAACAAAAATTTAAAGAAAATTAAGAATACTGTTAGATACATTAAATAGTTACATAAATATATTTTTTTTTCTTCTCTCCTTTCTCATTCTGAATTTCATAAACAGAAACATAAGACATGTCTGGTCACTGGGGAATTCTTGTTTCAGATCCATGTCTTCAGAATCAGTTCACACAAGTTGAACTAAGAAGCTTAAAAAACCATGTAAGTTCATCTTTGTTACAATTGTTCAATTGTTGAATTTGATTGAATCCCATGTTTTGATTTCTTTGCTGCTTTTATTTTTTCTTATGAAAGATTGGATTTTTGATGTTGTTGTTGAAATTGAGAATCTGGGTCATGATGATTGTTTGTTGGTGTAGTTTATGAGCATGAGGAGGGAAAGTGGGAAGCTTGTGATTGCAGATTTAGCTTCCAAAATGTCAGGATTGAAAATTGTGGGAGAAAATCTGAGTGAGGAGGAAAGAGCTTCTTATGTTCAGGATTTGTATCAGAACACTGATGAAGAAGTTGATTTTGAATTGTTTCTTAAGGTCAGTTTTTTCATCTAGATTTGATTTGTTATCATCTATTCAATTATCAACTTTTTTAGTTTAGTGGATCTTTTTTGCTTTTTCTAAATTCTAAATCCACTTAGGATCTACGAAATATGGACATTTCTCGAATTAGGCATGTTCCGGCGTTGGACACTTGTTGACAGATATGATTACATTGAATTATGTCATTTTCCTAAATTATTATCGGTGATGACGTGTCTTTGTCCGGCTTCCGTGTCTGTATCCGTGCTTCATAGCTTAGGATCATCATTTTTTCTTTCTTTTTTGATCCCCTTACTGTATTATTTGATTTATGTCTTGTTTGGATAAACAACTTAATTCAGCGCTTATAACATAAATGCTTATCATAGAAGTGCTTATGTATAAACTATTTCTATAACAAAAGATATAATTTAGTCAAACTGTTTTCACAAGCTATTTGGAGATTTTGTGGAAATGTGTTGAAAACAGCTAATGAACATGTCGTCATAAGTTGTATCCGTAAGCTCTCCCAAACAACCTCACAAGTACTTATGTTAGTAGATAAATTCAAATAATTCAATCCAAACAAAGTTTTCCTTATTTTGAAGAAATACAAGAGAAAATGAACATTATAAAAAGAGAAATAAATGGAAAAGTATATATACTTCATGTGAAACCATTGCAGTTATGTGAACATGTCAAATTCTGATGCACTATTGCTATAATGATAACAGGTTTACTTGAAACTACAAACATTTGCAAATTCTAGAACAGGAAGCAGTCCAAAGAATTCCTCAGCATTCTTAAAAGCAGCTACTACTACATTGCTTCACACAATAAGTGAATCTGAGAAATCATCATATGTTACTCATATAAATCATTATCTCTCACAAGATGAGTTCCTCAACAAGTATCTTCCTATTGATCCTTCAACCAATGAGCTCTTCGAAATTGCAAAAGACGGCGTTCTTCTTTGGTATTATACCTTTTTATTCAACTAGTTTACTATTTGTATTGTTCATGGAAATTTTGTTTATATTGAATTATTACATGTTGTAGCAAGCTTATCAATGTGGCAGTTCCGGGGACTATTGACGAACGTGCAATCAATACAAAAAGATTACTCAATCCATGGGAAAGGAATGAAAACCACACACTTTGTCTTAACTCTGCGAAAGCAATTGGATGTACTGTAGTCAACATTGGTACACAAGACTTCATTGAAGGAAGGGTATGTGAAAAAATTTTACTTTATCTTTTTCGGTTTTTCATTTTAGTGCATTAGTAACGTTTCTTTTTATGTTCCCGTTTCAGCGTCATCTGGTGCTTGGAGTGATATCACAAATTATTAAGGTAAACTATCATTGATTAAACCGAAGTTTATATAATCTTTTGTTTATATTTGCAAAAGACTTTGTCATATGCTACAAATAAATCTTGAGTGTTTTATTTTAATACTGAAATCTAGTTACTTATGGTGTTGAATAGATACAACTATTGGCAGACCTCAATCTAAAGAAAACTCCTCAGCTGCTTGAGTTGCTTGATGATAGTAAGGTAAATACTTTATTTATTTCATTATCTTGTATTATTTTCTTCTTTTGTCTTATGAACTGTTTCATATATTTTGAATTAACAGGATATGGAAGAGTTGATGAATCTACCGCCAGAAAAGATCTTGTTAAGGTGGATGAATTTCCATTTGAAGAAATCAGAGTACAAGAAGATTGTCACTAACTTCTCCTCTGATGTTAAGGTAACTAATGATATTCTATCTTTGATTTTGGAAGTTAATCATGATGCGCGACAATTTTGTATGAATAAACACTTCGCTTACAGGAAACTTTATTTTGTTATCTACTTCATCAAAGTTAATAGAGGCCAAAAGTCATAGAAAACACATGAAATTTTATGAGTTGAGTTAGTATTGTCAATTGTGAGGCATTAATCAATAACAGATGCTTCATAAGGCATTTCTAGTAAACATTTGCTGATCGAACTTTGTATGATTTTGACGGTTCAGGATGCTGAGGCTTATGCACACCTTCTAAATGTCCTTGCACCAGAATACACTAATCCTTCCACATTGGCCGTAAAAAATCCCTTTGAAAGAGCAAAGTTAGTTCTTGAACATTCTGACAAAATGGGCTGCAAGCGATACCTAACTGCAAAAGACATTGTGGAAGGATCACCAAATCTTAATCTTGCTTTTGTTGCACATATTTTCCAGCATAGGTGAGAATAATCTTCCTCTGAAGAAATATTATATTATTATATATCTAAAATCTCTCATTGTTGAATGTGATTAACATATCTTTCTTCATCTTATAGTTTGTTAAAAAAGAGTACGAGCCTTTTTTTCTCTGGTTTCTGAGAAATGTATGCAGCTATTAGTAACTCAATTTCTCTCTTATAGGAATGGACTTACAGACCAGACAAAGCAGATTTCTCTCCTTCAAGCATTGCCTGACGACACCGAAGACTCTAGAGAAGAGAGAGCGTTTCGCCTTTGGATTAATAGCCTTGGAAATTCAACATATATCAACAATGTCTTTGAGGATCTAAGAAACGGGTCGAATATCTCTCTCATTTTTGCTATTTCTATTGCACATCATATTCTTCAACTGTTTTTGTTATAAATTTATAATCTTTTGTATAGAATTGAAACCACCTTCACATTGCAAATAATTGAACTTCTTTATTTCAACTAAATCATGTAATTTATTTTAGTTGCATTTTATGAGACTATTTCAGAGAGCTTATAAGAACTACTTGTGACATTTCGATAAATTGTTTTCAAATTATTTCCATAAGCTCTCTAAGATAGTTTAGGAAATCAGCTTATTCAACGAACCTAAAAAGTAATTTTTGCTTTTAATAAGGAATGGGGTGAGTATATGAAAACAATTTGATTTGATTTTATCTTTCGTTATTGAATTATACATAAGCACTTATTCTATAAGCGCTTGTTTATCCAAACCGAACCTAGACATGGACACACTTGTTTTCAACATAGTTTGCATCCATTGAGTTTGTATGGTGTTGATTCCTTGCAGATGGATTCTTTTAGAGACTCTTGAGAAGGTGTCAGCAGGGATTGTGAATTGGAAGATTGCAAACAAGCCTCCAATTAAGATGCCATTTAAGAAAGTTGAGAATTGCAACCAAGTTGTCAAAATTGGGAAACAACTTAAATTCTCTTTGGTAAACGTTGCTGGTAATGACATTGTGCAGGGAAATAAAAAGTTAATATTAGGTAGGTTTCTTACCTCCAAATTAATCACATGCTTCTTTTTTACTTAGTACTAATTAATCAACTTAAGCATAATCTAACTAAACTATTTTTCACATATATCAAATTTTAGCTTTTTTGTGGCAATTGATGCGATACAACATTCTTCAACTTCTAAAGAACTTGCGATTTCACGCTCGCGGGAAGGAAATTACTGATGCTGATATCTTGGAATGGGCTAACAGCAAAGTTAGCAGCACAGGAAGTCAAAGCAGCATGAACAGTTTCAAGGTATTGAAAAATGCTTTCATCAAAGATGTCTTAAGAATGGTATTTGTTAGGAAAATCACAAAAATCACACATACCAATGAGTTAATCTACGCGTCAAACGATCTTAAATTAAAACAAACATGCCACAAAGAGAGAAATTATAGAACACATAAGAATTTACGTGGTTCGGCATCGCCATAACTTTGTCACAAAGGAAGTATATAACTAGCTTAAGCATGTAACATCATCTGTGATTATTTAATAATCATCAAATATTGCTTTCAGATTGCAGAACAAAACTCATCAATAATACATATTCAATTTCTTAAATTACTTTTATCACTTATTATTATTGAAATCGGATTAAAAGAATACAGGAAAAGTATAATAAATGTTATAATTTCAAATTTCAGGATAAAAGTTTGTCAGATGGAATATTTTTCCTTGAGCTTCTGAGTTCTGTGCAGCCTAGAGCTGTAAATTGGGGACTTGTAACAAAAGGAGTAACTGGTATGTTTTCTTGTTACTATAATTTCAACATTTTGTACCTATTTAACTATTACATCTTTATTTTTGTCAAAAAAAAAAAACTATTACATCTTTATTAAAAAAACTAATTGAAAGTTTATTTATAAAATCTAATGTTAAAATCATGTATTTTACCAAATGTATTACACAAGTAATCATATGTATTATAAAATTCATGTTAAATTCAATTACTCATAAGAATACATATAAAACAATTGTATTAACAAAAAGCTTTTGATCCATGCAGATGAAGAGAAGAAGATGAATGCCAGCTACATCATCAGTATTGCAAGAAAGCTAGGCTGTTCTATATTCCTCCTACCTGAAGACATCACCGAGGTACTTCGGAAAAATCAATATTTTTCATTGGTATTTACCAAGTTTTTTCAAGAAAAACTAAAACTTATGGAATATTCAGTTTTAGTTTGAATTTTCAGCTTTATGCACTTATTTAATTATTACATCTTTATAAATACATATAAAGATATAAATACATGATATTTATTTATGTTTATTTTTTTCTTCTTATGAAATACATGATATAAATACAAAGTATCCACTGCTTTTTAGTAATGACTAACCACTTATGTTTTGGGACAATGTTTGTTATACAATTTTAGGTGAATCAAAAGATGATCCTTACTCTAACAGCTAGTATAATGTCTTGGTTCCTAAAACACCCTCAAGAAGAAAGAACATTGGGAATTTCAGATAGTGAGAGTGGGAGTCAATTGGAAACTACATCAAATTCAACACTAGATGATTCTTCTTCTGATTCATCTGTTGATGAAAATGGAAACATGTAAATATGCCACAATTGAACCATTTTTTTATTTATCAATATGATTTATATTTAAACCTCTAAGTTGATGAAGAGGTCAATGTATAACAGGGTGATTTATTGGTTTCAAAGAGAATTTTGTTCAAGCAACTGCTATGTAAATATTGATTTTTATCCCAAGTTTGGAACCTAAATACTTGATTTGGTGCTAAATTGTAACAGATATAACTTAGTCACTTGGAGTTTATAACAAGTGATTATGAATGCATGGCAGACAGTCAAATACTCAAATCCTATGAAAATTTGTTGAACTGGTATATGCAAATGCAAAACAACTGTAAACATAAGCAAAATCATTCACAAATGCAAAGTTAGATGCATGCTTAATGCATTAACTAGTGTATAAACAATAAATGGGTAACATGTTATTCATTATTGAAGATATATTTGTAAAATATGATCAAAGAATAGATCATAGATATTGTTGAAGAAAGCAGTCATTTCAGGCTAATCGAGCAGACTTTCAAAGACTAATCATATATCACAAAAAACCATGATTGAATGTAGTTGGACTCTAAAATTAGAACCATTAAAAACCCTTGTAATGATTTACAAATCCTTTACTGGAATAAAGTACCTTACCGAAATTGTATTACAATTTGAATTATGAAATAAGTTCTAGGTAGTTTCTAAGAGGAAGATAGTGTTTAATTTTAATACACCAAATGTAAGAAAATTTATATAATCAACAAATTACAATCAACCACATGTCTAAATTTAGAAGTAACGATAAAAGTCAAATATTTTTAACGATATGATGATTATACCAGCAAACACAAGATACGGTTGAATCTAATGACAAATTGTTGTTTCCTTTGGAGACCAGAACATATATTGCCGACTGAGTTTGGAAAGAACGCATTAGAAAACAAATAAGAAAAAAATATTCTCAACATTGTTAGAGAGAATCATAACCACAACTATCACAAGATTGTAAATACACATACTCCCGAAATTACATTAACCTATGCACAATAATTGCTCAAGCATCTTACAGATAATCCATACTGAAAATCTATCACAAACCATTCTGTTCATGTTTAACACCAAGAACCCATTTCGCAAGATGGGCCAAATAAGGCTCTGCCTGGGAGCTACTACTCAGGATTGATCCAAGACTCTGAAGCTCGGTATCAAATTCCTTCTCAAATTTGCTGCAATTTTTTATTTAGGTTAGAATGATCACATGGCATGAAATCATTGTATAAACAAATAGTAATAAAAATGTTGTTTTTGCACTTACAGAATAGATTCAGTGACTGCTACATTTTTGGTGGTTGACTTCAGAACCTGACCTGATTTCGATTGTTTAGCTGAATCAACTTTAGGCTCATCTGGATTATGAAATATGATAGAAGATGATATAAGCCACTGTGTTGCGGCTGCATATTGTAGGCACATGGATTTAAGCCTCTCCACCTTCTGCAATTAAGAACTCAATAAAAAACCAATCATGAGAAGTGGACTCAACAATATTAACGGTTTATGTGTTTTTATTAAATACCATTAAATTTGATGACTCAAAAACATATAAAATGATTTTCAATTTTTTAAAATTTTGTATAAATGATCTATATGACATAAAATTTCAATCCAACGGTGGATTTGTAAAATTTGTATTCGTTATGCCATTATTGAGCGGTGTAACATAGTTCAAATGTTACACTTGTGTAATTTGATCCCTCCCCAATATATATAATATATTTTATGAAAAACAAAACAAAGAGAAACTAACCTTTAGCAACTCAGGTAAAAGTAGTAAACACTCTCTCAAACATTTATCGAGGAAAAAATCATGATGTTGTATAACCTGTTTCATACAGAAAATGTCAGACTTTCTCAAACATCCAAGCCCCATCCCTCTGATGAAAGATAGAAAATAATCAAGTAGTATTATGTATGTAACCTGATTTATACATCAGTTTTGCAATCTATAACAATAATAACTTACCTCGTCTATGCTATTTGCTGACTGAAGTCTGGTATACATCATATGCCAATTGGGCTCAATAACCTAAAAAATAAACTAGAGTCAGAAAACCAAGGACCCACATAACTGAAAGTTAAAAAACCAAATTTAAGTAAATGAAAGAAGCAAAAAACCCAAATCCAATCCTATATTCTTTCAAAGCTATGACTACAATCATCCTTTTGCAATTCAAATTGGTCATAAAATAAGATTCGAAAACTAATTTCAGCTGGTTTTGATGATGCAAACAGACAATATGCAAGTGTGTTTAATCAAAGAAAAGAAAAACTTGCCTCAAATGTTAGGTAATGCAAAAGGCTATTGATAAATTTAAGCATACTTCGACACAAAAGAGATGATCTGGAGATAGCAGTTCCACGTGTATTGAGAGCACGAACTCCCTACAATATGGGACCAAAAATAAGGGTAAAACGGAATGAACACAAAAGACTACGTAAGTAAAGGCATTCATAAACATACTTGATGCGTTTGCCATGCTCCACATAGCTGACGTTCAACATGTTTGCAGTGGAAAAGAAATCGAAAAATTAACTGGTACTTTGTTAGGGCTTTACGTGATAATACTATAGACAGTGGCCAGTGCACCTAAAAAGAGAACAAAAAACAACCATATAAATGATGCAGCTAACAAAAGGCAGTCTTTCTTACAAACTTGTAGAGAAAAAAATACCTTATAACTGAGCGAAAATGTTTCAAGGCCAGTGATGCTAAGAGGCTCCTCCAGAATATCATTATTACTGGATTCTCTCTGGCTAACTTCAGTCACATTAAACGTACCCAACCTTTTAAGCAAAGATGACCTTTCCTGAAAGTGTAAAGTTTGCATTATATGTGAATACCGAATTTTACAGGTCCAAAATTTCCTACAAGATAAATTAGATACTTACCACAATACAGGTTAAGCCTTCATGATAAGGATCGACGGCAGCTGCTGTTGTACGCAAGGCAAGGTCTAGAAGAGACTAAGTCATAAAGGACAGCCAAAGAAAACAAAAGATAAAGGAAAGTTAGAGTCAAGCGCCCATTAAAAATTAAAATACGCAGATGATAAATGAAATTTACTAGGAGAAATAAATGTATACTAAAGTGAATAATATCCCATAACTATACCTGCAGCTTCTCAACTGAGACTTCATCAGGTTTTTTAGCCAGCTCATCTCGAGCAATATCCATAAAATGTACTAAGAAATCCCCCTGTGTGATCATATGAACATAGACAAAAATATCAATCAAGAAAAAATGTTTAAGAAGTGAACACTATAAACTAATTGATATGAATCTATAGATTCTATACAACTGTATGGCCTAGGTAGGTATGTTCCACCAGCTCAACATTTTCTTACAGGGTCCTTTCTATTCTATGTGCTCATGTGATACAAATATTGCATGTAACATTATATGCCTTCAGACTACAAACTGTAAGATCTCATGTAATATCTCTAAAGTTGCTACACGGAAGGCAGAAAAGAAGGAATACTTAGGTTACACATTTGATTTGCTTTTGTCTTCATCAATAATTGTAAAAATACCAACATAGTTTCATGTTTCCTTTTTGTTTATAATATTTTCTTTGCAAATTTTTGCAACAGGAAACAAAGTGAAACAAGTTAGCATCTTTGTAATTATTACAGAAAACATATCAGCTGAAAATTAAAGAAAACACACAAAACAAACACCCTTATATTCGGATCTTTTATCAAGTTTTAGCTTTTCCAGTATTGCTAGTTTGTCTCCAAATTGTACATTGTAAGATGAACATGATCATACCTGATCAAGAAGAAGGTAGTGTTTTATAGACCGCAACTTTCCTGTAAGATCATACTAAACAAACAAACACAATTCACCATCAGAGCTTGGATTTTTAACAATAAGAACTATTGCAGAAGCATTAAACTGTAAGCTGAGAATTTAAAAGCCTAGTCATATTCAAAATTACCTTTTCCTTAATGAGATTCACGAGTTCACCACTTGCAAAGTTATAAGCAGCCTTAATACATTCAAGATAATGATGATTTGAGCCAAAGCTCATTAGTTTTGAATTTTCTGATGGAGGGACCTAAAGTAACAAGTAACTGCATTTAGTGAACAATAACTATTTCACAAGCACACTCCAACTTGGCTGAGGAGCGGATAAATTTAAATTTATTCTACATACAAGCATAACAGTAACACCACCTGAACATTGTGTCCACATTCTCTCATGACATTTAGATATTTTCCTGTGGTCAAAATTGTTCCCGCAGTACTTGCAAGGAAACTAGGAATTCCATCTTTGAGGCTGTAACGTTGTCGCCAATACTTGGCATCATAATCTTTAGTGAGACTCTCCTATAGACAATATGAAGCTGAGGTCATATGAAAAAAACAAGTTTTGATATTAATATTGGGCTGTAATAAGTGATTATATATTTTGATCTACCTTTAGAAGTGATTTGTCTTCTGCAATGAAAAATTCACCATAAGGATCATCTATAACTCCTTCATAGACCCATCTTTAAGAATGTTTGATTCCCAAATGGACAATAAAATGGAACGTTATTAGAGAAAACTAAATAATAAGAGAGAGAGCACAACACAATTGTAACTTAATGGCAATTTTGTGAAAGTGCTAAATATTTCTATATTGAATGTCTTCTTTGAAACATCCTGTAGCCAACTGATGTTCATTTATAAACAAAATATCAATAGGAAAGAAAACGAGAAAATCTAAATCACAACAATATATAAGGTCAATAAACTAGTATAACAAATACCATAGTTACACACCCAAAAGTAGAAATTTATTTGTGGATAAACGATTTCAAGCACATTGCTCAGTTTTTGTATACATCAGATGTCAGAAGAAACCAACCTAGCTCTATGATTAATAAAACAAACAAAAGATTATAAGGTTTTTGAAAAATGGACTTGAATGTATGTGACAGGGCTTCTAAATATTTCTAGTGAGATTCATGTAAGAACCTATACAGATAGTATAATTGATACTAATTCAATTTTGTGTACGCCTATGGCTTTTCTACATATTAAAGATCACCACAAAGGTACAGGATTAATTATTGTTATTTGTGCAAAATCCAGATACAAACAGCATAAAAGTAGAATATTAATCTGATTCGGCATAGGAATTTTTCTACATATTAATATGATCAGTTCTAGGTAAATGGAGCAGTGAAAATGGTTAGGGCTACATGTGATGTAGGAAATGGCATGGGTAAAGGTCAAACCTTCCTTTTGCTTGGGCCTTGGGAACAAAAATGAAGGTTTTTAGGTGATACAAGTCAACCTATATTAAATTTTATGAACATTTTTTAAAGATCTACACAAAAGGAAGGAAAACAACTACATTGCATCCTTTGTTTTTTTATTTCATTCTCTTTTTTTCCATTTGTTTTTTACTTTAACTTCCTTGGTTCCCTTCTCTCCCAACATCCAAACATACCTAACAACCCAAAGGAGATGAAATCTGGGAGAAAAAACAACATTTACATTTGCTAGCCAATGATGAAAAACATATTGAAAGGAGAAAAGTAGCAACCTTTCTAATATGCTCATGTACGCCCTACTTGCACTTTGTGTCATTTTCTCCAGCAACAACCTTACTGCATTATCTCCAGCCATAGCCTTTGCCTACATACAATTGAATCCGTAGAGAGAGAGTTAAGGGCTTGAGAAACCGATTCATGAAACTAAAGGGAAGTTTTTAAACATGTTCAGACTTCAGAGAATGGTGACAATTGCAAGAGTGGTTCATTACCTGGCTCTGCAGTAAGTTAAGAACGGCAGAACCAGAAAAATTATTGACTGAAGCCTTCTGTATGACTGTAGACAATGCTTGCATTGACCTCAACATGGACTGAAACACATCATTGAAGGTATTATCAGAAATAATTAGTCAAACATTTACTGATTTACATTTTAATCCAAGACATATTCATACCTGACAGTAGAACCACAATCCTTGAAGAGAAAGTCTCCCAAGGCGAAATTGGTGTTCAAGTTGTGCCACCATGATCTGGTAATCCTGATAAAGATAAAGACATGCCATAATGGTATAAGAACATTCTTATTCAAATTGCGTATTTTAATCAAAAGATATAATATATGCAGAACTGCAACAGAGGTGAACATTTATTTTAGCTATGCTATGCTACTAGTTTTTGCTTAATAAAATCATTTTAGCTTGATCATTAAAGCAAACTGCAAGTCAGATATTTGCATGGCAGTGAACATTAACTCTTGAAATTGTTAGCGGCCAACACTCGGTGGGATTTAGTCCCACATCGGATAGATAGGATTCTTGATAAGAGTTTATAAAGAGGTGGCACTCCTCACCTTACAAGCCGGTTTTGTAAGGATGAGTTAGGCCTCGATATTCGTGACATGGTATCAGAGCCTATCGGGTCTATCGTTGGGCTTCCTACATGTTCACGCTTCATCCCGGCTGAAGCGTGAGGGGGTGTGTTAGCGGCCAACACTCGGTGGGATTTAGTCCCACATCGGATAGATAGGATTCTTGATAAGAGTTTATAAAGAGGTGGCACTCCTCACCTTACAAGCCGGTTTTGTAAGGATGAGTTAGGCCTCGATATTCGTGACAGAAATAATTAAAAATAAATTAACTAATCTACCAGTCAATAACCGGTTACCCATGGAAGTTAAGGGACAATTATAAAAGTGTGTGTGTGTACATATTTTCAAGAAGCAAACAATTACTTCATGTGAAATGTAAATCAACCAACTGACTCACTGTTCAGAAAAAACATACGAGAAGGAATGCCCTAAGTGCAGCAGAAAAGGCATGATTAACTAGCCCATTCTGGAATTGAGATCTTGATTCCACAAATTGGTTGATCAACAGAAAACTCTTGCAAAGAGGGAATATCCGTTTCGCCAACTCCTGCAACAAAAAAACCGACTCAGACACAACTTTATCATTGTAGCTCATTATATTGTCCATTATCTAAAGTTATACAGTTATAGCATAGGCCACTTTACATTCCCCATCAGCATTCTTAGCAACAACCTCGAAAAACACAATTTGGAGGCAGAGTTATGGTTGCAAATCACTATTTAAAGCAATGAACGAATATTTAAAACATAATTGCAGAAAATAATTTCTTTGATTTGGATTAGTGCCAAAAGCAGAGTGCAACTTTAAGTAAAAAGCATTGCATTATTTGAATAGTAAGCTAGCTGCTTCACATTCCATTACAAAAATTTATGAAAATGAAATAAGAATACAGAAACATTGAAAAACAAGCCTAAATGGGTTTATCGAACTTCTTTAGCATTAAGTTATGATACTGAACATATTGAATTGAACACCTTATTTTTTTTTATCAGAAAATTGTATAGAAAACATTTCCATTGTCGATATCAAAACAGTCACCGTAAAGCAAAAGGTGGAAGTTTAACAGTTAACACGTCTAATGTTATGTTATGTTTGCGGCCAAAACACAGCAGCAATAAAACTATACAAATCTCACCTGCAGTGCCGAATCCATAGATGGGTCGACCAGGAAATTAATAATCTCATCCTTCTTTCCACGAAGTGTTTTGATTGAAATGTAACGTCCTTCAACCCCAACCATAGCAGATAGCACTTCATCAATAACAATAAGCTCCTACATTTCAGGATAACAAGATAATAGCTTAAACTTTCAAAGCTCAAGACCAAAAATTAACATTGACTGCAGATATTCACATTACTTGAAAACATAAACTTCGTATATGCTTATACTCGTACCAATAGCCAGTATCTTAATCTCTTACCAATAATAATCATTTTTAACTAATACCATAAGCTTTTATAAAAAGATCCAAGCACACAAATCATGAATAATCGAAAAGAAAAAAGGTGCTTCCCTCGGCATAACAAATAGTTCGTTTTGCATAATTCCGAGTATTGTTCCTAAAAAAATATTTTGACATATAGTGTGTATTTAAAGTTGAAGTTAGATAAATGTTAGGTCAAAATTGAATAGAATCAAAGACAAATTACAATGTAAACATATAGTATGTACAAATATCACAAGAGCAAAATAAAAATATTCGTCTATCGGCGTAAAAAGCAGTACATTTTCTAAATTCCTAGCAATGTTGGTTAAAAAAAGCGTATATATATAAAAATAGAGTTGAATTTAGGTTTTGGAGGTGCGAAAAATGTTAGGTCAAAATTGAATAGAATAAAAGGAAATTACAGTACTGAACAATACTGCATGAATCACATTCCTAGAGAGTAGAGTGAAATTGGAAACAAGTAACAAAAAAAAGATAGGTAACAGATCTGAGAGAGAGAGAGAGAGAGAGAGATGATACTTGAACTTGAGGTTCGTAATAGCCGATTAGATTTTCAAAGCCTGCAGCGGAGGTTTGATTCATGTTGAAAGAAAAGCAGATCGGAACAATAAGCGCTTTTTAGAAGCGATTATTGAAACAAGTTTTGAAGTGCGATTTTAATTTTGATATGAGTGTGTGTGTGTGTTTTTTGCTTATTTCTTCTCTCCCGGTATTTTTGAATTTTGTATGCGAGGGTTTTTGTTTCTTCTTTTCTTTACTTTTCTTTTCGTAATTCGTAATGGTAATGTTCATTCTTACATTTTAAAATAGTCACTTTTTATTGTCAAAAACAAATTAAATTGGTCCCTTTTTATCTTCTAATTCTAAATATTTTTAAAATTTAAATAATCAACTGCTTGCTTTACGTAAGTTCAACTGTTTGAGTGTTTTTAGTTTTAATTTTTGTATGTTTTTTTTTTTTGGAATTCATTCTTGAATGTTAAAGTTATTTTGATTTTAGTTTTAAAAGATAAAATTTGTAGGAAAATTCTAAGAAAAATTTACAAGAAGCTTGCTAATTTTTTTGCAGATTTTAACTTTAAGACTAAAACCAAAATAATTTTAATATTCAGGAATTAATTCCAAAAAACACGAATAAACTTACATGGACTAATTGATGATTTAAGCCTATTTTTAATGAATAAATGTTTACCATCAATAATTATAATTGTCTTCTGTCAATCACCTATAAACATTAGAGTTTTACTAGACTTTATGTGCTAATAACAATTAAAATTTATGAAAATTAAACTCTTATTTAGTAGAGAGGACCACAATTCAATCACTGCAACAACAACGTTTTAGAGAAAGTTAAAATTATTTAATGTCAAAATTCGTTCCGAATTCTGAACTATTGGTCCCTCTCTTAAGAATTAGAGAGTGAAAACAAAACAAATTGTATCAAGAAATAATTTTTTTTTAAATAACAAAATGATGCGGCGCAGTTTGTTGCTCGCTTACCATTCATTCAAATGTAATTATCTTAGTGTGTGTATAATTAAAAAGAAAATAGTGAACCAAAAAAAATATGAGACGGGGAAAAATGTGACACTGATTTATTTTGTTTATTACTCTGTTCTTATCATCATTATTATGATATATTTTTTTTTCATCTGTAACTCATTACAAGTGATTACTCTTTTGTTTGTTGTTTTATGAATGTGTCCAAAAGATGTGTCAAAGTCTTTGTGTTCACACAAGAATTGCTCATGATAATCACCATCATTATCATCTTTTGTCTGCTTCTTCTTTTGTTTATCAGAAAAGTCACAATGCCACACCTCTTTTGTTTAGTCGAATTTCGTTGATAGAAACAAATTATTTTAAGATATTAAATTGTCTTTTGTCAAAAAAAAGATATTAAATTGTCAATTTCAAAATGCAAATTCAAAGTTGTACAACATATGAATTATTGTACAAGTAAATCCAAATGCTAATTATAGTTTATAGAGTACAAAATCTTATCATTGTCTTTATTCACCGATTGTGTTTCACTTACCCCAAAATGGTATAACAATTTAAATCATGTTGACAGAATATGAAGATCAATGGCTTTGGCTTGGAAATGGTGAATTTGAAACAACTAGTCTGTTATTTTCTTGAGGATCATGCAAGTTGTTCCAAATTCATTCAAGAAAAAGTAAATAGATGGAAATAGAACAAAATTCAGATGGAGTAGTATTACAACAAGAATGCTTTAGATGAAAAGTGTGACCGCGGTAACCGTGTTAATGTTGTGTGTGGTGTCAATATAGAAAAGTGTGTCTGATAACCGTGTTAATGTTGTGTCTGATGTCAATGTCTATATCATGTGTCAGTATTGATTTAGTATAATTAGTGACTAGTGTGGCCAAGTGCTTTAATTTGAATGGACACACAAAAAATATCTATTTACTATAAAAAGTCATATGGACCAAATTGAAAGACTAGTGACTAATGCTTTAATATTAATGGACCCAAAAGAATATGTAATAGAAAAAAATATCTATTTTTTACTATAAAACAGTACCTACACAAAGAGTATTGAACAGATTGATCTAAAGACAAGTAACTAATTAAGTGCTTTAATTTTGATGGACTCAAAAAAGCTCTATGCTTACTTTCTGCTTCCCTTTCTCCTCTACTCACTGATTCTGCAATCCATCTATGTTGTAGCTAAAACCAAAAGTACCATAGCCATTGGTGATTCTTTTACTGCAACAGCCAGCACCTCTCCATGGTTGCTTTCACCTTCTGGTGACTTTGCCTTTGGGTTTCTTCCACTTAAAGAAACTGGTCTTTTTTTGCTTTCCATTTGGTATGCCAAAATTTCCGAGAAAACTATTGTATGGTATGCTAATGGAGACAATCCTGCACCCAAAGGGTCAAAAGTGGAACTCACTGCCAATGATGGGTTGGTTCTAACTTCTCCAAATGGTGACAGATTATGGAATACCGAAGGACTCAATGCTAAAGTTTCTCGCGGCGTGTTCAATGACACCGGCAACTTTGTGCTTGAGGATGGTAAATTCAATAGTCTGTGGGAGACTTTCAAGTTTCCTAGTGACACCTTATTGCCTTCTCAGGTTGTTGAAAAAGGAAGAAAGCTTTCTTCAAGACTCAAGGAGACAGATTTCATTAGAGGAAGGTTTGAGCTTCTTTTACAAAATGATGGCAATCTTGTTATGCATTCTATTAATTTACCATCTGGTTATGTTAATGAAAACTACTATGAAAGTAACACTGTTGGATCAAGTACATCAAGTGCAGGAGCTCAATTAGTCTTTGACAGTTCAGGTTACTTGTATATTTTGGGAGAGAACAATGAGAAATACAATGTGTCAGAAGAAGTGACTAAAGACTCTACCCAAGATTTTTATCTTAGAGCAACTCTTAACTTTGATGGAGTGTTCATACTTTTCAAGCATCCAAAGAGTTCAACTGCGAGTCAAGGTTGGACTACAGTGTGGTCTAAGCCTTATAATATATGTACTTATACTGTTAATGTAGGGAGTGGTGTTTGTGGATATAATAGCTTCTGCACTTTGGGAGATGATAAAAGACCAATATGTCAGTGTCCAAAAAGTTATTCACTGATTGATCCTAATGATCCATATGGTAGCTGCAAACCAGATTTCATACTAGGATGTGAAGAAGATGAACTAAGTAAAACAAAAGATTTGTACGAGTTTGAGATTTTGATTGATACTGATTGGCCTCTATCAGATATTGTGCTTCAAAGACCTTTTACTGAAGAACAATGTAAGAAATCTTGTATGGAAGATTGTTTGTGTTCTGTGGCTATTTTCAGGTTAGGTGATAGTTGTTGGAAGAAAAAGTTACCACTCTCAAATGGGAGAGTTGATGCTACTCTTAATGGTGCTAAGGCCTTTTTGAAAGTGAGAAAAGATAATACATCCCTTGTTAGGTGATAGATGGTAATGATTTCATTTGATGTGTTCAAGAGCATCCATGTCTGAGATCTAGACCAACCATAAGAAATTTGATACATATGCTTGAAGTTATAGTTGAGTTGCAAGTTCCACCATACCCCTACCAAATTAGTATTCAATATTCTCTAATTTAATATGTTGGTAAGTAAGATTGGCAGCTGGTGCAAAATGCTAATCCTTGTTGTGTTGTTAAAGTGAACAATAAAATTTGCCTTTGTCTTTGTATCAAGTTGTGGTGTGGCTTGTAAAGTGAGAATTGTCTCATTTATAAACATTTAATTTACCATTTTAAATCAATTTAGAAAAAAACTAAAACTAAATATTCTAACTCGTGAATAACAAACCATTTAAAAAGTCTGTGACATGTATTGATCTAAATTTTGGTCAATTCAATTAGTAAAAAAGAGTAGAAACTAACTAGTATTTGAAAGAGCACTGTTTCAAGTATGAGTTAAGTCCCAGAAGAGTTGAAGTGAGACGAACCATTGATCCTATGGGTGAAAATGTGGTGTTAGAGTCACTTGTATAGTTGCTTTTGGCCCAATGGGTCTGTCCAACTCCAACCAAGTGAGCTCGCCGGCCCAACAGGGTATCAGAGCCTCATACTTAGAGGTAATGGGGAAATCACTAGCTTTTGGAAGGTGGGTGGATGACAAATCTTTGATCAGGAGTTTTCTTCAATTGTTTAGTGCTGCTGCAGACAAAGGTGCGCTTCAGTGGCTGCTATGGGGTATTGGAGAAATTGCATATGAACGAAATTCATGATGTTGCACAGCTTAATCTATTGCTGGCACAAATATAGCCCCATGTAGCAAAGGTTGATTCTTTCATATGGGTGCCAAATGAAGAACAAAGCCCACCAGTAAAATGATATCACCAACATTATAATCTTTTTAGCTTCATCTTCTCTTGTTTAATATTCATCTGATTATTTTTCTGTAACACTTTATAAATTATAAGTGATTATTCTTTTCTTTATTACTTTGTTATGATAATCACCATCGCTATCAGTGTATTTCCTTCCTTTTTCTTTTGTTTATTACTGAACCTAAGTGGTTTTTTTCTTGTAGCACGGACACTTATGATAGAAGGCATGTATGGTGTCCGACACCAACACTACATCGACTAATATGACGTGTGAGTGTCATGTCTATGTTGGTGTTTCATAGGTTTCTTAAGTTATACTATAGTTGAGATTGTTAATTAGTTACTATACTTCTTACATCTCTGTGATAATCAGTAACTTTGATTCAAGAAGGCCACTTTACAGCAAATAATAGAAAAGTCATAATGGACAATGATTTTATTCAGTCGATCAACATGTATCATACGTTTGTTATCTCCAAAATTAAACCAACTTGTATATTGGTTTAGTATGAGTTGACCAAGTCTACACAAAGAATGCTCAAGAGAGATAGAAAGACTAATGACTATATGATGAAATTTTTATGGACACAAACAATAGCTATTTACTATAAATCATATGGATCAAACTGATTCTACAAATCAAACATGGCACCCTTTCTTCTTCCCTTTCTCCTCTACTCACTGATCCTTCAATCCATCAGTGTTGTAGCTCAAACCAAAAGTACCATAGCCATTGGTGATTCTTTTACTGCACAAACCAGCTCTTCTCCATGGCTACTTTCACCTTCTGGTGACTTTGCCTTTGGTTTTCTTCCCCTGAAAGATACTGATTTTTATTTGCTTTCCGTTTGGTATGCCAAAATTTCTGAGAAAACTGTTGTGTGGTATGCTAATGGAGACAGTCCTGCACCAAAAGGGTCAAAAGTGGAACTCAAGGCCAATGATGGGTTGGTGCTAACTTCTCCAAATGGTGACAGTTTATGGAATACTACAGAGGTAATCGGTGGTGGAGTTTCTCGCGGTGTGCTCAATGATACTGGTAACTTTGTGCTCGAGGACAGCGGTTTCAACAGTCTTTGGGAGACTTTCAAGTTTCCTGGTGACACTTTGTTGCCTTCTCAGATTGTTGAAAAGGGTGGAAAGCTTCATTCGAAGCTTACTGAGACAAATTTCAGTAAGGGAAGGTTTGAGCTCTTTTTACAAGATGATGGTGATCTTGTTATGTATTCTATTAATTTACCATATGGCTATGGTAATGCAGAATATTACTACGAAAGTAAAACTGTTGGATCCAGCACATCAAGTGCCGGAACTCAATTGGTCTTTGACAGATCAGGGGACTTGTATGTGTTGAGAAAGAACAATGAGAAATTCAATATGTCAGGAGAAGAAGAAGATAATAAAGTCTCCACCACTAATTTTTATCTTAGAGCAACGCTTAATGTTGATGGAGTGTTCACACTTTACAAGCATCCAAAGAATTCAACTGATAGTGGAGGTTGGACTACAGTGTGGTCTCATCCTGAAAATATATGTCTATATTTTACTAAATTAGGCACTGGTGTTTGTGGATCTAATAGCTTCTGCACTTTGGGAGATGATAAGCGGCCTTCATGTCAGTGTCCAAAAAGTTATTCTCTGGTTGATCCTGATGATCCATATGGTGGCTGCAAGGCAGACTTCATAATAGGATGTGCAGAAGATCAAGATACACTAAGTAAAAGAAATGATCTCTATCACTTTGAGACTTTGTTTGACACTGATTGGTACCAAAACGATTCTGTGCTTCTAAAGCCTTTTACTGAAGAACAGTGTAAGCTAGCTTGTATGGAAGACTGCATGTGTTCTATGGCCATTTTCAGCTTAGATGATAGTTGCTGGAAGAAGAAGTTGCCACTCATAAATGGGAGACGTGATGCTACACTTAATGGTACCAAGGCCTTCTTCAAAGTGAGGAAAGATAATACATCCCTATATGTTGTTCCTCTTCCAAATCCAATCATTGTGAATAATAACAATAATAATAATAACAGGGAAACTTTGGTTTTGGTTGGTTCTGTGCTTTTGGGTAGTTCTACTATTCTCAATGTTATATTGATTGTAGCAACCTGTTTAAGCACCTCCTTCATTTTTCAGTACAAGAAGCAGCTTAGAAGTATTAGCAAAAGTGACACTAGTGTTGAAAACAATTTGTGTTGCTTCACTTACAAAGAGCTTGAAGAAGCTACCAATGGATTTGACAAAGAGCTAGGAAGGGGAGCTTTTGGTATTGTTTATGAAGGAATCATCAACACATGTTCTGAAACTCGTGTGGCAGTGAAAAAGTTGAACAATTTTTTGTTGGATCAGGCTCATAGGGAATTCAGGAATGAAGTGAAAGTCATCGGTCTCACTCATCACAAGAACTTGGTCCGCTTACTTGGATTTTGTGAGGGTGGAAGTGAAAGATTGCTTGTTTATGAGTACATGAGCAATGGCACTTTGGCAAGTTTTCTCTTCAGTGGTGATGAGAAACAGAAACCAAGTTGGAAACTAAGGCAGGAAATTGCAATAGGGGTAGCTAGAGGTCTTGTGTATTTACATGAAGAGTGTATCACTAGGATCATCCATTGTGACATAAAGCCTCATAACATACTCCTTGACGATTACTTCAATGCAAGAATTTCTGACTTTGGATTAGCCAAGTTGTTGAACATGAATCAAAGCAAAACCAACACTGACATAAGGGGAACAAAAGGGTATGTTGCACTTGAATGGTTCAAAAACATGCCTATCACAGCTCAAGTGGATGTGTATAGTTATGGAGTAGTGCTGCTTGAGATAATTTCATGTAGAAGATGTGTTAAAGAAATGGATGAAGAAGATGAAGAGAAAGCAATCCTAACTGATTGGGCTTATGATTGCTACATAGAAGGTGTTTTAGATGCCTTGGTTGAGGGTGACAATGAGGCATTGAAGGACAAGGAAAATTTGGAGAAATTGGTAATGATTGCTATTTGGTGTGTTCAAGAGGATCCATGTCGCAGACCAACCATGAGAAATGTGGTACATATGCTTGAAGGTACTATTGAAGTGCAACCTCCACCATACCCCTCACAAACTAGTATTCAATATTCTCTAAATTAATAAGTTGGGAAGCAAGGTTGGCAGCTTGTGTTAATCCTTGTTTTGCTGTTTTAAGTGAACTAATATTTGCAGTTATGTCTGTGTAATGTGTATCAAGCTGCAGTGTTGATTTAAGTGAACTGTAATATCTGTATAAGACTAGCTAGTTGTATACATGTGTAGACCGGCATGGCGGCATATATAGATTAAAAATGTTCAAGGATTAGTGAAGTTATTGAAATGTAATTTCTTGTTTTGTAATTTTATGTATAGTATTCATTTGTTATACTCTCATTTATCTGCAAATATTGTGGTTATGAGCATATTCAAGAAACTGTTAGCGTGGATCACAATCGCACTAATGAAAACTTAGCAAATTAGTTAGCTAAAGATAAAGTTCTGAACACATTCAAGATTCAAGAGAATGAGACTATTGCCTATACATCAATGAGTCACTCATGATGGTAACCCGACCTATAAGACAAGAGATCCTAAGAGTCAAGTTCAATGGATAATAACAAGTCATGAAGTGATATGAGATTAACACACTATTATAAATCAGAGAAGCATGATTCCTCAAGTGATGATAGGAAAAGGTAATAGGAGCTCTTAGGATATCTGTACTCTATGTGGAGTAGAGTATCTAACTGCAAGAGTACTCATGATAAACTTATCTATGTGAATGTAGAACGAGGGTCATTTCTTATGAAGGGTCATTAAAAACACAAACTTTTGAAAATGCACCTTATGAAAAGGTTGTGTGTGTTTGATGTCAGAGATAGAGTTCAAGACTATGAATCACTCTTGTTGAATATGAATCACCTTATGGAATTTTGACCAATCGATGAAGATAAAACCATTTTTTTGTATTGTAATTGGTGTACTAATCCTCTGTGTTGTCTATAAAGCACATAATGAGGTTTATCTTTTTTGTGATATTGTACGGGTTTGAGTACCTCTGATACTCCTTATTAATACAATCATTTTGCTTATAAAAAACCTTGGTACTCTGACAGTTTGATGGACCAGGAGAAGGTAGCCCAATTTTTTTTTTTTGGTTACAGGAGAAGGTAGCCCAATTTGTAAGGGTTCCTTTCTATTTTTTTTTTTTCTTGTTTGTTTATGTTAAGAGAAGAGAATATTTATGTTAACAGAATCTTGGTTGTTTTATTGCAGAGAAAGCTTGGCTGAATAGAAATCTCTGAACAGCAGGTATCATAGATGAAGACAACCATAAGTAAGGGAAAAAATCTAGTGTAGACCAGTGTGTGTGTGTGGTAGATAAGGTGTGTGTGTCTTAACATCATCATTTAATGGTTGAAGAATATTGTGCATGGTAACAATTGACTATAATATATTAGTAGCTTTATATTAAAAGTGTCACGCTAACAAGTTTCTTAAGAACATTGTATACGGAATTCATAGAATAAAAAATTGTTTTGAAAATACAAATCAAACACATGTAAAAGTAATAAGTACACAATTTTTATACAAAAGTTACCACGCTTGATTACTTAAACAATGTCCGTCTGAATGAAACTTGTCATTTTCATTACAAAAAAGGGAAGTATATCATACGTTAGTTATCTCCAAAGCTAAACCACATACTTGTGTGCTAGCTAAACAATGATAAATACAGTTATATGTTTCTGATTGATATTTAGTATGACTTGACCAAGTCCAAGTCTTCTACACAAAGACTATTCGGTCAGTGGATAGAAAGACTAATGACTAAGTGATTGAATTTTGATCACACAAATTTTTTGTGGAAATTGTGAGTAAGAGGCCAAACTAGCCTTATTAATGCTTTAAGTTTTTGATGAAGATATATCATCTCTAAACCACCAGTGTAGTTGTTCTTAATCTAATACGATGAATCCCTCGATGTTTTAGGTTCCGCTTGCGACCCAACAATAAATAATATTTATTTATTAATCATATTTGCTAAATTGATTCTATAATCTAGACATGGCTTCCTCTATGCTTTCCTTTCTCCTCTACTTACTTATTCTGCTTCCTATCTGTGCTGTAGCCCAAACCAAAAGTACCATAGCCATTGGTGATTCTTTTACTGCACAAACCAACAACTCTACATGGTTGCTTTCCCCTTCTGGTGACTTTGCCTTTGGTTTTCTTCCACTTAATGACACTGGTAGTGGTCATTTTTTGCTTTCCATTTGGTATGCAAAAATTTCTGAGAAAACTGTTGTGTGGTATGCTAATGGAGACAATCCTGCACCAAGAGGCTCAAAAGTGGAGCTCAATGCCATTGATGGGTTGGTGCTAACTTCTCCAAAAGGTGACAGGTTGTGGAACAGTACTGAGCGACTCAGTGCTAAAGTTTCTTATGGTGTGTTTAATGACACTGGAAACTTTGTGCTTCAAGATGGTGAATTCAACAATCTCTGGGAGACTTTCAAGTTTCCTTGCGATACCTTGTTGCCTTCTCAGGTTCTTGAAAAAGGCGGAAAGCTTCGTTCAAGGCTTAAGGAGACAAATTTCAGTAAAGGAAGGTTTGAGCTCCTTTTACAAAATGATGGTGATCTTGTTATGTATTCTATTAATTTACCATCTGATTATGCTAATGAAAACTACTATTATAATAAAACTGCTGGGTCCAGTACATCAAGTCCCGGAACTCGATTGGTCTTTGACAGATCAGGGGACTTGTATGTCTTGAGAAAGAACAATGAGCAATTCAATATGTCAGGAGAAGATGGAGCAGAAGAAGTAGATAATATAGTCTCCACCGCTCAGTTTTATGTTAGAGCAACTCTTAATGTTGGTGGAGTGTTTTCACTTTTCAAGCATCCAAAGAGTTCAACTGATAGTAGAGGTTGGACTATAGTGTGGTCTCATCCTTCAAATATATGTATGTATAAAACTCTTTTAGGTACTGGTGTTTGTGGATATAATAGCTTCTGCAGCTTGGGAGATGATAAGCAGCCAACGTGTCAGTGTCCTAAGAGTTACTCGCTGGTTGATCCTGATGATCCATATGGTGGCTGCAAGCCAAACTTCATAATAGGATGTACAGAAGATACACTAAGTAAAAGAAATGATCTCTATGACTTTGAGGTTTTAAATAACACAGATTATCCTCAATACAATTCCGTGTTTCAACATTCTGTTTCTGAAGAACAATGTAAGTTATCGTGTATGGAAGATTGCTTGTGTTCTATGGTCATTTCGGACGATGATAGATGCTATAAGAAGAAGTTTCCATTCTCAAATGGGAAATTTGATCCTTCATCTATTACTGCTAAGGCCTTCTTCAAATATAGGAAAGATAATACATCCCTTGTTGTTGCTCCTCCTCCAAATCAAATCATTGAGAACAATAATAAAAATAATAAAAGAGGAACTTTGATTTTGGTTGGTTCTGTGCTTTTGAGTAGCTCTACTATTCTCAATATTGTATTGATTGTAGTAATCTGTTTCAGCACCTCCTTCATTTTTCAGTACAAGAAGCAGCTTAGAAGTATTAGCAAAAGTGACACTTGCGTTGAAACCAATTTGCGCTGCTTCACTTACGAAGAGCTTGATGAAGCTACCAATGGATTTGACAAAGAGCTAGGAAGGGGATCTTTTGGTATTGTTTATGAAGGAGTCGTCAACAAACTTGCCAATACTCGTGTGGCGGTGAAAAAGTTAAACAATTTTTTGTTGGATCAAGCTCATAAAGAATTCAGGAATGAAGTGAATATCATTGGTCTCACTCATCACAAGAACTTGGTTCGTTTACTTGGATTTTGTGAAGGTGGAAGTGAAAGATTGCTTGTTTATGAGTACATGAGCAATGGAACTTTGGCAACTTTTCTTTTCAATTATGAGAAAAAGAAACCAAGTTGGAAACTAAGGCTAGAAATTGCAATAGGGGTAGCTAGAGGACTTGTGTATTTACATGAAGAGTGTATCACTAGGATCATCCATTGTGATATAAAGCCTCAAAACATACTCCTTGATGATTACTTCAATGCAAGAATTTCTGATTTTGGATTAGCAAAGTTGCTGAACATGAATCAAAGCAAAACCAACACCGGCATAAGGGGAACAAAAGGGTATGTTGCACTTGAATGGTTTAAAAACATGCATATCACAGCTAAGGTGGATGTGTATAGTTATGGAGTAGTGCTACTTGAGACAATTTCATGTAGAAGATGTGTTGAAGCAATGGAGCAAAAAGATGAAGAAAAAGCTATATTAACTGATTGGGCTTATGATTGCTACAGAGAAGGTGTTCTAGATGCCTTGGTTGTGGGTGACAATGAGGCATTGGAGGACAAGAAAAATTTGGAGAAATTGGTAATGATTGCTCTTTGGTGTGTTCAAGAGGATCCATGTCTTAGACCAAACATGAGAAATGTGGTACATATGCTTGAAGGTACTCTTGAAGTGCAACCTCCACCATACCCATCACAAATTAGTATTCAATATTCTCTAAATTAATAACTTGGTAAGCAAGATTGGCAACTTGTTGTAATCCTTTTTTTTAGGTGTACTGTAATATTTGCATTTATGTATTGTGTATCAAGCTGCATTTTTATGAATCTTCAAGACTAGTTGTGTATCCGTGTATACCGAGTGTAAGTTTCATATTAAGGTAGCCGGATTATAGAATAAAAATATAAATTTATTAAGAAATATCAAGTATTAGTGAAATTATTGAAACTAGTATGTTAGCCCGTGCCGTGCACGGGATTATTTTCTTTTTAATATTAATTATTAATTCATTTTAAATTTATTTTAATATTTAATAGTGAATTTGAGATATTTTTTGGTAAACTAAAGGTATTCTCCCCACGCAACTGCAGAGATTAATCCACTCGAGATAACTGGAATTCATTTAAGGGGTTGACCTCTTCTAACAAATGTTTCTCCATACAGTGTAAATTTTAAAGGGGTTGATCTCTTTTAAAAAATAGTGAAAATTAAGATATCTTTTTCCATCGTTGTCCCACTTTGTTTGAGCTTGTTTCATAGTAATCCACGTGTAAATTTTAAAAACAAAAAAAAAAACAAAGAAAATAGAATTCTTAATATCACAAAACTTTGTCCCCGTAACATAACTCAGGTGGTATGAGCTAAGGGATGTATGGGTTGAAGAGGTCTAGGGATCAATTACTGGCGGGAGCAATTTATCTTTCCGATCTATCAAAACAAATATATCACAAAACTCCCACATTGTAATATATTTTTGGTCCCTATAATTATTCTCATAATTTATCTTTTAAGAGTTAAATATATTTTTGGTCCCTATAAATATACCAAATTTTGGTTTTAGTCCCTCAAAAAAATTTCTTCAACTTTTAGTCCCTAAATTTTTTTTCATCTTCACTTTTGGTCCTTCATTTTAAGTAAACTCATAAGTAGAATTCATATTTTTGAATAAAAAATTTGCAAAAAAGTTTATAAAATTATAATGACCTCTCCAAAAAAAATTAGAAGTTTTTAACAAATTAGGAATTAAATATGAATTTTTAAACTTTTTCTGGTTTAAAATTCATATTTAATTTATGTTTTGTTAAAAAATTCAAATTTTTTTTGGGATAGATTATCATAATATTTTTCACATTTGTGCACAACTTCATTAAAAAATACAAAGGCTATATATGAGTTGATTCAAAAATTGGGACTAAAAGTGAAGATGAAAAATTTTATAGGGACTAAAAGTCGAAGAAAAATTTTATAAGGACTAAAATTAAAATTAGATATATTAATAGGGACCAAAAATAAATTTAACCCAAAAAAATATCTAAAAAAAATATAAAAAAATCTTAGAAAATCTCTAATTGAATGACACATAAGCAAATTTTCTTGAGAATGCATGAGAGAGCTTCGTGGAACTATCGTAATGTATATAATAGAGATATAATTTTATGCATAATATTTATTTTTTATATTCTCAATTATTTGCTAATCCATTTTAATATATCTATTTTAATATATTAATTTAGAGGCTCAAATTATATTGCTGTCATCTCATTAATAATTCTCCAAGTAATCTTCAATTCTCCATGTCAGCTCAAAATCCTATTTGTCTCATCTAAAAACTCTTCTAATAACAAACCTTATAACAACAAAATTCTAATGTGTCTAATACCAAAAAAAAAAAAAATCTATTGTGTCTATTGATTAATTTACCGTTTCAATTATTTATTACATTTTGTAACAATCCATTAGACCATAACATCTTACTATTGTGTCTATTAATTAATTTACCGTTTCAATACTCTTAAAGCTGTCATTTAACATGATCAAAGCCCTGGTCCCTTCATTGCTCAAATCCCATTACATAAGTTTTAAGCCACCACAGTTTGGTAGACAATTTGTGTTGTGATCCCTGTGCATCTCCCTTCCTTACACTAATAGTTTTGCATAGGTGATAGTATACTAATTCAACAATCTTGACTTTATAATTATCTCTCTCGCTTTACATATTTCCCATAATTGATATCACCTCTCCACCTTCTAAGATTTCTTTCTTTCTAGCAATTCTTCTAATTTTAGGAATTTGGCTTTGAATTTAGATTTTATGAGCATTATAATTATCGTAGTTTTAAATTGTTGTTGCAGATTTGGTAGCAGTTGTTAATTGTTATGGATGCTACATTGCTACTGGAATGCATTGCAACATGCAATATTTTATATGTTTAGACCATATGAAAGTTTGCTCCCTATATATTCATGAAGAGGTATTTGATATTCACAATTGTGATAGGCTTAAAATGTTAATTTTCTTCAAAACTCAAAGTACATGGCTTTGGACTTGGAGTCTGAAATTTCATTATTATTATTATTATTATTATTATTATTATTATTTTCCTTTAGAGAATATTTAAACAATAGGGTGGAGGTAGATTGATGCAACTAGGTGTTAGTTTTTTGTTGTGGTTACAATGTGGTCCTTATGCGTGTATGAAAATCACATACAATTGCGATGTAATGTTATTGCTGAGACCGCCGCAACACATCAATATGAGTACAAGACAACTTAATCCAACTCCTTTTTTTTGCGATCTTTTATGCACCAGTATTATAAATTTACACACACACATAAGACGGTCATTTTGAATTTGTTTGGCTATAATATATTTGTTTGGCATATTTTTACTCAATTTTGTGTTTTAATACCCCCAAACTTCAAGCTTAATATTTATTTTCAGGTCATATTTATTATGATATAAAATTTGATCATTCGATTTTTAGTCTACCTTATGTTTTTTAGTTGTGAAGGAGAAAGAGCATGCTACTGAGTTAAGGCATGTAGTTGTAAGATCACACTTCCAACTCGGCTCAAAATTTACTGAGGTTTACACAAAATCTTTAAACATTTCTTCTTCTTGTATGTCCATTTCATGATTTCAGTCTATATAATAGTTAAATTTGGGCTTTGCAATTTGCAAAGTATACTATTTGCTTTATTATCATTAATCAATTGTACTATATTCTTTATAATTTCCTACTTAGGTGTATGACTTAACTTCTACTACCAGGTCATATGCTTACAAAGTTATAAAAAATATTTCTCTAATTAAAATAAAAATGAAACTGCTCAACAATGTACTTTTTAAATTTATCTATAGTAGTGGTGCAGTGCTATTTCCCAACATGCTTATATTTCTTGAATTCAAACATCATCGAGCTTAAAAGAAATGTTTGTGTTGTCACAACCTCAAATTTACACAGACAATTAGAAAAATTAAAATGAAAAAAAAAAGTAGTCTTCTTATTATCTAAATGATTTTGATTTTTATTTGTAACCATGAAAATTATCGACTACTAAATTATATGTGAGTCTACATGTATGATTCTATAAATCCACATGAATTTCTAATTTATAGAATTTAGTGCTATCAAAGTGTGAAGGAATGTTTTCACTATTTTTTCACTACCATCAAATTATTAGTTGTTTGAAGAGTGTATGATAGTGATACTATTTTATTTACAACATTTATTATATTACCTTCAAATACAATGAACAAAAATTTCATTACAACCGCGCAACGCGCGGGTCTCTATCTAGTTTTAATATATTAATTTTAAGCCTCCAATTTGTCTATTGACATGTGTCCTTTTACTCTCTACCTATGCATCAAGTGCCAAGTCAGCTCAAAATCCTAGGTGTCATATTTCATTGTTGTTTTCTTCTCTTCTCATTGTATCTCATATTATTGTTGTTATAGGACTCTTAATACTTAGATTCCTTCTTCTATCCTTCTTCTATTCTCCTAATCCCTAAATTCCTACACTCCAAACCCATTCATTCCTTACTTTAATAGTAATCCCAATTTCCAAATCCTCTTATAACATTAAAACCTACGTTCTTCTATTGTAATCCCTTTGAGTTCTTACCACCAATGCCACGATTCTAAAGGCGCACAATCTTTGTCCAGACTTATATCTCCTTCAATTCCCTTAATCTTATTCCCAATTTCCAATTTCTTACTAACTTCTTCGCCGCATAGCTACGTCATTCGAGATCGAGGTTGTTGAGGGGGTTCAATCCCGCCGCGGTCACCAATTGACGCATCATCTTCCGTTTGGTGGTGAAGTTTCCAAAAATAGCCTCTGGAACGGCATGTATACTGCGACGGCTAATGTCAGTCTCACCTCCTTTCGTGTCTCTCAATCAACAAATGTCGTCGATGACCATTGTCTCAACGTAAGTTTCACTTTATGTAATTGTTGTGCAATTTGGGTTCTCCTCTTTTATGTAGCCTTGAAATTGATAATTGATTTGTTTTCTTTTAACCTATTTCATTCTTATTATGTTTTGTTCAAAATTATTGATGGGGTCAGGGTGTTTATACTTACAATTAATAACATCTATGTATGTATCCATTTTTTTACTTACAAATATTCACATGTGATTTGATGGCTAACTCTATTTTAAGTTTGAAACCATTGTGTGTCAAGTTGAGTATTTCAAGTGAGTTCATATTTGCAAATTGACACAAGTCACCATCCAGTAAATTGAAACTAAGATCAAGGTGCATTAACCGATCATTATTCTTTGAGAATTGATTTATTGGCGTGAAAAAGTTTTGAGAGAGGTTCAAAAATGATAATGAATTCATTGTTTCAATTAACCAATTGGGCAATCTTCCACTAAGTTCGTTATTGGATATATTAGGAGACTCCAAACTTGAGAGCTTTTGTGATAATTTAGGAAATTTAATCAAACTCACATAAGACAAGCCCAATTCTCTTAGTTGAGAAAGTTGTAATTGAAATGGGTTCAAACTTTAGTGATAACTAAAGTTTAACCCGTGATGACACATTATTTGTGTGTTATTTAGGCCTTTATTCATGAGTTATTTCATGCCAATATGGTGATCAAACCATGTTTTAATGCAATTTCATTAGTTTATTTAGTTTTGAGTCTAGAATTATGTATTAGGAATAATTATGTAATTTTAATGAAAAAGAGTTAGTTTAGAGGCAACTTATGTCAAGGCATGTTATTTGGTTCTGAATCGTCATCAAAAGGCATCTATTGATAATGACTGTCAAGACATTGAGTTCCGTACAAGTCAACAAGTCAAGCGCTGCTAGAAGACAAAACTGGGAATGTGCTAGAACATTGTGAAAGGCATCTTTGAAGGATAAGGATGACTGGCTGGCTTGCCAGCTGTCAGCATCACAAATGATTGTACTATGATTAAGTGGTCCTTGCAAATGGAATATCCTTTATTCCTTGGGCCTAGTAGTCACAATTAAGGTTGCACCCGATCCAAGAAGGATTGTCCTATAAATACACGTTCCTAAACCTAAAAATGTATGCTTGAAGCTTAGAGAATAGATCTGAGAAGAAGAAGAGTCGTTGCGCCGTTTGAAGAGCTATTCCGTCGCAGGAGGCGACCGGTGATAAAGAGAGGCACGACAGTTTCTGTAGGAGTATCTATTGCATTGTAATGGGTATCACTACTTTACTTGTTATTATTGTTGTTGTTTATATGCTCATTCTGAGCTAAACTCTTTGTAGTTGAGATTATGTGAAGTTTAATATAATGAATGAAGTATTTATGTGAATGAATGATTGTTCTTGTGTCATCTTTAACTTTATGCTTTTATGAAAATATATTTATTTCTTTGACTGATCAACTTAGATTTAAATACAAGTTGCATGTGTAGAGACATCTAGCATGTTAATGGAAATAATAAAGTTAATAAGGTTAAGTGGGAGCAGACATGTAATCCCTACCTTTTCTTATGGATAAGTTAAGGGCCTTAGTGGGATCAAGCATGAGCTTTTCTGAACTCTAATGGAATTAATAGTAACCTCGACAGAGTCAGTTCATTATATCCCATTTTAATATCTAACGTTGTAGACATACACCACAAGGCAAGCTTGCTCACAGATGGCACGACAGTAGTTATCATTCACTATGCTTCGTTCATGTGTTAAATGGATCTTAATCTCAGCTACCCTTTTATTCTTGTTTTCAACCATCACTTTATATAACTGCTATTTTATTTATTGTGTTAAAAATCATTTATGTTTTGTTACCATTCCAGTAGGCTAAACACTTTATTTGAACTTGGAATGTATAACCCTTATTCTATTCCCTGTGGGTTCGACACTCTTTTCACTTATTACTTGCTATGATTGACTGCGTATACTTGCGTATCACATTTGCCAACCATCAACCCGCGCGTTGCGCGGATAAACATTAACATGTCAGTAAGTTCAAATAAGTTATAGAGTTTTTAGAATCAAATTTATATAAAGATTTACATATTTGTTCAATTTGATAGAACACTTTGTATATCTCAAAGTTATATATGCTTTGTAGATTAGGAGATTAGGAGATACCATAAATCTCACTGGTAAGTGCTCTTACAATACACACTTCAAATCAAGATTATTATCATATGTTAACATGACAATATTTTTCCTTTTTGCATTTTAGATATCATTGGAATACTTCATGTTGTTGGACATGATGAACAAGTTTCTGTCAAAGACAAGCCTACAAAAATACTCAGGCTTGAACTTAAAATGCAACAGTACAACTTCATATATAGTAAATAAAAATTATGCAGCAACATATTTTGCTTACAATTAGGTTGAACAGTTCACTTTATTTTTTGTAGGGGTCAAATTATCGAGATCACTTTATATATGGAGGAATATAGCTACTGATTTTCAGCAACTATTACTTCATCACAAGGACAGGGAAGGCTCAAGGTTGTGGCAATAACATATCTACAACAGTTAAAAAATTTAGAGGTAGTCAACATAACTAAAAGAGGTCAAAAAAAATATGTTTCGTATACTTTCAATTCTTCATGTAAATGATACCATCCACACATGTCAGTTTATATAATTTCTTCAACATATTTCACCACCTATCGATTAAGTCTTTTTTTTTAAAATATTAATATTATCTATTATTTTTCATAAATATTAACAATACTACTGTATTATCATTTATTTTTTGTAGTCTTTATTTATAACTTCTCACAAAATTATTTAAAATTAACGCGCGGGTCTCATACTAATGTTATAGTTGTGACTGTGAGTATCTTTTGGTTGCCACTCAACTTTTTTTCTTACGGCATTGTCACTCAACTTATACAGTTATACTACACAATTTAACAATAACAAAATATCACGAGAATCAAATTTTTTTACTCCTAGATAATTAATAAATAAATTTGATTGAACATTTGCACGTAATGTGCAAGAGTTCAAACCCTAGTACGCCCTTTTATTTATTTTAGAATGAAATTCTAGTCACTAAACACAAAAAACATAAAAAAAAATTGACCATAAAAGTTAAGAACCCTAATTCAATTTAGCCAAACTTTTATTGACTTTTCAGAGTAGCAGATTATATGCCACATTAATAATTTTTACAACATCTCTTAGGCTCCGTTTGACCCGCCTTATTTTCTATTTTTTAACATTTTTAAATGAAATAGAGAAGTATAAAATTGAATTTAATCATATTTTTCCTTAAAAGTATTAGAGAAATAAAGTAAAGAAGTAAACAATAAAGAGAATAGTCACTGCGTTCAGCGGTGGATACGCCGGTCTCGACAAAAAAAAACAATAAAGAGAAGTAGAGTTAAACACAATTTTTTTTCTTCTTTACTATTTTTTAAAAGACAAAAAAAGTAGAAAATAAACCGGACCAAACAAAACCTTAGTTTAAGTCGGACACCTAGATATTTTTGCCACATTGCCTCTTTGAGCTACAACACATATATATTGAAGAATCGGTGATTAGAGAGAAAGGGAAGCTTTGTCTAGGTCTAGATTCTTCATTCTTGAATCAATTTGGTCCATATGATTTTCATAATAAATATTTTTTTGTGTCCATAAAAATTAAAGTACTTAGTCAATAGTCACTAGTCTTTCTATCTGTTGAATTTTCTTTGTGTAGTGTCAATTCATACTAAACCAACACACAAATTAGTACTGTCGTTTTGGAGATAACAAACGTATTATACACTTCCCTTTTTCATAGAAAATCTCTATAGAAATATGCGATCCTACTTAAATCTTGTATACGAGACATTTTGAGAATGACCAAGTTTTTTTTTTTTTATTTTAAATTGTCTAGTAACTACACTCATGTATGTAAATATGAAGAAATATAGAATCTAAAGTTTGAACTCCGACCCGACTACTCTAATAATATATCTGGTAGATATCATATATGAGCTACACTTATAAGACGTGAACGACTAAGACTTTATTTAATAGAAAACAATTGATATTTATTAATTTATTTTATAAATAATATTAGATAAGATAATTGATTGAATTTATAATATTTAATATGATATAATAATAGTAGTTGAGCTAGAATAATCTATTGATCACACAATTTTTTTTTAATCTAATTTCTATAGTGGAGATAAACTTTTGATTGATTTTTTTATGAAAAGTGAGGGCAAAAATTGAAATTTAAGCATTTTGTAGAATTGTGGTGTGTAGTAGTTGCATGTTATTTACGCCACTTAACTTATATTCCAAACACAGCCACACAATCAATCCAAAAACAGTCACATCATATACCATTCATAAAAATCAGTCACGACTCAGATACCAATTTTTCTACGTAGAAAATAACTAAATTATATTTTATCCGATTCTTATTATAAGAAAAAATTAACTATTTAAATTTATGAAATGTTTGATATATTTAATTTATAATATAGTCAAAATATATAAAACATTTCATAAATTTAAAAAATAAATTTCTTCTTATAATAAAAACCGATAATCAATCAATCTCTCATTCAAGTTTTTAAAATGTAATTACATTGTGCCAAAAAATTTACATTTTTTACATTTCAATTCTCTTAACTCTTATCTTTTTCCACCCTCTCTTTGCTGTATTAAAACAAACAACCGACAAGGATGATCAAAACAGGTAGCACTATCTGTTTGATGATTGCAGGACCTTGAACATGTCATTGTTACACAAATTTCAGGACTCAATGCAAAATACCTTTTGATGATTAAATCAATCAAAAGAAGTTCAAGGAATTTATACTATAGTTGAATCAAACTACAATGAAACATAAGTACTTGTTTATCAGCTAAGACAAATATAAACAATTCAACTACATAATTCTATTTTTGTCAATTGTCAATTTTTGAAATTCTAATTTCTGGCTGGAAAATGTATTTCTTATTTGATAAATGATCTATATGATACTCCCTATCCTAAATATAAGAGAAAGTTTCATATTAATTGTAGACCAAATAGACTAAATGTATTAGATTTTTAATTAATCTAAAAAATAATTTTTTTTTCTTATACTCCGTATTTAGGATCGGAGGTAGTTTAAACTTTCAATTTAATTTTATAAAATTCGTATGTGTTATAACGTTATCATCAACTTGTACACCATGCACCACATCTATCATTTGTGCATGTTAGACAAAGCCTTATAAAACATTCACTCACTGGATAGTCACATATTACTTCGTTCCAAAATATAAGAGAAAACTAGTCAAAGAAAATTGATGTATCTAGATTAATTTTTTAATCAAATACATTAACTTTCTTTGATTAATTTTCTCTTATATTTTAAGACGGAGTAATATGTAAATAAACAGTGAGTCAATATTTTATAAGGCACCATGCAGTCATGCACCAAATACACCAATTTTCTTTGTCTATATCTATCACAATCACTTTGAAAATTGTTATATTCAATAAAAATCATTACCACGGCTATAGATAGATTATCTATATCATATCTTTAACTAATGTAAAATTTTTAAGAACAACATAGTTAAAGAAAATTAATGAAAATATTCTCCCTCAAAAATTAATTTTTCTTCTCATAAATATGAATAAATAAACTGCAACCATAAAAAAACATTTTTTATAAAAAATCATTAATTTGTGTAAAAAAAAATAAAAATATCATTAATTAATAGAAATATTTGTCTTTTTTAATAGTTGCAGAGTGTTTAGCATATCTTTTCATTATTAAAGTATCATAACCCATAACGGCATAACGCTACTTAACTTTCCTTAACTTCGGAATTCAGTTAAGCTAAATCCAAAAACAGTCACATCACGTTACATAACATACATACCATTGATTAAGAAAAAGTCATACGTATAACTAAATATAAACACTATATTTAGGCAAACATTACTTTTTTTTACGTAAACTAAAAGAAAAAAATATTAAACACTCACACGAAATGAAGTTTGAACCAGTTCCTAAAAAAAAAAGTTTGAAAAGATTTAGTAATTTCGATATTTTTTATAAATGAAAGTTAAAGTTTATGATATGCAAACATACTTAAATATAAATTTAGGAGGTGTGGTCGAGTAATTTTTTTTAAAGATGTGTATTTGAGCGGTTGTGACCATGAACGATTTTACCATAAGGACTGTTAGAGTGTTAGAGTTCTAGTCCGGGTTTGGTTGAAATTTTTTGGTATTTTAAGAGTTAATTTATAGTAAAATTGATATTTTTGGAGATTAATGTATGACAAAATTGAATTTTTTTATTTAAAATTGAGATTTTTGATTGCAAAACAAATTTTTTGGTGTTTTAAGAGTTTGTTTAAAGTAAAATTAAAATTCTTAAAAATTAATTTAGGACAAAACTTATTTAAGTTTAATATTTTTTCCGAACTTTATAAAATTTTTGGCTCCGCCATAATTGTGACTCATCAAAAGGAATTTAAATGCATGATTGTGACAAAACATGATTTTTATTAATTCACGTTATAAAATTAATTTAAATGCATATTTGTTTTCTTCAAAATAGAATGGCAGCCACCCAAAACTTGTTTAAGTTCTACTGTAGTGTCTGTCACTCTCTCTCTCTCTCTCTCTCTCTCATTCATTCATTTTGTCTCTATATTGAGTAACAACTCTTGGCTTTGAAGCAAATCAATCAACTTGAAACTTATAATTAACAAAAGTGAGTAAAACATTCATCACTCTTTTCTTAAATTATTCTATAAATTGTGCTTCAACATGTATTGTTTTTTCATAAGGTTGTTTTGTTTTCTTAAATTTTAATATTGTTTATTTGTAACTGCTGTTTTGAAATCAACAAGGATGAACAAAACAGGTTGCACAATCTGTTTGGTCTTACTTCACATTTACCTCAGCATTGTGCTCACAATTTCAGCACCTGAAAATGCCATTGTAACAGAACTTCCAGGTTTCAATGGAACATTACCTTCAAAACATTATGCTGGGTAGGTAGCTTTAAAAATCATCACTTTTTTGCAGTTACTATTGATTTTGTTTCATAACAAATTTTGGGTTTATTTTATTTGTTATTTTTTTGTGACTAAAATTTTAAGAAAATCAAGACATGCATGTTTAATGTTTGATTAATTGATTGTGTGATTTTGAAGGTATGTAACTGTGGATGAAAGTCATGGAAGGAATTTGTATTACTATTTTGTTGAATCAGAAGGTAACCCTTCTGAGGATCCAGTGGTTCTTTGGCTTAATGGTGGACCTGGATGCTCTAGTTTTGATGGCTTCATATATGAGCATGGTAATTATTCTTATTTGATTTGTTAAGGTCTTGTTTATTTATACTAATTAGTGCATGTAGCTTCTGCAAAATTACGGTAGATCACCGTGATTCTGTGATTCTAACACCTCCACCGTGATACCAAACATAGTTAAGTTCACCCTCGTGATGCCCGGTGTATTAGTGATTAATATACTGTTTATTCGTTTATTTAAACACATAACATGCATAATTTTTTAAAAATCAAGTCACTTGAAGATTATGTTTAACCTAACCTCAATTAACAGTGAGTATGCTGTTTTAGGAATTTTCATTTTGAATTAACAGAGTGTATGATATTTTTTATTTAAAAAATGAGGATCTACAATTACCATGTTATGTCTTTGTTGTCTTGAATTTTTCTTAATTTTTCTAGCATTGTAAATTGTAATTCAAATTATAAATCACGTCATGTGGCAATTGATGATGTGTTTCAGGTCCTTTCAATTTTGAGGCAGCACAGACAAAGGGAAGCCTTCCAACTCTGCACCTTAATCCATACAGCTGGAACAAGGTATGAAACTTTTTAAACTCTGATGAATTTTGAAAGGGAAGAATGATTTCTTGGCATAATTATGTTTTGGGTTGTGTATCTGTGTAACTCTCCAATTACTAGTTACGTTTTCTTGAGATAAAATGGCGAATGATTCTGATTTTGCATTATAGGTTTCCAGTATTATATATTTGGACTCTCCTGCTGGTGTTGGGTTTTCATACTCTGACAATAAAACTGATTACATAACCGGTGACACAAAGACTGCATCTGATTCACATGCCTTTCTCCTTAAGGTAGTTAAAGAAACAACTAGTAGATTATAATGTATTATTTGAATCAACAAATCTATATTCTCATCAATTTTCTTACATATCTTTCCTTGACCAAACCAGTGGTTTGAACTATATCCTGAGTTCCTTTCCAACCCTTTCTTCATTGCCGGAGAGTCGTATGCAGGAATTTATGTGCCTACTCTTGCCTATGAAGTAATGAAAGGTAGAAATTGTGTCCTGAAAGTGTTGAATATGTGTGTTTGAAATTGAATCATTAGTAATGTAATGTCCACTTTCTTGATTTTCTACAGGAATTGACGCTGATGTGACGCCGAAACTGAATTTTAAGGTCTTTATCTTTAAGTGATCAAATTAATGTTTTCGATTTCAAGCCTAAACCTGCAATCTGAAAGTTGTTGTGTGCAGGGTTACATTGTTGGAAATGGTGTTACAGATTCAGAAATTGATGGCAATGCTCTTGTTCCATTTGTACATGGGATGGGTCTTATCTCAGAAGAATTGTTTGAGGTGAAAATAAACACCTCAATTAAGAGCAAGTTTGGAAGTTTATCTTTTGTTTGAAACCTTGCTATGCTGTCTTGTAAGTATGTTTCTTTAAGTCATGGTGCATTCTGTTACAGGAGGCTAACCGTGAGTGTAATGGGAATTTCTATCGCTCAAGCAATATTAATTGTTCAATGAAGCTTTCAAAAATTAATAAGGTGATTTAACTATATATTAAACTACTGAGGTCAAATGAGCTAAGTGAATTTGGCACTCACTGATTGTTCTTGTTGTTTCAGGACATTGATGGGTTGAACATATATAACATTCTAGAGCCATGCTTTCATGGCACAGAGACAGATAAGATTATCACATCCTATATTAGGTTGCCATCTAGTTTCCAGGAGTTAGGTCAGACTGAGAAACCTCATCCTGTGAGGAAAAGAATGTTCGGTCGTGCTTGGCCCCTAAGAGCACCAGTCAGAGATGGATATGTACCAACTTGGCCACAACTTGTCAATAAAAACAATGTCCCGTGCACAGTATGTTTCTTTAAAACTATTTAAGTGTTTATATTTACCATTCAGTATCTACTTCCTAGTTACTAATTTATTTTATTGAATTATTATTTTATAAAAGAAATGTTAATTCTTTATGGCCAAAAACAAATAACATGATCTATCAATATCTTTAGGATGACACTGTTGCAGACTTATGGTTGAACGACGACGCAGTCAGAAAAGCAATTCACACTGCAGAGGTGAGGTTTCTTGTAAAATACCTTCATACTTTGGATGTCAAAGCAAGCACTAAATAAATAATGATCCTTTCGATGAAACAGAATAGTGTGGTCAGTAGATGGGATTTATGCACAGGCAAAATTGGTTTCTATCATGACGCCGGAAGCATGATAACATACCACAAGAACCTAACTTCCAGAGGATATCGGGCTCTTATATTCAGGTGAATTTCCAGCATTACAGTATATGTATACATTTATGGTAGCCAAAACTACTCCATTGCTGTACGTTTAGGTGCAATTCATTGTTCTGATTGATGGTATGAAATATGAGAAATAAAAGTTGCATGTTCAATCTTTTATTTTTTGTAGTATTTTATTAGAAAGCAGAATTTACTACTTTTTCCATTTGCCTCAATGCAACTAAACTATATCTGATCTTTTCTGTGACTATTGAAAAAGTGAATACAGAATATGAACATGGTTAAACGCATAACTACTGGAGACATTGAAAGTTTCATGTTTCTTGCAGTGGTGATCATGACATGTGTGTTCCATACACGGGGAGTCAAGCATGGACGAGATCAATTGGATACAATGTTATTGATGAATGGAGGCCTTGGCTATACAATGGTCAAGTTGCTGGGTACTTATTCCCTCTTATTATATCTTACATAAATTTTCAAATATTTTGGTCAGTTAAATGAAAGGACTCTGTATTTATGGAACTGTTTCAGAAGTGGTTTATAAATGTAAGATAAAATGATCTACTAATGCATTATGAAGCATATTAGAACACATTTTCTGCTATCAGTCCATCTTAGTTAGCACTAGGAGTTGAGGCCTCAATATTGCAATATGTTATCAAAATATTCCTCAAACTTTTTTCACAATGTATATCGTATTAAAGGCCGATCTAATCTTAATTATAAATTGAGTTAATTCTCTTTATTTACTGCAGGTATATTCAAGGATATGACAACAATCTTACTTTTCTGACTATAAAGGTATGTGTGTGTCAAAATGAGCATAAGAATTAACAGGACCTAAGGAGATAGATAAAGATAACATAAAATATAAAAAATAAATAATGCAAATTGCATCAGATAAGTTGGTTTAGTCTTGATAATATTTGATTGTATATGTACAGGGAGCTGGCCATACTGTTCCAGAATATAAACCACAAGAAGCATTGGAATTTTATAAACGTTTTCTGGCTGGATCGAAGATATGAGTGCGAGAGAGAGAGAGAGAGAGAGAGAGAGAGAGAGAGAGAGAGAGAGAGAGAGAGAGAGAGAGGGAGAGTAATGCTGCTATGGGTTTTCCATGAACTATTGTGATGATATATCAGTATATGGAGACAAGATGTTATATTATATATTATGTTTATCTCTATAATTTATTACTAGATTTACATAATTTTCAATTTTTAGTGCTTGAATGAGGCTATGGCAATTAGATGGTAAATTTCATACTGCAAATTTATGATAGTTTTTTTCATGCAAAAAAGGCTTATGTAGTCTGCATATTTATTATATTATACTAGTACTTAATTAACCAAATGGCAGACAAAGTTAGTGTACACAAATTCTATAAACAAATTAACTTAATATGCTATAAGACATTTTGTCGAAAAAAAAATGCTATAAGACACTCCTCTTCCCATGATTCCATCTTCTTGATCCAGAACTAGGCATCTTAGGATACAAAATGTTATGATCAATTTTTGCAGAACCGCGCCTATTCTTAAGCTTAGGATCTTTGTTTCTTTGCAAGATCCTTATCTGAATCTCCTTCAGTTCTTCTTTAAACTCAGCAAATCTATTCTGAACTATTTCATTGTCTATCCAACCATGTGATGGTTGGCATCTCAACAAGTACACTTCATCATAAGTGTTTTTTGAGAGCAAATCTACCAATACCAAACCAAGACTCATCTCAAACCTATCAGGTAACATCTTCATGAAGAACTTATCAGGATCCTTAAGGAACTGACCAAACTCAACTGTTCCTTCTAGTGGAATGAACTTTCTGCATATTGTGGGATAATATGGTTGATAATTACTATTTTGTGCATGTTTTTGGTGGTTTATAACTGTATTGCGTGCCGAAGCAATCCATATAAGAGTTGTTAATGCTTCTACAAGGTTTGAGAGTGTTGTCATTTGGTACCACCATGTTTCATTGTGGTTGTCGCCGTGGCCTATAGATCGAATCTCTGACCACCATGCTTGGAGTTCAACATCAGCTATGATGGCTTCATCGTCTTTGTAGAAGAGTGAGCAGAAGTCATTGACCCATGATTTGATGGCAGTCCATATTTCAAGTCCATCAATGGCATAGGGATAGTCCAACATGAGAAGTTGAATCCTAGTTGGGTTGTTCTCATCTGAGTCTTCTACAGCCATGCCCCTGCAAAATCAATTCACGGTTATCAGTATCTTACGATACATGTGCTAGTAGTATGTCGATTCAATACTAAATTAAACCCAATCGATACGAATCGCATGTGTATCTATATAGTAATGTACCTTTTGATTAGATCAGCAGGAAGTCCTTGTTCAGTAAATTTCCACTCTTTATAGAGATCACATGTTATTTGCATACAGGTTTCACCAGGAAACAACATTTTCTCAAGAATTCCTCCAGAGTTGATAAGAATAAGTCTAGTCAAGGCATTTATGTGCATGGTGTCTTTGAAATGAGGATTCAATATCTGATGGATTGGATGCATTACACTTAGCCTTCTTTTAGTAGCAAGAATAAATGGTTCAACAACTGCATGTGTGTGTAACCTGAAAAACTTTTCTTAGCAGAATAATTAAATGACACAAATAATCCTGTAATTGAGTGAGTCTTAGTTGCCAATTATCATATTTTATATTGTTATTTCACTCCCTTTATAGTTTTGATATGAATTACTTAATGTGCTTAATGTTTTACACCTGATAATATAATTTTTTTACAAATATGTTCAATCACATTTTACTATAATGCCCCTTTGTTATATTATAGTGCATAATACATTTCCAAAAATATCTATATAACACTGACACTTCTGATCGAAGGCGTGTTCGGTGTCCAATGCGTGTCAGTGTCCAACACCGACATGACCCGTAAAATTACATTCAATTATGTCATATTTTCAAAATATTACTATAGTGTCGCTGTGTCATTGTTGTGCCCAGTGTCCATATTAGTGCTTCATAGGCGATATATAATTGGATGCATGTGTACAAACTTTTTACAATGTTGACTATGGTTAGTTTAAACCGAAGAAAAGGGAAAATAATATCTTTGTGAGTAAAGTTTGTTTTATATTAGGGACTAAAACTTTAGTAATTGAGATTGCATATATAAAGATTTGAACTCACCAATGGCTAACTAGTATATGGTAAAAAGCATCATTAGCTAAAACATGAGATTTGGCCAGTTGCCAAAGTGCTGCTTGTGTCCCTTGCTTTGATGGAAGAAAATTTCTATGGACTTCAAGAGCTGGAGATGATCCTGGCAAGCTGAGTTCTATTGTTAGTGGTTTAAGCATTCCATCACTTCTTAAGAATAGAAGTGTCCTTGATGCATAAGCACATACCCCATTTGCATTTATTCTGTTCAAATATGGTATGAGATAGTCATGATGATCCAACATGAATATTCTTCCTTGTTCCAAGGCCTAACAAGAAAGAAAGAAATGAGAGTTTCATCCTACGATTGAGCACATTACTCGAAGAAAAAGGACACATTAACTACTCACTAGGAGTCTCACAGAACTTAACTATAAGCAACTCAAGCTCAGTCATACTTTATTATCAGATAATCGGAGGTTCAATAATCAAAACATGAAAATGTAAATTGTAATGCTTAAGTATCATGGTTCAATTGTTTGGAATATTTGATATCTCCTAAAATAAAAATTGATATCTTGAAATTCAAGTGTTCTAGACTGTTTTTTTTTGAACAAGCCAAAATAGTGTTCTAGACTGTTATTACTTACCTGTGGAAGTTTCCATCCTTCAAGCATTTGTTCTATGATTGATTGTTCTATTGAACTCTGTACTCCAAATTTGTTTTGTGGTGGAAATGTCTGAAAGGTAAACATAAACCAATGATGATTAGGCCAAAAATGTGAGTTTAAATAGCTTTGTGATTACACAACTATAGAACCATTAATTATTCAAAAGAAATTTTGTGACAGTGAGAAAACTAATGATGAAATATTTGCATTCATTAGATTTTATTTCTGAAGAATTACCATCAAACAATGAATTCTGACAGGATGTGTTCCTGCAAGCATCTGTCTTCCAAACTCCATGTCATCATTCCAAGCCCATTCATTCTCTGAAATGCATATGATATCTCAATGCAAAGATTTTTGATATAGTCAATCATAAATAATCGTCAAATCAATTAAAAAATCTATGACTTTAATCATAACTAATGTTAAAGTCACAAATAATTGGTTGTGACTTATCGACTGTCTATAACGTTTTACACTGACAGTGTATCAAAATTAATCTTATGCGAAACTAGTTAACCAAAATATCTGCATACAAATCATATCAAACAATTTTACCATATATTGTTTGAGGGATAGGAACATGGCCATGATTTTCCTTTATTGCACGAGTTATTTCCTTTAAGTACTTATTCGGTACCAGCTTCTTTAAGTTGTCTCTGATCCATCCCTCTATTGTTTGGTTTCTGTTGCTAGTGAGCATGCCAAGTATCTCTTCAAATGATTGAAAGCTTTTAGAACTTTGTTGAGGTAATGATTCTGTCTTTGAAGATAGTAAATTTACTATGGCATAAATAGAATTTGATTTTAGGTCCTTCAATTTGTCAGGGCTAAATATCTCATCTGAAGGAACATACATGTCAAAATTTGTTGCTTGTGGCCTTATCTCAGTTGATGGACCTAAAGTTTTCCATGGAGATACATGAAACAAAGAATGAAACTTAATTTCGATATAAAAGTTAAGCTTAGTCTATATCTATATTTTTATATCTGAAATAAACCAATCACGGTTTTAAAGTGCAATATGCAGCATCAAGGCAATAGAGGTCTCTGCAATCACATCGCGACTACAAATACGGCTGCATATGCCTACAAGGCTACAACCTTTTGCAATATCGAGGAGAATATTCATAATAATTAGAAAACATGATTCCTTTTATTCATGGCAATTGTGATTACTACCTAATGAAATTGAAATTCATAGGAAAGTAAATCAAGTACCTGCTGTACTATGTTTTCGACCGGTTCTTACTCGACGTGGATATGGATATAACCTCGAACCACCTAAGATAGGTCTAAAATGCTCTGAACCTTTTTCGGGGTCGCCAAGGTCCTTGTAGTAGTCATAGTCATAGATTCTATCCCATTCTTTTCTTTCATACATTCCATTACCTCTCAATTTATCAAGCTCTTCATTTCTTAGTTCCAATAAAGCTCTAGGTGTTTGACTTGGAAGATAGCACTGTCATGATGAACACAACTTTGTGATATAATGTAATGTAACAATTCATCAAACATGTATATTTTTTATATGATGGAACTTACTCTATTTGAGAAGAAGAGTCTATCAGATTTTGTCTTCTTGATTGGATAAATCCAAGAATTGCAATCAAAATGAATGATTCTATTGGTAGTACAAGTCTCAATAGATGCAGATAAAAGATAGAATTTCTTCTTGTATTTGTTTTGAATTATAAAAGCTCTTGGTGTTCCAAAATGTGAATCAACATGTAATTTAATTTTATATGTCTTGATTTTGGTTTGTGTATCCTCAATATCATCATTACCATGGTGATGTTTCTTGCTACCACATTCCTTAAAATATGCTTTCTCACTCAACCACCCTTTACCAGTATCTGTTAAATGCAATACAAAGATGAAAATAAAGTAAGATGTTCTTGTTAAAGCTAATCATAAGATAAATCATATATTATGCAAGTCGTCATTGAAATTGTAGCAGTCGGGCAATTTAGTCCCTTAAGTTTACGAAATGATAAGTTAGTCCTAGAAATTGAAGGCTATCAATCCATTAGGACCATCCGTCATCTAACAAGATAGAAATGTTGAGTTGACACGTTGTTTAGAGCATCTATTTGGAACATGCTTATCGAAATTGCTTTAAACTAACGTGTTAACCTAGCATTAGATGACATTCTTATATGGTGTATTTTTCATCCAAATGTTTCAAACAATGTCGTTACACTTACAATTTCCATAAAAAAATGATTTGCATTTGTGAGCTAAAGAAAAAATTTACAATTAAAAATCATAAACTAAATTATATTTTTCATTCAAAAGAATATATAGACGGCGTTAGTGTGTGAAATGTACTTACTAGGATCCACTTCTGTACCACTATAAATCTGAACAGAAATAAGTTTTCCAGGTATTGATTTCTTTTGATTCAAGATGATCACAAACTTTCCTTTGAGGGTTAATTTTTGGACAGCTTGGCATATAGGATTGAAGTTATTCACAATTTTGCTTTTGGTTGAAGAGTATTGCCACTTGGAGACACAAGAAGAAGGTCTTTTTGGGGCTTCCATTCATGAATGTTTCTTAGTCATAGTATTTTTATGTGTATAAATCATGCATTCTTATCATAGAAAAGAAATTAAAAAGAAAGAGAGAGAAATTTGAATACTTGCCTTGTATTACCATTTTGGAATTAGATACTTTTCTTGCCTTGGGATTTTAGGAAGATACTATGAATATTATCAGTAGAAATTATGTATAATGTGATCAGATACAATTTTAGGCTTTAGAGGATGGCATCAAACATTTACTAACTACTGAATGACAAAATTATTTGTAATTACCTATACAAGATTTTTTTTTCTAGGAGGCATCAAGTCATTTAAACAGTTTTTTTTTTATCATTTGGAATTAGGGACAAAAATTTGATTCATTAATCCACAACCTATCGACTTTAAAATATAATTGTTAATGGATTAGATACAATCCAGTTAACATTATATTTTCTAAAATGGACACCTATAAAAAATAGTTATTTTAAAAATTGTCAAGGTTCCCAAACTTTTGACCGTACATGTGATTAGACATTCTCACCTTACGAACTAACTTTTGTGAGTGAGATTCAAACTCACTTAACAAAATTGAATCCCTCCTATTTAGCTAGGCGTGCATAAAATTGAAATTGAGTATGCAGCAAAATTAAAATCTATAGTTGAGGCATTAATCACTTGAAGTTGTGCAATAGTTCCAATTATAATAGTAGCAGCAGTTGTATCCATAATACACTGAAATTCTACAACCATAGTTAAGTGACATCCCTACAAAGTCCAACTAGTGTTCATCAGATAAAAGTAAGACAAGCAAAATATTGTAGACACATGATTAGATAAATTCAGTCAGACAACATTAAACACAAGCAGTGGCAATAGACTTAGTCAAAAGGGAAGGAAGAACCGAGGAACTCCTCATCCTCAATGTCAATCTGCAGATTCTTGGATTCCATTAGAAAATCAACTTCTTCATTCTTGAATTTCATGACAAAACCCAATGTGATTAGTTCAGCCAGTGCAGGAACATGATCATGATTTTCGCGCAAAATGCCCTCAGATATTGCTTCAGAAAAGTTGGTGGCATATTTCAATGAATCACCAGGAACTCCATCCGTCTTCTGGATGATAAACTTACAACTTTGACTTTCCCAACGTACCCTTTTGTTTGCTTTCTTAGTAATGATGTCCCCTGATGATAATGATAAACTATAGCTTACATTGATCGGCTCCATTGTCTCATGGAAACTCAAGTTGATAAGACTTTCAACAGCTTCATGTCTCTTTTTTGGTTCCATTTTCAGGTTAGAACATGCAAGAAAACCAAGAATAAGCTTAACCAACCCCTTTAAGTTGAAAATGTTATTTGGATCAACATACTCCAGTTTACCGCCATCATTCACTAAGGATGATTCATCTTTGCATAGTGATTCAGAGATATTTCTAGCACCAATTTTTCTGTAAATGTCGGACAGTTTAGACTTGGACAATGGTGTCATGTTATACTGAGGATACCATACAAAAACTTTTTCCTTCTCAAAAAGCTTCTTCATATGAAGGTTATCAGGAATAAAAGCATCCTTCTTATCTACCAAAAATATTTCATTATTTCCTGATGTTGTAGGTAGTTTCATCAAACTCTCAGCAAGCTTTTTCTCTTCATTTGTGCTCAAATGTTTTGAGATAGACATCCAGAACCTGCAGCACTCATCATATGACAATTGCTCCATTGAATTCCCCCAATCATTCCAAAGGTCAACATAATCTTCTAGTGATGGCTTATTCTTGATTTCCATTGCAAAGTAGAAAAAAAGAAGAATACTGCTGTTATCATAGATATTTTCAAGAACATAAAGTTTTGAACCAAAAAGTTTAGCAGGGTCATGTACAATGCATTCTTTAGAATCAACCCACTTACCACCTTTATTTCCATCCAGAATCCAAATCTTTCTTGCAGCTTTCTCCTCAGGTTTCCAGTTGTGTTCACATAAGTACTTATATATTTTCACAATGGTATCATGATCAGAGAGAGACTCAAGGTGATTGGCAAGCAAGGAGCACCCCTTCTCAACTTCACTAATGACCCCTATTGCATTCAATTCTTTCTGGAAAGATGCAATTTTAGGCCCATAAAAATTCTCATCAATAAAAGGCCCAGCAGTTGGATTCAAAAAAGAACTCCACTTGGAATCAAACAACAAACACTTCTCTGGAGACCTATAACCAGCATGTGTCTTCAACCAATTTTTGGACAATCTTTTTCTGAAATCATCTTCAATTGTAAGTTTGTTATCTTGCATTAGAAGTCGAATGCATTCCAGCAAAGAAAACACACTTTCAGGACTAATGGTGGAGGGATTTGAAGGAAAATTCAGACATTCGAGCACAAACCTCACTCCATCTTTCAGTTCAGTAACAACGCCGAATCTCTTCAGCTCTGCCTTGTACTCATCTATTCCCAAACCACAACATTTGTCACTGTAATCAATGAAAGGGAGACAAGTTATAGAAGATATCAATTTCCACTCCGGACCATATAAAATGCATCGTCTTGGGCACCTAAAACCACCAACACTGGTATGCAACCACTTTGTTTTACGTATGATGGTTAAGAAATCAGAAGGAAAACTGTAGTCAGTTCCCTCCAGCAGCCTGCAACAAGAGAGAAATGTGATAACGTGTTGTTGGTTAATTGAAGTTTTTGATGCATTGTGTTCAAAGAGACTAGAAAATTCTTTGATGCAATCGTTAAAATCAACCAGCACTCCTGTTTTCTTCAATTCATCTTTGTAGCTGAAAATCTTCTCCCCATAAAATTTATGATCAATAACAGGAAGACCATTGAATACCTCCAAAATGCATCCCCACACTGGGTCATACAAGAAACATTCACCTGGCATTTTGAAACCCGTGTTTGTCTTCAAGCAGCTTGTTCCCTTAAGTGAATTTAAGAGTTCAATAGGGGCATTCGAGTGTCTGATGCATTCCATTATCAAAAGAACAGCTTCAGCTGTCAAAGAGGCCAAATTTAAGGGTGATTTTAAATGCTCAATGACAACTTGGTAATTTTCACTTAAGTCAACTATCACTCCCAGCAACTTGAGCTCCTCTTTGTAATTATATATTTCCTCACCAAAATAAGCATGATCAATGAAAGGGATGTCACTAATTTGTGATGATGCAACTTGCCATCCGGAATCATTCAATACAGATCCCACAGGAGACCTAAGACCACAAGATGTCTTAAGCCAACTTCCCTTTTTGACGCTGTCTACAAATTTGTCCAAAGGAAGAAGACTTTTCTTGAGATATTGGATGAAGTTAAGCATCAAAAGAACATGACTCCTGCTTAAAGAGAAAGAAGCTGCACGTGACATTAGTTCTCTTCCAATGTATTCACATGCTTCCTCACAATTGAACATCACTCCAATGGTTTTCAGCTCCTCTCTGTATTCGTTTATCCTATCCCCATAGAAACTTTCATCAACCAGGGGAATGTCAACAAGAACTGAACCACTTTGCAAAAGTTTTCCCAATGATGAGCCAATTAAAAATGACTTTGAAGGAGGCATGTATCCATTACCTGTAACTTTAAGCCATCTGCCTCCTTTTATGCATTCCAAGAATTTCTTGGGTAGGTCAACTCCCCTTTTCTTCAGATCCTGAATCCAATTCAAAAGTAAAAAGGCATTGTCTTTGGTAAGTGGTGTATCCGCAGCTGAAAATCCAGCATTTGGAGGAGATATATGAGGTATGTCGCAAGCTCCAACATGAGTTTTGAGGAATTCCATAAGCTTCCCAGAATCTGTATATTGGCCTGCATAAGAATCATCATTTAGATACGCCTTTCCTAGTTCAACATAATCTTCATTTCTCCATGGATTAGAACCAATCAAGTTTGCCCATTTGCTGACATTTGCAGGCAGAAAAACCCCTTTTCTGTGTTTAGTGATACGTCCAAACTTGTCCACAAGTGGCATAGAACTACACAAATCAGAAACCGCATGACTTGATAAATAACCCTTTGACAAAGAGTGGTATAAGAAATGAGCATAAGCAATGGCAAGCTTGCAGTTATTATTAATAGAACGGCAGAGAACTTGTGCAAAACTGTACACGTCCAGAGTACGAATATTAACATTTTTTGCTAGCAATTCCAACAAAGTATACATATGGGGTGATCGGTAGATGGCTTGTTGTGTGCTTTCTGGCATAAAAAACTGGTTTGTTGCAGATGCAAATACATTGTTCCAATTGATCAGCCAAGAACAAGGACAACCCTTGCTTGAGTCTACTAGTGCTACTTGCTTGGCACCATCACCATGCTGTTTGCATTCAGAAAGACTGGAAAAAGACAGAATCCCATCAGAAGCCATATACTTGATCAATGGAATAACATGAACTAACTTTGAAGGCCAAATTTTAGCAACAAACAGTAAAAGCTCAAGATAGATATCTTCTGATACTCCGTCCACAAGATTAGAATTCTGGATGCATTTTGCATACCAATCAATATTCACCGGTTTCACCCCTAAAAAGTTGAGTATGAGATCATACTCTCTTTTATCAAATGAAGAACTCAATATTTTCATCCCATCATGAGAAGATAGGTCAAGCAAGTACACTCCTTCCTGCCGGGCCTTCATCAAAATATTCCAAAATTTAGGTAGTAGCCTGCTAACTTCACGAGGCTTATAGAAGTGCTTCTGGTTTGTGAATGTCTCAATAGGTACAATTTTTTCTTCATACAGTCTTGCTGTGATATTCTGCCTCACGCGATTGAAGATCTCATAAGGAGAATTATGAATTGGAAGGAACTTGAACATATAAGGCAAGCTGGAAACAGGAGCTTCATCTGAACCAGTGACAAGTGTTTTGAATGCAGCTATAAATGCTGATGGAACATATTCAAGTATCCCTTGATTCCATTTATCATCAAAGAGAATCGTCTCCCTTGACGAGGCAAGAACAAAATCTGCTTGAATTATGAATGGAAAATTAGTTATCATCTCTGTAGGAAGAAATGCATAAATCCCCGGTAATCTATTATCCCTGCGTAGCCTCTCCTGATGTGGGAAGGCCAGTGATACAACACACTCTTCCACACCCATTCTCCTTTCCACCACATTTTTCAACTTGACAGGAAACTTTTGCTTCCACATGTAGTAACTGCATTCCTTTTGGTCATTACTATTTTGCCCCGCAGATAGATGGATTGTGTAAGACTCGGCATTCATGTTTTTCCTTGTCACAAAGTTTATCTCGCTTGAAATAGAGACAGCAGTTACAGTATTCTTTTTGGAGTTCTTGTTATCTTCTCTTACAGAAAGGTGTTTGATTTTAGAAAGGAACAACAAAACTTCCGGGTGAATGCTTGAGAGCTGCTGTTTAACAGGTTCGACTTTATCTGGCTTCAGAGGCAACACAATTGTTGTAGTTGGAAGAGAATCTTTACCAGCACCATATATCTTCTTTATGTCTGCAAGGGTTGGCTTCTCAACCCATTCAGGAACTACATATCCAATTCTGCAATGTGAACAAGGCCTCTCATTGAATCTTATATGATATCCTTTGCTAAAAATATAAGGCTGAGCAGTAACAAGAAACACACTCTTGAAACCAATTCCTGTAATTCAAAACATAGGAGAGATTATGTCAGAGATTTGTATTATCTTCTAATCTTCTTCAATTTGGCTACTATAATGGATATCCATAGTCAAGCATAATTTTATAATTTTTGCACAAGGAGTGCAACCAAAGAAGCACAGTTAAATCAGTCTTCCTTTCTTTCCTCTGATATAATAGCTGAAAATGTCCTCTTCACATAAAAGATAAATTGACATTGAAGTCATTCAAACAAACGAAATGTATATACTTACAATTTAGATAGTAAAATACCAACAACAATGAAAACATTAAACTATGGATATCTATTATAGTAACCAAAAGCACACAACACATTAAGAAACATTTAAAAATGAGAATGTCTTGTACCTTTCTCTCCTATGTAACCACTGCTCCTATTGTCTTTCTTTGTTGATCGCCCAACACTGCAGATGGACTCAATGTTTTTTGGAGAGAAACCCTGTTCATTATTGAAAATAAGTAACGTGGCTGGAGCACCAGTGCCAGTAATGTCATCATAAGTTATGACAAACTCTAATGTTGGACTCTCTCCATCAGTATAATGGTTGTCTTCAGCATTCTGTTGAAGTTGACAAGAAATTTGTGGTCATGAATATAAACAACTATAATTTAACAACATGATTGCATCATTCCAGATAGAGATAATGATAGTTATACAAATAAAATAAAGAGAACTACTGCTTTACATACTGTGTGTGCAGGTACTGTCATCTCAATCATGCATTGTATCTTAACAAAATAATAATAAAAGAATAAACATTTTCCTTACAGGTATAGCTCAACCTACACCAAAATTGAAGTAAAACTTTCACAAATTAATTTTAGGGTTAAAAATATATTTAGTTCCCATAATTATCTTAAATTTTGTTTTCACCACTTCTATCCACTTTTCAGTCCTACTATTAGCTCCTACTTGAATTTGGTGCAAAATTTTATACCGACATAGAAGCTATGGATATTTCGACACATTTTCCTGTTGCCAAATTAATTTCCTAAGTCAATCTCATAATCCTAATCATGTTTATATTATCCTTTTTAACATAGTGACTTGGATGCAGATATATTCAATAATCATGTTCTGACCTTAAGTTTTGCACCTCTTTTCTGATCAATTGTCCACTTAGGGCTTTGTGTAAGCCCTCACAATTTTGTCCTTAGTTTAAAGGTACCTCCATAGGTTGAAAAGTGTGGGTGTTAATACACTATACTTAGCCTCGATTCTAAATCAATGTAAGTCTTTTTGGTGCACCAAACCAGTAATCAATAACCCCAATCAAGACTAAAGAGCTAAAGGGTCTGTCATCCCTCGTGTGTGGCTTAGGCTCTTGATTCCAAGAGACGACGCCACTTTTCTGAGGTATTGTCTGCATTGTATCTTGACAAGCCCTTTCGATTTTGTTCTTAGTTAAAAGGTGCTTTTGTGGGTTTTGAAGTGTGAGTGTTTATAAACTATCTTTAGTCCCGAATCCAGATTTTCAAAAAATGTGAAACTTTTTTGTGTACGGCAACAAATCATATTTAGAATCCCTCTTGATCATGTAGTTTTATACAATTTGTAGAGACTAAAGAGTAAACACAAGGAGTAAAATCAAAGAATGTAAATATTATAGAAAATAAAAAAAATAAAAAAACTTTTTTTTTAAATAATATTATTTTTTAGGCGTAAATGATCTTGTGGTTTTTAGTTCATCCCTGAATATTAAAATCATTTCGGTTTTAGTCCATAAAGTTAAAATCCGAATCCACAGAAAAATTCGAAGAAAAATCAACCTACAGATTTTCCTATAGATTTTGACTTTAGGGACTAAAACCAAAATGATAGATTTAAGGACAAAAATAAAAAACACGCCAACTTACAGAGATCCAAAGATCATTTAAACCTAATGCTAACATGTGCTCTGACCTAACCGTTAGGGCACATGTTAAGAAACGCAATATAGAAAATTCATCTTAAAAGTCGTGCATTCAACGTTTTAGAAATCAAAATATTGTTTTATCAAGGCAAAATTTGTACTTTTGAGTTCCTTAACACGTTTCTTAATGAACATATTAGGAAGCAAGACCCTTTTGAGTACTATGAGGTTAAAGAGAAAAAGAAGAAAAAGTACTTGAATGAGTTCCATAAGAAAATGAACATCTTTAGCATAAAGTTCAGCGGAAAGATTCTTGACAGCATGATGAAGATCTTCTGTTAAAGGGTTAGGTTTCCCGCCAATAGAAAACTTAGTACTTCGTATCTCTTCAATGTGTTCTTTCGGAGTAGCCATTGATGATCTTCTTCTGTAATGAAGAACACACACGTTACATTACATTACAGAGTAAAAACTGAAAAGAGAAGAAGGAAGAAGAAACAAAAGTGGTTTACCTGACACTGAAACTGAAACTGAAATGAGACAAAGCATAGGGTGGAAAAGAAAACTCCTTCTCCGAGAAGGAAGGTTAAATACTCGCTTTTCTTTTTCCTTTTTTTTTTAATAAAAATAAAAATTATTGTACATTTACCTATAAATCCAAAATTTGTCTTTTTATTGTTTGACTAAAGTACTTAGACTTTTCTTTTTGACCAAAATTATGTATGTAGACTTGGAAAGTAAATAATTGAGATGATTATTTAATGGTTTATTATATAAGAAAAAATAGGATGAAAATGTGAGATTAAATGTTTGAAACGATGGTTCAGAAGTTCTAGTTTAACGGTAGAAAATAATGAAATTAAAGATAAAATGTTTATGATCGAAGTTTGATATTTGATCACTTCATTTTGTATGTGTGAGTTTATAATAACTATTATTTTGTCTGTGTATAAATTTTTCTTGAAATGACGGAATTGTTAAGTTGAAGACAAGGATTATGATTGTGGTTCGAAATTCAAATCACGATTTTTTTTTTTTACTTTGTGTTTGTTTTTAATAGTTTTTCATTTTGTCTACTATTTTGTTTTTACTTTGTGTTTGTTTTTAATAGTTTTTAACATATTTTTATCCTAGAACGTTGTGGTTGGTTCGTCTGCCCTTGCACAATGGGAGTGGTTATGGTGCATAAGCTTTTTCCTTATGCACCGTGTATAAGTAATGAAAATTGCTTAATGCATTCCTAGATTGCTTTGTACACCTCTCAGATTACTTAGCACACTCCTCAAATTTCTAGCTCACCCTCTAAAAATTTGAGGGGTGCGCTAAACAATTTAGGGGTAGGCTAGAAATTTGAGAGGTGCGCTAGAAATTTGAGGGGTACACTAAACAATCTAGAGTATTTATACACAGTGCATAAACATATGACTTATGTACCATAACTTGTGCCCTACACAATTATTGGGTTGTGCTGTGAAATATTTTATTGAGAACGAACTAATCTACAAATAAACCCAATAATTTATCCGATAGTTAAAACTATTTTTCAAAAATAAAAACCAACAATTTTTAGACGTTTTTTCTGTCATGACCACCAAAGACATTACTAGTTCTATTTATGCCAACTTGTCTAGGAATAAAGGAGTCCACCTCACTTCAAAACTCACTCCAGATTTATGAATTTTTGAAATCTCTCTTATCTCTTGATCTATATTTTTCTTTCCGTCCCTTCCAATTTTAGAGTGGTCATCGTGTCATATTCGAGTAGTCGTAGTACCATAGAGGGTGTAATTTTGACTGATTTTTTACAATGCATAGTATACAAACATCACGGTTGTTTGCCTGTTTTGCACAATTATTAAGCAGTACAGTGAAACGTCCTAAAGAGAGTAACCTATTATGCGCCTCAACACATTAATTTATTCAATGGGGGAAAATATATTTCAAAACCACTTTCAAAAAATGAAAAACAACATTTTATTCAAGGTTGAAATTGCATGAAATATCTTTTTAAGGAAAAATAACAAAACCAGAACTCATGTCATGTCCATCTCCCACCATGAACAATTTCCAAATCCACGCGATCCTTTGAAAATATTGGATTCAAAATACAAATAATTATACAAATAATTACAAAAGACCATTCATGGAAAAGTTCTAGCAGAACAACAGATGATGTTCAAGCACAAATAACATTAACAAGACAGGGAAAATATTCAGCAATAATAACTCATTCAGAAAATCATCAAACAGTCTTTGATGAGTGTCGATCATAATGGTGCCACTCATCAATGTTCCAAATAGCTCCAACACAGTGCCCATATAAACAAACATGCTCCAATCATCTGAGGTATGAGCATCTCCATGCTACCATTTCTTTTATTGAGCTAGCTAGCTTGAACTCGTAACTCTTCTACGTCTACAAAATAACTTAAATCAGTATCTTATAGCCATACATAAATCTTGGAATATATAATTTTCTTGAGTATAAGAAAAAAATGGCATACAAAGAGGAATATGCTCCAGAGATACATATGAGTGAGAGATCGTTCCCATTTTCTTTGGCCAAAAGAAATTATTTTTTAAGCATTCAAACAATGAGTATTCCCATGCTAAAATAACAAATTAAAAATTACCTTAAACTTGAACCCCGAGTAGGTGGTCAAGAGGTTTAATTTTTGGGTCTGCATACCGATAAAAGTCAATTAGGAGGAGGGAATCCATTTTATGTGATACACAGATCGCCCGACGGAGATTCTTTGAAGTCAACGCTAACTAATATTGGTGAAATCATCATCATACCTATACAATAAGTAACCAAAAATAAATAAACTAAAAAGCGTTTCAAGGTTTAAAATTTAAATAACGGAATCAATCTACTTTCAAAAATCAATCAAGAAAACTAAACAACAGAGACCAAAATTACTAGTAATTGTTTAAGATTGATATGAGTACCTTGCTGGGAAGTCCCAAAACGAATAATTTATGACTATGTTTGGGATGTGAGCAATTTTATACCAAATTGCACTTGTTTCTGTCTGATATTCTTCAACTAAGAGTGGAGAATCAATGATTTCTAAGGTATGTAAGTTGGTAAGACGAGACATTCCTTCTGGCAGCAAAGCCAACTTCGGGCAAAAGTCCGTCTTTATATGCTGAAGTAATGAGAAGTTGCATATCCAATCTGGTAATGCCTTTAGCTCAGGACAATGATTAAAGTAGAATATTTGGAGGGAAGGAAGATAATTGAGGTTATCTTTAAACCATATGTCAATTACTTGAAAATGTTGACTTGAAAGAGAACGAAACTCAAGATTCTGGAGAGAAGTTAGATTTTGCAACCAATCTTGTGGGACATTTTTCATATCCATAATGGTTTTATTAATTTGCAAGGATTTGAGCATGGAAAGAGGAGCGCAATCAATGGAGTATTGTGGCACTGATATATTTAGTGTTGCTTCAAATATCTCTACACTGGAGTTATTCAACGATAAGCTTTTAATGTTTGGAAAAGTAGGCATGCAAGTTAACATCCCACACTTTTCAACTGCTAATTTGGATAGACAAGGAAACTGAGGCAACAAGAGATGATGTGAAGCGTTATCATCTCCCATCCTCCTCCATCCCCTCAGCTTAAGACATTGGTAAAACTCTAGGCTCTCCAGAGATGGGAAGAATGATTCCTGACGAATAGGCTCTTCGTAATATATGTACTCCAAATCATTAAGGTACTTTATTTTAAGTGACTTAAGGAATGGAAGGCGTTCGACTGGTGGGATATATCGGAAAGCTTGGCAGTAAATAAGAGATATTTCAATAATATTTGTGAGTGGAGATAGCCATTTGGAAAAAATCACACCCTTCTGCTGTTGTATACTCAATTTTCCACCAAATGTAAATGGTGGCTCGTCTTTGAAGGTCCAACTCCAAGTATTAATCCCAAGGTGTCTCAAATTGATTAATTTTGAGACAACTTTTGTAGAAAGTACAACTTCATTATCCAATCCCAATGAAACTTTTATTGTTTGTAAACAAACAAGATTTCCTATAGATTTGGAAAGACTTTCTAGTCCATCACACTCGAACAAGTGAAGATATCTTAAATGCTTCAATTTTCTAATGTAATCAAATAGCTTGCTCAAAGACAAATGTTTCAGCTTCAAGACACGCAAGTATTTAAAAGTTGAAATAACTGTCAATTCCTCTTCATCCAATATCTGTTTTCCATAGGGAGTAAACATAATCAAAGTTCGCAGCCTACTAGTATCTAACGATTCCAACAAACAAATTGCTTCCAATTCCACTGATACATGCACAGGTTTTCCTTGATATCTTTTTGTCTTACTATTCAAGTAACAACAATCATTGCCAGCTACTTGTGTTGCAAGATCGTGCATTAAATCGTGCATTTTAAAACATTCTATTTCACCATCTTTATTCATTTTTGCATCTTGGAAGAATGATTTCATCAAGAAAATACTAATGAATTGGTTACCAACATCTTCCATGTGTTGCCCTTCAACTGAACAGTCAACATAACCTTGTGCCATCCACATTTGAATCAACTCATCCTTCTCAAATTCCCAATCCTTAGGATATAAAGAGCAATAAGCAAAACATTGTCTTTGTTGAGGTGATAAGTTATGGTAACTCAGTTTTAGGACCGGTAATATGCTATCTTTATCATCACACAATGTCCAAAAATCACCTCGTAAGACATCAATCCATTCCTTTTCTTCACTTTTACTCTGTAATATGCCTCCCAATGATCTAATTGCTAATGGAACTCCTTTGCACTTTTCTGCTATCTTCTTACCAACTGATTCAATAGTTTGATTCACTCCAATATCATCATCCCCAAATGCAATCTTCTTCAATAAACTCCAAGATTCTTCTGGAATCAAACCACTCAGAACAAAGGGGACACTTGCACCCATAGTTTGTGCCACAATTATACTACGAGTTGTCACTACAACCTTACTCCCTTGACCACCACACATCAAATAAGTTCTCAATTGAGCCCATTTTTCATAACTCTCGTTCCAAACGTCATCTAGAACTAACAAGTATCTCTTATCAGTTAAATTGTGACGTAACATATTTTGCAAGTTGTCCAATGACAATGTATCATCAATTTTATTCTCGGTTAGTGACTCCAACATGTTCTTAACAATAGTTTTGACATCAAAGTTTTCGGAGACACATACCCACATTCTCTTTTCAAACAAACTTTTCACTTCTCTATCATTGTATACCAATTGAGCAAGAGCTGTCTTTCCCAAACCACCAATCCCAACAATAGCAGCCAAGGAGACAATATGATTTTCATGTGATTGCCTCAACAAGCTTATAATCTTGTTTTTGTCATCTTCTCTTCCAATGATTTCTGATTCTAACACATAAGAACTAGTTTCCCTCCTTACACTGTTAGCTTGCTGAACCACCACAACGTTTGAGTTTAGATTCAACCCAGACATATCTTTCACCACATCATCAAACTTTTTTTGTAATTTTTCAATCTCATGAGCCATTTTACGGCGAAAAGCAATTCTATTTGGAGATAGGGAATGAAGTATCTTGTTTACTTTGTTTCGATGAGGTTCATCCCTTTGACGTATCATATCTTGAATAACAAATTCATCTAGCAAATCATCTACAGGATGAAGCACATCTTTGAGCCTTCTCACCCAGTTTTGCACAGCCAAATTTTCTGCTTCTTGTTTCTTGTCAGCATCAAGTAGAACAGCTCTAATAGATTCAACTGTATTCTTAAGTCTTTCCAGTTCATCCATAACACCATTAATCCGTCCAAATTCATGTAAGGCAGCAGAAGCAAACCTGACAATAGAAAATTTTCAGCATATATACCAACAGAACTAACTGTTTTCATGGTAAGGAATATAAAAAGGGTTGAAAATGAAGTAATAACCTGTTAATGAGGCTAGTAGCAACACCATATGGAATTTTCTCAACCATTCTTCAAATAATGAAAAAAAATATAAGAAAGCAGATGAATCAAGAGCAAAATTGAAAAAGTTACCGAGATTGGTGATGGCAATGAATGGAGCAAGGAAATGGACAATAATATCATATACATAATAATATTATGAAAAAATTACAATTGATACCACATGGTGACTCACATGATGGCTACGCATTACTTGCAATTATATTCAATATTTTAATGGGTTTTCTTTTGACAATTTGAGACAAGCTTGTTAGACTTATTGGAAGTGGTATAATAAACTAAATCACATAGCCACTGGCAGTTAGGCTCTCTCCATTTGTTTTCTCCATTTCTCTTCTCCATTATTATACTTTTGACGAGTTTGATTGGACCCACCAAACGTCACATTATTGCATTTATATCGCCAAAACTTTAGTAATGGCAAAAATAGAGAGGATCTTGATTCGGCCAATTCATAAATGCCCACCAACATCATCTCCAAATCAGAATGAAGGTGCCTTTTTGACCTTAGTAAAGGTGCCCTTTTGACCTTGTGTTGCAAGTTTTAACAGGTCAGAATGAAGTTTAAAGTTCTTGTTTATATAACAAACATAAGAAAGTATGAACAAGGTTGAAATTGCATGAAATACTTCTTTAAGCTAAAACTCATCACATCTTTTTAAAAGTTGTATTCAAAATTCACAATGGAATAAACCTTTGCTGAAGAAAAGAAAAGGAGAAAAAAGATGTAGATTCAAACATAATAATCAACCAATACAACAACTTCTTACTTATGATTCAACAATAGAGTTTCAATAAAATACCATTAAATTACATTACTCCAAAAATCAGCACAGCACTAACAGTAACACCCCATTATTCTTCCATGACTACTTTTACAACAACTGCATCAGTGCAATATTTATCAACAAGCAAAACACCTGCTGACACATAATAAACAATCAGGATAGTATTAGTAGTTGCATATTGTAATCTAAAGAAACATGAGACATAATATATCAGTGTGTGTAATATATCATTTTTTCTTTTATTATAGTTTAAATTTAAAAAGTGGATGACATACATATGAAATTAAGAAAATCAAACAAAAGAAACCAAATAAAATTATCAGTGATTTTAAGAAGACGTGGTTACGTACCTTCAATATCATTTTAAGATTATGTTTGGAATGTGACCAATTTTGGACCATGTTGCACTTGTTTGTGTCTTACATTCTTCTATTAAGAGTGGACATCCAACGATTTGTAGGGTCTGTAATTTGACAAGGCGAAGCATTCCTTCAGGCAGGGAAGCTATACTGTCGCAGTAATCAATGGTGATTTGCTGAAGTGAGGAGAGTTTAAAAATCCAATCTGGCAATGTCTTTAGATCTGAACAAAATGAAATCTCAATTTTTTGGAGGGAAGGAAGATAGTTGAAGTCTTCCTTAAACCAAGTTCCAATTTCCAGATATGTTTGATTTGGAAGATTCATAAAACTAAGACGCTCGAGAGAAGTTAGATTTTGCACCCAATTTTCTGGGAATTTTTTCACATCCAGATCAACTCCTTCTATGAACAATTGTTTTAGCTTGGAAAGAGGAAGGAATTCAGTTGAGCTTATCATGTTTAATGTTGCTTCCAATGTCTTCATATTGGAATCTATGAATTTCAATGTATTGTCAAGGTTTGGAAAAGAAGGCATGCGAGTCAACATTGGACATCGAAAGATTGATAAATAAGAAAGACATTGAGGAAATGGAGAGATAGAGAGATTATGTGATTGTGAACAGTTATCACTCATCCTCCACCATCCCCTCAAATGATTGCAATACCTTAAATCGAGACTTTCTAAAGATGGGAAGAATGTTTCGGACAAAAGAGATTCCTCGTAATATATGTATTCAAGTTCATCAAGGCCAAATATATAGATAGACTTAAGGAATGGAAGACGTTCCATAGGTGGGAGATACTTCAAACCTTTACAATAACTGAGAGAAATTTTAACAATATTTGCAAGTGGAGAAATCCAATTTGAAAAAATTACACCTTTGTATCGCTCTGCAGATATTTTCGCTTTATAAATTAAGAGATCCCTCAAATTGATTAACTTTGACAAAACTTTTGTAGAAATTTCAACCTCTTCACATGCGTACAATTCTAGTTTTTGCAAGCAAACAAGATTGTTTATTGTTTTGGAGATACATCCCAATCCATTACAGACATGTAAGCTAAGATATCTTAAATGCTTCAGTTTTGCAAATGATTTACACAGCTTACTCAAAGAACAACGTGAAAGCTTCAAGACACGTAAGTATTTCAATTCAGAAATAAGAAACAATTCATTCTCATTGATACTCTCTGAAAATGAATGCTTTGACAACGAAATTAAAGTTCTCATCTTGCTTGCATCCACCGACTGCAACAAACCAACAGAATCGCCTTCCAACATTACATGTATGGGACTTCCTAAAAGTCTTTTTGTCCCACTATCCAAATAAAAACAATCATTTCCAGATACTTGCATGGCTAGATCATGTATTAAATCATGCATTTTGAAACTATATATATCACCACCATCCTTAGATTTAGCATCTTGGAAAAATGACTTCATCAACAAAATATTCACAAATTGGTTGCCGACAATTGAGCATTCAACATAACCTTGTGCCATCCACATTCGAATCAATTCATCCTTCTTTATCTTCCAATCCTTAGGATATAAAGCGCAATAACCAAAGCATTGTCGCAGTTGAGGCGAAAAGTTTTGGTAACTCAGTTTCAAAACTGGCATGATGCTTTCTTCATCTTTACATAATTTCCAAAAGTCACCTTGTAAAACATCAATCCATTCCATTTCTTCACTCTTACCCTGTAATAGGCCTCCGAGTGTTCTGATTGCTAGTGGAACTCCAATGCACTTTTCTGCTATCTTTTTGCCAATTAATTCAAGAGTTCGGTTCACCCCTTTGGACTCATCTCCATATGTAATGATATTCTTAAACAAATGCCAAGATTCTTTTGGAGCCAAACCATTCAAAGTGTATGCATCACGCACACCCATTGTTTGTGTCACACTTTTACTACGAGTTGTCACTATAACCTTACTGTCTTGAGCACCACACATCAAATAAGTCCTCAACTGAGCCCATTTTTCATAACTCTCATTCCAAACATCATCCAGAACTAACAAGTATCTCTTATCAGTTAAATTGTGACGTAACATATTTTGCAAGTTGTCCAATGACAATGTATCATCAATTTTATTCTTGGTTAGTGACTCCAACATGTTCTTAACAATAGTTTTGACATCAAAGTTATCAGAGACACATACCCACATACTCCTTTCAAAAAACATTGTTACTTGACTATCGTTGTATACCAACTGAGCAAGAGCTGTCTTTCCCAAACCACCAATCCCAACAATAGCAACCACAGAGACATTCTGATTTCCATGTGGCTGTCTCAACAATCTTATAACCTCTTTTTTATCATCTTCTCTTCCAATGATATCTGATTCTAACACGTAAGAACAAGTTTCCCTCCTCATGTTGCTACTTTGTTCAAACATCACAACATTTGGGTTTAGATTCAACCCAGACATATCTTTCACCACATCATTAAATGTTTTTTGTATATTTTCAATCTCATAAGCCATTTTACGGCGAAAATAAATTCTGTTTGGAGATAAGGAAACAAGTACCTTAGTCACTTTGTACTTAGGAGTTTCATCCATTTTGTGTTTGATATCTTCAATAACAAATTCATCTAACAAGTTATCAGCAGGATGAAGCACATCATCTTTGAGTCTTCTTATCCAGTTTTGTACAGCATGATTTTGTTGCTGTTTCTCCTCGGCATCAAGAAGAACAGCTCTGACAGATTCAACGGTATTCTTAAGCCTTTGTAGTTCATCCATAACACCATAAATCCGTCCAAATTCACGAAAGGTTGCAGAAGCCAACCTGCGAAAATAATAAAATTTTCAGAATACAAGCTAAGCCTAGGTGTGATGATATTATAATGGAAAAAAAGAAGTAATAAGTAAAGGATTGAGAGAAGTTGTTCATGATCATCACCTGTGAATGAGGTTTGAAGCAACGCCATATGGAATTTGCTCAGCCATAGCTAGTTTGTTCAAATGATATTTCAGAAAGAACAGTGACAGCAGATTGAAGAAAAGGAAAATTGCAAAGTCAATAACTTTGGTAATAGCAATGAATGAATAACTTTGGTAAAATCATCAGTATGTTTGTATGGAACAAGGGAAGGGACAAAACATGTCTACAAAAACAGCAACACAATGCTAAGTTATTATCTAAATCTAAATAAATACATTACTAAGTAAATTCCAAATCTCTCTTTTATTATTTTATTTTGGACAGGGAAAACTCACATATGAAAGTGAGAAAGTTTTGCATGGTCACCATAATTAAATAGTGTGATAATTCTTAAGGTATGCTGCTATATTGATACTAAATAAACTAGACTATTATTCTAAGTTGGAATCCAATTTCTCACTTTTCACAAAATTGTAAGTTATTAACTAAATAAGAGTGTTAATTGAATTCACATTGAAAATTGATGTTAATTTTAGTACTAACCTATTCACACACTAGCAGGTCCTTTTGGGCTTTGGCCATACATTTTGGAACAATAAGATTGTTGAATGATAAAAGATCAAGAGGAGATTCAATATAGGAAGAACACAATACACATCAGTTACTTGCAGCACAAGAAATCGAGCCTCTAGTTCATAATTCAGTTCTAACTGATTCCCATGTTTCAAGGAAAGTTTGTGGAATCCTGCACGTATATCCCTATATGGATATGAATTTTTTTATTATTCATCCAAAAGTAGTGAAATTTTGATAACATTTTCCCATTCTTCTCAAAGTAATAAAATGTGCTGTCTAGCTTGTAATGTGTATAATAGTCATATACACATAAATTATATTACAAACTTTTCTTAATACATGTAAAAAATGTCATAGAGTCTTACAAATAGGGACATAAACAAAAAATGCAAGTGAAATTTCTTATGAAGCTAGGATTTAGACTAAGATTTCTTTAAAGTGCATCACACACAAACCATTAAAAATGTAAAGCCTTAGATTACAATGTACAACAACTTCTTACTTATGATTACAAACAACAGAGTTTGAATAAAATACCATTCCATTACATTACACAAGAAATCACAACAGCATCAACACCCTATTATAATTCTTACATGACTTTATCATACAGTTCATCACTATTCCATTTTTCCTCAGCCATAGTCCACCCTTCAGCAATTGCATCAGTGCAATATTTATCAATAGACAATGCGCTTGCGGACAGATAGTTACCTAAAAATCGGTGAACAACATTATTAAAATTCAATGAGTTTCAGAGAAACTTCAGGATCTTAGTAGAAAATATTAAAAAATTAGTCTTCGTGTTTTTTTTTTATAATAAGGAACGGAGGTAGTATTATTTATTAACAATGTGAAATTAAAATAACGATTAGGTAAGTAATTGCCGAGTCCATGACATGTTCACAAAACAGTAACACACTTCTAATAATTGTCTATATTTTAACTCTAGTCAATATTTCCACGAAACTTCATGGAATGATTCTAAATTTTTATTTATACAGAGACCATAATTTTTGTTATTTTTATATACATACATATACCAAGTCTCTCCTTTATTATTTTATTTTGGAGAGGGAAGACTCACACATAAAAGCAAGAGGGATCATTGTTTAGGCATTTGATTCAGAATCAGTTGTGTTGATATACATAACAGATCCCAATTGTCTCCTGTTGCCAGAGGACTTCTTCACAAAATTGGATTAAAAATACAAAATTATTATACATAACATCAATCATCTACTTATATATGTTCAAGCACAATAACATTAACAGGACAAGGAAAATATTCACTAAAACTGCCTTCACGCGATCAGGCATCTCTATCCTTTTAGGCCAAGCTGCGCTTGTTTTTGTCTGACATTCCTCAGTTAAGAGCAGACATTCAATGATTTCTAAGGTTCGTAAGTTGGTAAGACGAGGCATTCCTTCAGGCAGCAATGCTAAATATCTGCAACTGATTATCTGGATATGCTGAAGTGGTGAGAAGTTGCAATCCAATTCGGCAATGCATTTATGTGATAACAACAACCAAAGATGATCTTTGGAGGGAAGGAAGATAATTGAGGTTATCTTCAAACCATTTTTCAATTACTTGAAAATGTTGACTTGAAAGAGAGTAAATCTCAAGATTCTTGAGAGAAGTAAGATTTTGCAGCCAATCTTTTGGGTTGTGTTTCAAATCCATAATGGTTTAATTAATTATCAAGGATTTGAGCAAGGAAAGAGGAGGAGTGAAATCAATGGAGTATTGTGACACTGCTGTACTTAGTGTTGCTTCCAATATCTCTGCACTGCAAGTCAACATCAGATAACCTCTAACTGTCAATTTAGAAAGACAAGGAAACTGAGGTAACAAGAGATGATGTGAAGAGTTAATATCATTGAAATCATCTCCAAAGAAAAAGGTGTAGAAATCTCTTATTAGAAGGACTGTCCATTTTATTAGTAGTGTATATAAGGCAAAGAGGGGACCCTTGGATGTGCTCTCCACTCTCCAGGGGTATCCAATTTTGTAAATGAAGTAAAATCCACTGAGTTTTGACCATCACACGTACGCCATCATTCGGTCGGACTCAGACTGTTTTATTCTGGAACGTCGCGGTTGTTCGTTTGCCTTGTACAATTATTGAGTTGTGGTATGAAATATTTTAAAGAGAGTGATCAATGATTTATTCAATGACTAAACATATTTTTCAAAACAACAATTTTAATATGTTTCTTCAATCATGACCACCAAAGAGTACCAATGATTACAATAAACCGTGTAAATTTGAGGGAAGACATTTTAAGAGACTAAATCAAAATAAGAAACATACAAAGTAACCTTTGAGAGACTAAATCAAAATTCAAGATGTGAGAATCCTGATTCATTAAAAATCTTACATAAATAAAACCCAATAGAATAAACCCTTGATAAAGGAAAAAAAAAAAAACAGAAATAAGATCATGATTCAAACATAATCAAACCAATACAACAACTTCTTACTTATGATTCCATAATAACAGAGTTTCAATAAAATTACATTACACCAAAAATCAGCACAGCACTAACAGTAACACCCCATTATTCTTCCATGACTACTTTATCTGACAGTTCTTCATCAATATTCCATTTTTCCTCATCTGTAGTCCACCCTTCAACAATTGATACATAGGAATTAGGAAATTAACCTAGCTAAGATGTATTTTATTAGTTAAAACTTAAATGCAAAATAACAAACATTTCCAAATTAAAAGGATGATAATGCATGTTTTGAGGTTCAAAACAAATTCAATCTATCAGCCCAATGCTACATTTCCAAACAACAGAAACCAAATAACTTTGTTTCAAAAAAAGAAGAAACCAAATAAATTTAGTAGTGATTTTAAGAAGACTTGAGTACCTTCAATATCATTCTAAGATGATGTTTGGAATGTGAGCAATGTTGGGCCATGTTGCACTTGTTTGTGTCTTACATTCTTCAACTAAGAGTGAACATCCAACGATTTGTAGGGTCTGTAATTTGGCAAGGAGATGCATTCCTTCAGGCAGGGAAGTTATATTGCGGCAGTAGTTAATGGTGATATGCTGAAGTGAGGAGAGTTTAAAAATCCAATCTGGCAATGTCTTTAGATCTGAACTATATGAAATCTCAATTTTTCGGAGGGAAGGAAGATAGTTGAAGTCTTCCTTAAACCAAGTTCCAATTTCCAGATATGTTTGATTTGGAAGCCTACTAAAAGATAGACTCTCAAGAGAAGTTAGATTTTCCACCCAATTTTCTGGCAATTTTTTCACATACAGATCAACTTTGTCAAGGAACAAGTGTTTTAGCTTGGAAAGAGGAGGGGATTCAACTGAACTTATAATGTTTAATGTTGTTTCCAATGTCTTCATATTGGAATATTTGAATTCCAATGTATTGTCAAGGTTTGGAAAAGAAGGCATGCGAGTCAACATTGGACATCCAAGGATTAATAAATAAGAAAGACATTGAGGAAATGAGAGATTATGTGACTGTGAAAAGTTACCATCATCATTGACATCATCACTCATCCACCACCATCCCCTCAATTTATTGCAATCCCATAAACCGAGACTTTCTAAAGATGGAAAGAATGTTTCAGACAAAATCGATTCCTCATAATATATGTATTCCAGTTCATCAAGGTCATTTATATAGATAGACTTAAGAAATGGAAGACGTTCCATCGGTGGGAGATACTTCAAACCTTTACAATTACTGAGAGAGATTTTAACAATATTTGCAAGTGGAGAAATCCAATTTGAAAAAATTACACCCTTGTATCGCTCTCCCATTCCCATTTTTTTAAATCCAAATGTTGTATTCTTCTCTTCAAAGACTTTTGCTTTATATATATAAAGACGCTTCAAATTGATTAACTTTGAGATATGTTTTGTAGAAATTTCAACTTCTTCACATTTGCGCAGTTTTAGAGTTTGCAAGCAAACAAGATTGCTTATGGATTTGGAAATACTTCCCAATCCTTCACATTCATATAAGCTAAAATATCTTAAATGCTTCAAGTTTACAAATGAATTAGACAACTTACTTAGAGAACATTTTGTAAGGTCCAAGACACGCAAGTATTTGAATTTTGAAATAACAAACAATGTGTTCTCATTCAATCTCTTTGAACTACTATGCAACAAAATCAAAGTTCGCATCTTGCTTGTATCCACCGACTCTAACAAACCAATAGCATCACTATCCAACATTACATGCACGGGACTTCCTACAAGTCTTTTTGTCCAACTATCCAAGTAACAACAATCATTTCCGGCTACTTGCATTGCTAGATCATGTATTAAATCATGCATTTTGAAACTAATTATTTCACCATCTACATCAGATTTAGCATCTTGAAAAAAAGACTTCGTCAACAAAATATTCACTAATTGGTTAGCGACAGTTGAGCATTCAACATAACCTTGTGCCATCCACAATTGAATCAATTCATCCTTTTGTATCTTCTGGTCCTTAGGATATAAAGCGCAATAGGAAAAGCATTGTCGCAGTTGAGGCGACAAGTTTTGGTAACTCAGTTTTAACACTGGCATGATGCTTTCTTCATCTTCGCATAATTTCCAAAAGTGGCCTTGTAAAACATCAACCCATCTCCTTTCTTCACTTTCACCTTGTAATAGGCCTCCGAGGGTTCTGTTTGCTAGAGGAACTCCAACACACTTTTCTGCTATCTTCTTGCCAATTAGTTCAAGAGTTTGGTTCACTCTTTTGGACTCATCTCCATATGTTATGATGTTCTTCAACAAACACCAAGATTGTTCTGGAGCCAAACCATTCAAAGTATAGGGATCACTTACACCCATTGTCTGTGCCACAATTTTACTACGAGTTGTCACTTTAACCTTACTGTCTTGAGCACCACACATCAAGTAAGTTCTCAATTGAGCCCATTTTTCATAACTCTCATTCCAAATGTCATCAAGGACTAACAAGTACCTCTTACCAGCTAGGTTTTCACGAAGCATATTTTGTAGGTTTTCTAATGTTAACTTATCATCTATCTTTCTATTGGTTAATAACTCCAACATTTTCTTAACAATAGTTTTGACATCAAAGTTATCAGAGACACATACCCACATACTCTTTTCAAAAAACTCTGTTACTTCACTATCATTGTACACCAATTGAGCAAGAGCTGTCTTTCCCAAACCACCAATCCCAACAATAGCAACCACAGAGACATTCTGATTTCCATTTGGTTGCCTCAACAAGCTTACAACCTGTTTTTTATCATCTTCTCTTCCAATGATATCTGATTCTAACACATAAGAACAAGTTTCCCTCCTCGTGTTGTCACTTTGTTCAAACACCACGGCATTTGGGTTTAAATTCAACATAGACATATCTTTCACCACGTCATTAAGCTTGTTTTGTATATTTTCAATCTCATGAGCCATTTTACGGCGAAAAGCAATTCTGTTTGGAGAGAATGAATGAAGTACCTGTGTCACTTTGTTCTTAGGAGGTTGGTCCATTTTGTGTCTCATATCTTCAATAAGAAAGTCATCAAGCAAATCATCAGCAGGATGAAGCACATCATGTTTGAGTCTTCTTATCCAGATTTGCACAGCATGACTTTTATCTTGTTTCTCCTCGGCATCAAGGAGAACAGCTCTTATGGATTCAACTGTACTCTTAAGCTTTTCAAGTTCATCCATAACACCATAAATCCGTCCAAATTCACGAAAGGCTGCAGAAGCCAACCTGTGACATGAAAATAATAAAATTTTGAGTATACAAGGTGTGATAATTTATAATTGAAAGAAAGAAGCATTCAATAAATAAAGGATTGAGAGGAGTTGTTCATCATCATCACCTGTCTATGAGGTTTGAAGCAACACCATATGGAATTTGCTCAGCCATAGCTAGTTTGTTTTGTTCAAATGATAATTCAGAAAGAACGCTGACAGTAGGTTGAAGAAAATGAAAAGTGTAAAGTAAAGTAAATGTGTTTGTAATAGTAGTAGCAAACAGCAATGAATGAATGAATGAATGAATGAATGAATGAATGAATGAATGAATGAATAGAGTAAAACCATGGTGGATTTCCTAATCATGCCTTAAATTTTCAAGTGCTTTAAGTTATATGATTATGTGGGAGTACTTTAGTAGCTCAGAATTTGTATAATTAATTAATTAATATAGAACAAAGCCAAAACATGTCCATTTTCTTTCAAAGCCAAAATATTAAATATATTGTTTCATTACTTTAATTATTCTAGTTACTAATGATTTTCTTTATTTTTTCCTTTGTCAATGTCAATTCTTCCTTTCGGTGACCTTTCTTTATACATACTTTTCAAAAAGATGGAAAGTATCAATTTCCACTAGTGGATTGCTTTGGATTCAAGTTAGTTAGAGAAGAACAACCTCAATGATTTACCATAATAAATTCATAATATGTTGCTAATGTCCCACATATTTATTTATTTTTTCTTTCACAGCTGTTCTATTCCACCTGTGATTTGTTTCTTTGGACCAATCCAATACCTATAATGAGAACCTGCAAATTAAAGTCTTAATTGGTGAAACTGATTATGTACTAATATAGCTGCAAAAGTTTGTTTAATTTTTGAAACTGTTATGTGGACTTTAATTCACAGATTGTATTTATTCCTTAATGTATTGACAAATCAAAGATACAAAGGAAAAGGATGACTCCCGGACTTATCAGTAATTTTAAGACTTCTTGGTGAAGAAAGAGGCCTTTTCAGATTATTTTTAGTCTATGACTCATTAACCTCGCGCATCAGCAAGAAGCGGTGCACATGTATTAGTGCTGCAGGAAGCCTACATTCTGTCTCATGCGTGGGGCGCATAAGTTATCAGTCATAAATCATAATCTGGCAAGTATCAATGGTACACGAATGGGGCGCATCAATCTAAAATGCGGAATTTCACTATAAGGAAAAATACCAAATTAGTGAAAGTGATCTGATTCTGAATTTTTATTATAAACTTGAAGAGTTGAAGCATTTATGAAGGTTGAAGAACTAGGATTCATCTCTATAAAGTAAGATTGAAAAGTAAAATTCATCTTAATTTTATATAGACTCTTCTTAACTCTCTTGCAATGTTTGTAATTGTGTTATTCTGAGTTACTAAACTCTTAGATTAGAATAGTAGATGAATCTCTTTAGATATTTTTTATTTACTTATTTATAATAGAATCTCTTTAGATCTACTTAAACTATGTGATGAATGAGTTTACTCATTTTCAACTAAAAGTCTAGAATTATTAGATTATAGCTTATGTTTAATGCTTTCATATTTTGCCCATTTATGCATTGAACTTAAGAAGTATTATTATATTGTACTACTAACTTATTACAAGATCAAGGATAATTGTTCATTAGATTAGATGATGACTTTAGACATGTTGAATCATATTAGGGTGTTGTGGTATAGAAAATGAGTTTTAAGCCAAGATGTTGGTCTTAGCCAATTTATTGCACAAGGTAAATCTTAGCACCAAGCAGTGAAAAAGAAAGGATTTCAAAGTCCTAATCACTTTTTTTAATCATCATTTGCTTTGAATTATTTTACTTTTCGATTTGGAAAAACCAAAAGCTTATATGCAAACCCCCTATTTTACTAGTTTTTCTTAATACGCGTTAAAAAATGTGTATAATAGTCATATACACAAATTATATTACCAGCTTTTCTTAATACACATAAAAAAACATAGATTCTTACAAATACGGAAATAAAGAAAAAAATGCAATTTATTTGATTTCAATCAAAGTGCATCCATCACACACAAACCATTAAAATGTACTGTAAAGCCTAAAATAACAGTGTACAACAACTTCTTGCTTATGATTACAACAACAGAGTTTGAATAAAATACCATTCCATTACATTACACCAGAAATTACAACAGCATCAACACCCTATTATTCTTACATGACTTTATCAGACAGTTCATCACTATTCCGTTTTTCCTCAACCATAGTCCACCCTTCAACAATTGCATCAGTGCAATATTTATCAGCGCCGAATATGTTTGGGATGTGAGCAATTCTGGACCATGTTGTACTTGTTTCTGTCTTACATTCTTCAATTAACTTGGGACAATCAACGATTTCTAGAGTATGTAATTTGGCAAGGCAAAGCATTCCTTCGGGTAGGGAAGCTAAACTGTTGCAGTAGTAAATGGTGATATGCTGAAGTGAGGAGAGTTTAAAAATCCAATCTGGCAATGTCTTTAGATCTGAAATTGCTGTAATATAAAGTTTTTGGAGGGAAGGAAGATAGTTGAAGTCTTCCTTAAACCAAATTCCAATTTCCTCAAATGTTTGATTTGGAAGGCTGATAAAAACTAGAATGTCAAGAGAAGTTAGATTTTGCAGCCAATTTTCTGGGAATTTTTTCACATCCAGATCAATGTCGTCAAGGATCAAGTGTTTTAGCTTCGAAAGAGGAGGGAATTCAATTGAGCTTATCATGTTTATTGTTGCTTCCAATGTCTTCATATTGCTGTTTCGGAATATCAATCTATTATCAAGGTTTGGAAAAGAAGGCATATGAGTCAACATGGGACATCCAGAGTTTGATAAATAAGAAAGCCGTGGAGGAAATGAGAGATTATGTGACTGTGAAAAGTTACCATCATCATTGACATCATCACTCTCCCTCCTCCATCCCCTCAAATGATTGCAATACCTTAAATCGAGACTTTCTAAAGATGGAAAGAATGTTTCAGACAAAATCGATTCCTCATAATATATGTATTCAAGTTCATCAAGGTCATTTATATAGATAGACTTAAGGAGTGGAAGACTTTCCATTGGTGGGAGATACTTCAAACCTTTACAATAACTGAGAGAGATTTTAACAATATTTGCAAGTGGAGAAATCCAATTTGAAAACTTTACACCCTTGTATCTCTCACCCATGCCCAATTTTCTAAATTCAAATGATGTCTTCTTCTCTTCACAGAATTTTGCACTTTCAATACATAGATCCCTCAAATTCATTAACTTTGACAAATCTTTCGTAGAAATTTCAACTTGGTCACATGCCTCCAATACTAGTTTTTGCAAGCAAACAAGATTGCTTATGGATTTGGAGATACTTCCCAGTCCTTCACATTCACATAAGCTAAAATATCTTAAATGCTTCCAGTTTGCAAATGAATTAGACAACTTACTTAAAGAACATTTTGAAAGCTTCAAGACTCGCAAGTATTTGAATTTTGAAATAACAAACAATGCGTTCTCATTCAATCTCTTTGAACTGTCATACAACAAACTCAAAGTTCGCATCTTGCTTGTATCCACCGACTCCAACAAACCAATAGCATCACTTTCTAACATTACATGCACTGGACTTCCTACAAGTATTTTTGTCCCACTGTCCAAGTAACAACAATCATTTCCAGATACTTGCATTGCTAGATCATGTATTAAATCATGCATTTTGAAACAATATATATCACCATCTTCATAAGAAGCATCTTGAAAAAATGACTTCGTCAACAAAATATTCACGACTTGGTTGCCGACAATTGCACATTCAATATAACCTTGTGCCATCCACAGTTGAATCAATTCATCCTTATATATCTTCCAATCCTTAGGATACAAAGCGCAATAAGAAAAGCATTGTCGCAGTTGAGGCGACAAGTTTTGGTAACTCAGTTTTAACACTGGCATGATGCTTTCTTCATCTTCACATAATTTCCAAAAGTTGTCTTGTAAAACATCAACCCATTCTCTTTCTTCACTTTTTCCTTGTAACAAGCCTCCGAGTGTTCTGATTGCTAGTGGAACTCCAACACACTTTTCTGCTATCTTCTTGCCAATTAATTCAAGATTTTGGTTCACTCTTTTGGACTCATCTCCATATGTTATGATGTTCTTCAACAAGTGCCAAGATTGTTCTTTAGTCAAACCATTCAAAGTATAGGGATCGCTTACACCCATTGTTCCTGCCACCTTTTTAGTACGGGTTGTCACTACAATCTTACTGTCTTGAGCACCACACATCAAGTAAGTCCTCAAATGAGCCCATTTTTCATAACTCTCGTTCCAAATGTCATCAAGGACTAACAAGTATCTCTTACCAGCTAGGTTTTCACGAAGCATATATTGCAAGTTGTCCAATGACAACATATCATCAACTTTCTTCCTTGTTAGTGACTCCAACATTTTCTTAACAATAGTTTTGACATCAAAGTTATCAGAGACACAAACCCACATGCTCTTTTCAAAAAACTTTGTTACTTCACTATCATTGTAAACCAACTGAGCAAGAGCTGTCTTTCCCAAACCACCAATTCCAACAATAGCAACCACAGAGACATTCTGATTTCCATTTGGTTCCCTCAACAAGCTTACAACCTGTTTTTTATCATCTTCTCTTCCAATGATATCTGATTCTAACACATAAGAACAAGTTTCCCTCCTCATGTTGTCACTTTGGTCAAACACCACGACATTTGGGTTTAGATTCAACATAGACATATCTTTCACCACGTCATTAAGCTTTTTTTGTATATTTTCAATCTCATGAGCCATTTTACGGCGAAAAGCAATTCTGTTTGGAGAGAATGAATGAAGTACCTTTGTAGCTTTATTCTGATGAGTTTCATCCATTTTGTGTTTCATATCTTCAATAAGAAATTCATCTAGCAAATCATCAGCAGGATGAAGCACATCATGTTTGAGTCTTCTTATCCAGATTTGCACAGCATGACTTTTCTGTTGTTTCTCTTCAGCATCAAGAAGAACAGCTCTGATGGATTCAACAGTACTCTTAAGCCTTTCCAGTTCATCCATAACACCATAAATCCTTCCAAATTCACGAAAAGATGCGGAAGCCAACCTGTGAAAATATGCAAAGTTTTCAGTATATATTAACAGTTTTCTGATTATTTTTTTGTGTAAGAAAAAATAGAAATAGACAAAAACGACCATACAAGACAAGCTAGTTAGTTCATCATCACCTGTCAATGAGGTTTGAAGCAACGCCATATGGAATTTGCTCAGCCATATATAGCTAGTTTGTGCAAATGATAATTCAGAAAGAATGAATGTGTTTGGTAATAATAGCAATGAATGAATGAATTAGACTACTGTCACTATGTATGGATCTGGAGCAAGGGAGATAATATTAATAATTGTAGGGTAGGGTCCATAACATGTCCACAACATATGGCTACAACAAAAACAGCAACACGCTTCTAATAATTATTGTCAGTAGTGTTACCTCCGTTCCAAAATATACATATTTTTGTCTCAAAATATAAGACAAAAAACACAAATATTTATCTTTTTAAAAAAAGTTTACTCTCTTTTATCTTTTATATAATCAATAAAAATTATTTTTACATATTTCTAGCAACTTTCTTCACAAAAAAAATCATTATTCAATTTTTCAAATAAAAAAAATCATCCCAACAAAACTATTTTACACAATTTCAAAATGAACCAACGAATATAATACAATCATGGTTCAATTACATAAGAAGGATTAACAAGGTTTTTTTTTGTGGATATAGGATTAACAAGGATCTTTAATTGTTTGGCAATGTACTCTTATTTTCGTAAAACACATTTTATCTTTTTGAGGTATCCAGGGTTCAACATTTTGAATGCTTCAACCACAGAGCACATTGCATTCTTCTTTTTCTTTGATTTAGCTGTTTTTTTTTGTTACAACTTCGATCGAGTTTTTATGACCGTTTAGAGTATATTAGAGAGGAGTACTTATGAAATAAAACTAATTTCGAGTTACCAGTCTTAAATGTAACAATGTTCCGCTAAAAAAAATCCAAAACAGCATTTGCTTGCTCAAGGCCAATCAACTAGGTCGTACCTGGATGCCAAAGAATATCTAATCTTCCCTGTCATTGAGCAAATAATTACAAGATTTTTCACAAAATTAGAAATAATAATAAAAATAATAGCAATCCAAGGAAAATTGTACATAAAAGTCACAGAACACAATAATTCTATTGAACTACTAATCTCTGCAAGTGATCCAGGAACACCTCAAAGCTAACATCATCCGTGAAGATAATATCTCCTCCAGGGAGCGAAGCTTCAGTGTTATATGTTGCAGAAGGATTTAACTTTGCTAGTAGAAATCGAGCCTGCACATTGTACAAGAACGCCAAACAGGTCAGATTTCAAAAATAAAATAAGCGGACAAAGTCACCTTAAGCAAAAAAAGTAATATGCAACAAGCCGGTTCAAAGTATACGAATGTGTAACCTGAGATCCATGCTGATCACAAACAACCAGGCGAGGCACGGGAAATCTCTCTTTCATTATTAAATCTGAATCATCATGAGGAGCTCGTAGCAACTGAGCAAATGCCTGCAAAATATTTGACTCAAAGTAACTAAACCGGCAATGTGAAGATAAGAAGATCATGACTCATCTGCAATGTTGTTAATAGCAGATGGCCATGGCATGGATTTTCAAATTAAGACCTTAATTATGCCCCAAATAGTTCATTATTTCTACTTAGCCTTTTTGTTGATAGATTCATTCCAATATAGTCATGCTTATTCAATAGCTTCAAAGCATTGTTCTATATTTTTGTTTTTTTACAAATGCATTGATTTAGTGAATTAGTCTTCAAAAAGATGTTTTGATTTTTTATTTCTACTTAGCCTTTTTGTTGATAGATTCATTGTATTTTCTGCATTTCTTTATAGTTTTATTTTATTTAGGCATCTTTAAGATAATTTCTCAATTTGTCTCCAAAAATACGGGGGGCTTACCAGAACCGTGCTTTTGGTACTTCAATTATTTGAGGAGCTTATCAACAAATATTATAACAATGTTCTATTTGCTATTTTTTTATATTAACACATTGTTGATAACTACTTTTTCTTTTATCACGTGTTAATAATTAATATTGGTATTTATGGAGAAGCTAATAATATTACTCTAAAACAAAAAAAATTTAAAAATATTTTCTCCCCGCACAGGTATTATAACTAGTTTAGAGTACAAACAACAACAACCAAATAAAATCCTTTCAAAAAAAAGAAGAAATACCAAATAAAATTAAGAAGATTTGAGTACCTTTAATATCAATTTAAGATTATGTTTGGGATGTGAGCAATTCTGGACCATGTTGTACTTGTTTCTGTCTCACATTCTTCAATTAACTTGGGACACTTAAATATTTCTAGAGTATGTAATTTGGCAAGGCAAAGCATTCCTTCGGGTAGGGAAGCTATACTGTCGCAGAACCAAATGGAGATATGCTGAAGTGAGGAGAGTTTAAAAATCCAATCTGGCAATGGTCTTTAGATCTGGAAACATTATAATATCAATATTTCGGAGGGAAGGAAGATAGTTGAAGTCTTCCTTAAACCAAATTCCGGTTTCCTGAAGTGTTTGATTTGGAAGGCCCGTAAAAGTTAGACTCTCAAGAGAAGTTAGATTTTGCAGCCAATTTTCTGGGAATTTTTTCACATCCAGATCAACTTTGTTAAGTAACAAGTATTTTAGCTTGGAAAGAGGAAGGAATTCAATTGAGCTTATCATGTTTAACGTTGCTTCCAATGTCACCAAATGTGAATCATAGACTTTCAATGTATTGTCAAGGTTTGGAAAAGAAGGCATGCGAGTCAACATTGGACATCCACAGATTGATAAATTAGAAAGCCGTGGAGGAAATGAGAGATTATGTGACTGTGTAAAGTTACCATCATCATTGACATCATCACTCTTCCTCCACCATCCCCTCAAATGATTGCAATTCTTTAAATCGAGACTTTCTAAAGATGGGAAGAATGTTTCAGACAAAAGTGATTCCTCATAATATATGTATTCAAGTTCATCAAGGTGATTTAAGAAGATAGACTTAAGGAATGGAAGACGTTCCATTGGTGGGAGATACTTCAAACCTTTACACTCACGGAGAGAGATTTTAACAATATTTCTAAGTGGAGAAATCCAATTTGAAAACTTTACACCCTTGTATCTCTCACCCATGCCCAATTTTCTAAATTCAAATGATGTCTTCTTCTCTTCACAGAATTTTGCTCTTTTAATAGAGAGATCCCTCAAATTCATTAACTTTGACAAATCTTTTGTAGAAATTTCAACTTGTTCACATTTGAGCAGTTCTAGAGTTTGCAAGCAAACATGATTGCTTATGGATTTGGAGATACTTCCCAGTCCTTCACATTCAAATAAGCTAAAATATCTTAAATGCTTCAAGTTTGCAAATGAATTAGACAACTTACTTAAAGAACATTTTGAAAGCTTCAAGACACGCAAGTATTTGAATTTTGAAATAACAAACAATGCATTCTCATTCAATCTCTTTGAACTGTCATACAACAAAATCAAAGTTCGCATCTTGCTTGTATCCACTGACTCCAACAAACCAATAGCATCATCACTTTCTAACATTACATGCACTGGACTTCCTACAAGTCTTTTTGTCCCACTGTCCAAGTAACAACAATCATTTCCGGCTACTTGCATTGCTAGATCATGTATTAAATCATGCATTTTGAAACTAAATATTTCACCATCTCTATTAGATTTAGCATCTTGAAAAAAAGACTTCATCAACAAAATATTCACAAATTGGTTGCCGACAATTGCACATTCAATATAACCTTGTGCCATCCACAATTGAATCAGTTCATCCGTCTGTATCTCCCAATCCTTAGGATATAAAGCGCAATAAGAAAAGCATTGTCGCAGTTGAGGCGCCAAGTCTTGGTAACTCAGTTTTAACACTGGCATTATGCTTTCTTCATCTTCACATAATTTCCAAAAGTCACCTTGTAAAACTTCAACCCATTTCCTTTCTTCACTTTTACCTTGTAATAGGCCTCCGAGGGTTCTGATTGCTAGTGGAACTCCAACACACTTTTCTGCTATCTTCTTGCCAATTAATTCAAAGTTTACTGTTTTCGACTCATCTCCATATGTTATGATCTTCTTCAACAAACGCCAAGATTGTTCTGGAGTCAAACCATTCAAAGTATAAGGATCACTCACACCCATTGTTTGTGCCACAATTTTACTACGAGTTGTCACTATAACCTTACTGTCTTGAGCACCACACATCAAGTAAGTCCTCAGTTGAGCCCATTTTTCATAACTCTCATTCCAAACATCATCCAGAACTAACAAGTATCTCTTATCAGTTAAATTGTGATGTAACGTATTTTGCAAGTTGTCCAATGACAACATATCATCAACTTTATTCTTGGTTAGTGACTCCAACATGTTCTTAACAATTGTTTTGACATCAAAGTTATCAGAGACACATACCCACATACTGTTTTCAAAAAACTTTGTTACTTCACTATCATTGTAAACCAACTGAGCAAGAGCTGTCTTTCCCAAACCGCCAATCCCAACAATAGCAACCACAGAGACATTCTGATTTCCATGTGATTGCCTCAACAAGCTTATAATCTCTTTTTTATCATCTTCTCTTCCAATGATATCTGATTCTAAGATATAAGAACAAGTTTCCCTCCTCATGTTGTCACTTTGTTCAAACACCACGACATTTGGGTTTAGATTCAACATAGACATATCTTTCACCACGTCATTAAGCTTTTTTTGTATATTTTCAATCTCATGAGCCATTTTACGGCGAAAAGCAATTCTGTTTGGAGATAAGGAATGAAGTACCTTTGTAGCTTTATTCTTATGAGATTCATCCATTTTGTGTTTGATATCTTCAATAAGAAATTCATCTAGCAAGTCATCAGCAGGATGAAGCACATCAAGTTTAAGTCTTCTTATCCAGATTTGCACAGCATGACTTTTCTGTTGTTTCTCTTCAGCATCAAGAAGAACAGCTCTGATGGATTCAACAGTACTCTTAAGCCTTTCAAGTTCATCTATAACACCATAAATCCGTCCAAATTCACGAAAGGCTGCAGAAGCCAACCTGTGAAAATATGCAAAATAATTTTCAGTATATATTAACAGTTTTCTGATTTTATTTTTTTTGTGTAAGATAAAATAGAAATAGACGAAAATGAGCATACAAGACAAGATAGTTAGTTCATCATCACCTTTCAATGAGGTTTGAAGCAACGCCATATGGAATTTGCTCAGCCATATATAGCTAGTTTGTTCAAATGATAATTCAGAAAGAACACCTACTGTAGATAGATTGAAGAAAAGGTAAACTTGAAAATAAATGTGTTTGGTAATAATAGCAATGAATGAATATAATCAGCACTGTCACTGTGTATGGATCTGGAGCAAGGGAGATAATATTAATAATTGTAGGGTAGGGTCCATAACATGTCCACAACATATGGCTACAGCAAAAACAGCAACACGCTTCTAATAATTTTTGTCATTAGTGTTAGTACCGTAGTACTATACTCTCTCCGTCCTAAAATATATATATTTTTTGTCTTCAAATATGAAAAAAAAACACAAATATTTATTATCTTCCGAAAAGTTTACTCTCTTTTATCTTTTCAATAATTAATAATTGATAAAAATTATTTTTATATCTTTCCATGCAACTTTCTTCACAAAAAAATAAAAATTATTCCATTTTTCAAAGTTCATTATTCAATTTTTTGTTACAACTTTGATTAGTTTTTATGACCACATAGAATATATTAGAGAGTACTTATGAAATAAAACTAATTTATAGGGTTACAATCTTAAATGTAGGTGCATCATTCACGTTGTTAAGGCCAATCAATTAGGCCATACCTGGACGCCAAATAATTTTTTTAAATCCGAGTAATTAGCTTCAGTAAAAAGTATATCTAATCTTCCATGTTATTTGAGCAAATAATTACAAGATTTTTCACAAAATTGGAAATAATAATAATAATAACAATCCAAGGAAAATTTTACATAAAAGTCACAGGACAAAATAATTCTATTGAACTACTAATCTCTGCAAGTGATCCAGGAAGACCTCAAAGCTAACATCATCCGTAAAGATAATATCCCCTCCAGGGAGGGAAGCTTCAGTGTTATATGTTGCAGAAGGATTTAGCTTTGCTAGTAGGAATCGAGCCTGCACATTATATAAGAATGCCAAACAGGTCAGATTTCAAAAAAAAAAAAGGACAAAGTCACCTTAAGCAAAAAATTAATATGCAACGAGTCGGTTCAAAGTATACGAATGTAACCTGAGATCCATGCTGATCACAAACAACCAGGCGAGGCACAGGAAATCTCTCTTTCATTATTAAATCTGAATCGTCATGAGGAGCTTGTAGCAACTGAGCAAATGCCTGCAAAATATTTGACTCAAATTAACTAAACTGGCAATGTGAAGATAAGAAGATCATGACTCATCTGCAGTGTCGTTAATACTTAATAGCATATGGCCATGGCATGGATTTCCTAATGAAGACCTTAATTATGCCCCAAATAGTTCAAAGGAAAGTTTTCCCACAAAAAATGCTCTGCAGTAGTACTGATCTTACCTTCACATTGAACTGCTCTGCAGTAGTACTGATCTTACCTTCACATTGAACTCATTAAGTTTTAATCTCTAGATTCTTTCATTCTTACCCGGATGTATTCATCCTACAACTACCAAAATAATCTAAACAAACGAATCACAAAGTATTTGAAACTAATACAAGGCCCGATAAACTGAAAACCGATGCCCAACTTCAACCTAGTAGAAACTGCAAACACGTCCCAATTCTGAAATTTAACCTTAAGCACGCGCACCTTACTGAACGTAATCATGCGTCATAATGATCAAGTAAAGCCCATAATAAACTACTACAATTTGTCCCAACAATGAAACTGTGCTAAAATACTAAAATGATTTCACCTATACATACTCATACGTTCAGAATGTTATATTGTCCCCATCAGCTAGATACCCCTTGTTCTCCCACAGAAAAATTCTGATCAGAATTAACTAGCAGACATGATTTTATTTTTTTATTGTGACTAGCAGACACGATTTTATTTTTTTACTGTAATTAGCAGACATGATATTAGATTAGCAACATGTCCGAAGGATATTAGATTAGCAACAACATGTCTGAAGAATACCTGATGTTCTGGTTCATTATGATATCCAGCCTTGCGCCACTGGGCAATGGTTGAACCATGAAAAATAACTACAGTGAAAAACGAATCCAAAAGCAGAACCCTATCAGCCGCTATGGCTGCGACATCGAGAAGAGCAGGCTCAGGACCAGAATGAAACGAATACGAAATCAATGAAGGCTGAACCATGACAACAGAATTAGTAACATTTTCCCGGTTTAGAATCATTCTAAAGTAAGCAGTCTCATCTGGGCTGTTGTTGAAGACCTGCAATAATACAATTAACGAAAAAAATTAAACAATGTTGAAGTACAAATATAGCAGCAAGAAATATCAGCAATGACAAACATTATTAAAGGTCTGAAAACAAAAAACGTATACCTGAACAAACTGAGAACGTCGTAAGTGAAACATAAATTGTGGGAATATTGACAACCTGGGAGACAAACTAAATGAAGATGGGGTGTCTTTTTGAAAATCTCCGAACCGGGAACACAAATTTATCAATGCCTTATCCAACCATCTGATAGGATCAAATTCAGCCTGATACGAAAGTTGCATTGTCAAAGGGTGTCAAAACAATGATATTTTATATAAGCAGACAGAAAACCATATCAAGCTAATAAGCAAGAAAGAGAAAAGCAGGTCTACAGTATGTGATAAACTAATATATGTCATAAACAAACTGCCAAAGAATTCTTGTGTCAATGTACTTGTCAACAAAGTGTAATGGGTTTTGATTCCTTTATACTCTTTCATGAATGGCGTAAAAAACAGAAACCCTGTGCCACTATAAATGTTGTAATATCTCCTATTGCTTTTGAAAAATTTCAGGCTCCACTGGAATAATCAGTTTACAGAACTATAATCCATAATAATTACGTAAAGCATGTTAGAGAAATGGTCCACAAAACGTGTGTGTGTGTGCCTATACATAGGGCTCGTTCATTGTATTTTGGGGCTTAAAGCAAAATCCGAGACGAGGCCTTTCTAAACTGATATTAAATTTATATTTTTTAAAACAATAATTATAATGGAAGTCATCTCATGATATTTCTTTGATAGCACTATTATCATTAAGCCATTGATTTTTTTTTTTATAATACCATTAAGCCATTGATAATTTTTTTGTTATTATTTGCAGAACATATATTATGAAAACAATTTGGAGGCCTAATTTAAAGGCATAAAAGTTGAGGTTGAGATTATATCCATCTAAAAACTACAATATACATGTGAACACAGGCTGTGATACAATGATCCAAAATACAATTTCAAAAGGTGCAGAAAATATCCAGCACTCACCTCCGTTTCCATTTTGAAAGACACTTGGCGTGCCATGACTATAGCAGCTGCTTCTTGGTCAAATCCAGAAATCAAGTCCTACAAAATTTTACACATAACTGATATAAAACAATGATGAAGTTCTCACAGTTTCTCCCATTACAACAAAAGCACATCTCCAATCACAAGTCAAGCTAACAATATGTTATCATTAACTAATTGTAAAGCTAATGAATATAAAACTAGCATTACTGCATTAGTCATTATCCAAACAAGATAAACATAAAACTCCAGTTCAGCATGGAAATGAGTACAATAAGTAAGGGAAATTAAAGAAGAATTGTGTATAAAGTAATCCAAAACAAGCTCATAAAATGATGTTTCCATCAATTGTCCTGATAAATATGCAAGGGAAGAAATAGAATGGTAATGAAAGAAAAGTCTTTGTTTTGCATCTTAATCCCTTATTTATAATATCATTCTCAAGACCATTTTTTATAATAAGTTTTACAATATGACAAACCCAAATGAATTACTTTGCAGTATCAATAGCAGATATCAAAATAATTAAATTTAGAGAATCAAAGGGTGGTAGATGAAAGCTTACTTGTATGCTTCCTGGTCCAGCAACCCATCTACGTGACAGGGTTGTAACCCGAAATCTCATTTGTCCATTGTTATTCTGATAACTGAAGTAAAAAATCTGTGATGAGTGAGAAATATTTCAACCACATTACCACAACAGACAACAGATTACTCAAAAGTGCACTAAGATGGTTTTCATACTATGTCAAGAATTGGAAGTAAAATTGATTGCTTGTGGATTGCATTGTAGCGTCAGGAGTTTCCTTCCTCACAATGTCAAAAAACAGACAGAGTGATGTTGACTTGTCAAGGCCACACATCTTCCATGCACTAGTACCCCCTTGACCAATAACAACATCTGAGCATAATGGGCTTTTCTGCATACACAAAAAAAGAAATTAAACATTTTTTCTTCTGTTGGGGGAGTCTATAGAAAATTTAACATGCAAAAAGGATAGAACAAAGCTTCTAGATATACCTTTTCCAGAGAAGCACAAGGGCCAATAATCCCTTGGACTTTGATGTCCTTGGAGCAGTTTATCTCAAATATTCCACTGCACAAAGAAGATAAAATTTGGTTAAGTGCCAATCAATCAACTTTTTCCTCAGTTCATTGTTTTCTTTTTCCCGGTCAGGAAACATGTGTTTCTTGGTAGAGATACTTTCAGATTTGGACAAAAGGTTCTATGTAACCACTTAAACTTAGTTTATTCATAGCCAGAAATCATGTTTCTGGATCCAGATGCATGCCACAGAATTACTTGTAATATTCCAGCAACTTTGGTTTGGGTAGTCCTAATCTGTTGGTGACTATTTGCCTCTGTGTTTACTATGGGGTACTCTTCAAATTCCCAAATTGTTGTATATGGTATCATAAAATTAATGTGGCTTCCGAAACCATTGTTTTTTGGTTTGTTATCTTATCAAGTAAACAGGAGATGGAATCCTCCAGTAATTGGGAATAATATCCAACTATAATGGTTATCGACTAGTCGCTCAGTGTATACGCCGTTAAAATAGTTTCATCTTTTAGACCACCTTCGAGAATGTTTAAAAATTAAGTGTAATCGGCTTCAAAATCATCTTACTTGTCCCAATTACAGTTCGCCCTCTTTCTCTCTTTACCTCATTCCTTAACGCCAAAACTTGTAGTCTCTACAAGAATCAACTAGTAGAGCCGGAAAGAAAAGGTGCTTAGTAAAGATATGATACTCCAATAAATGGAGAATGGTGACGGGATCAAGACTCAAGATTCAAGAACATGGTCTTTGATACAAGAAAAGCTGACTAAAATGGATTTGTGGCACTAGGGAGGCATGGACAGCAAAGGATGACACCAGAACAGTTTGAATATTGAGCAGAAGAGAAAAGGGAGCATGAATGGTGGGGTTACCTAACACTTAACTGCACAAGTAAGGAATGAGAAATTCAAGGCAATGCATATCATTAAAAATTAAATCTTATATGACTTACTTTGATGCTAGGCCCAGATCATAATCACCCGATTGGAAAACACGCTTAAGTGAATCCTTGAACACTGGATGACCAAAACTTTCGGTTAGTACAACAAGGCCCCCAGTCCTTTCAACAGCAGTTTTAAGCTCAGCAATACCCACCTGGAAGATAAAGAGTAAAGCAGATACTTTATATTTTCAAATATAATAAAACTAGACAAAGCAAAAAAAAAAACACCGGAATGTGCATTGTTCTGTTGTTGTTTCTTTGTGAAATACATTGCCATTTTTCTAACACTAGGTCTTCCCCATCTCCTTGGACCAAATCTAGGTTACTAAATACAAACACTGGTGATTTTGGTTGAAATAAGGAGCCTAGATTTTTATGCAACGTGCAATCCTTGTTACTATTTGGAGCATTAGGTTAAGCATACACTCGTATTATGGTCAATTAATTTAAATCCAGACGCTATTATCGAATAAAAAGATGTGAGACCAGGGATGTATACTAAGTTAGTGAATGAAGATTAGATTTAGACATGCATAAGAAATTTCAACATCAAATACTTTGAAAAACTTAAATAAATTAGAGTATGGAAAGAACCAAAGAAGTGAATTAGAATTTAAACCATTATCATAAATTCTTGATTATACTAAATGTACTCAGAATATAAACTCTCGTCTAAACATTATGTGCTCAACAGAAGTTGAAAGGTGAACTCTAGGTGAAAAACAGAGACATGCATTTGCCAGCTTATAAACACGCATAATGATGTATACCAACTAGAAAAGGTCAGTTGAAAAAAGAGAAAACTTTACCTGATCAAGAGCACAAGCAAAGAGATCTAGCACATGACCTTGATGTACAAGCTGCTTCGAAAGCCCATCATAGAATTTCACACATTTATGGTAATGTGGTACAGAATCTTTATCCAGATCTTTGTGGGAGCGAATTGGTTCCGAAAGCTGTCTTGATACAATCTACAATATACAATAGTTCGTAAGAACAGAAACAGTTGAGTGTCGTCAACCAATCAAATGAGATGGAAATCATTTTTGTCCATGACATCAGTAGCAGTAAATGAATGCCTAAATATATGTTCATCAATAGTCAAATACACTTCCTTGATATAGGCACTCATAAAATAGAGGTCAATCATTATCATACACACTAATGTCAAAATGCCAATCTTTGTAACAAAAATATTCTAACCTGAGGTCCTGAGGACTAATTTAACCAACCAAATACGCATTCAAGTACATGAATTTTCCATCTTTTCAATTATTGATGGACTGACTGATACCATGAATGATACTTTATACTTCACAATTAATTTTACTATATAGTATGTGTTTGGTCTTCCATGCACATGAACAAAAGCTACTCTCTAGTCTCTACTTTGTTGGCTAGACCGAAGTTAATCTACAGCTACGCTATATACTACTATTAGCCAAACACAACGTTCATGTCCAACACCTTATCAAACCAATTACACTGTCACTCTGTAAGTAAGAAAAGAAACACTTACAGAAGCAGGACCTTCAGTTGCCGGTCCCCCAATAAACGCCATTATTCTTGCGGCAGAACCAGGAACACAAGCCCCCAACAAACTAGCCGCAATACTCAACGCCGTGCTGGTGCACCTCGCCTCCCGCTGATCACCTGGCACCGGCCACGGATCCCTCTGCAGCTCATCTAAAACCTGCAAAAACAAACCAAACCACAACTCACACACAGTTCAATTCATCAATACCAATGTTGTCAAATTGCATCTACTACAGCATAGCAAAATTTAACCAAATCACTATTGTTCCGCGATTGCAATGTTGTCAATCAAAGAAAATAGCAGTTTTTTCAAATTCCGCTTTACCGCAATGACAAAGGACCGCTAAATATTAACCACAGCAGCTGCTTTTATAAGAAAATAGTGTGATTTGTTGAAATTCACTGGAATTTGAACTAAAAAACTGCTATTTTCCACAATCCATCACTGATAACTCTGATCAGCACACAACCAAACTTCTCAACAGGGACTAAACCAATCAAATTACCGAATTAAGCGCGAATTCACACTCAGACGCCGGAAGCAAAAACCTCGAAATACTCTCAGACGAAAGTCCATCACGCGCACCAGCAACAACACCAACAGCCGGCTTCGGTTTCTTAACAAAAAAATTCATCTGCTCCAACAACTGCTCCTTAGAAATATCCTTAGAGCCTCTAAACACATAAGTTTTCGGAACAATACCAAATCCAAGCTCATGAACATGAACATAAGTCCCAAAAGTAATAAGTCCAACAAGAGAATTATCAGGCAAAAGCTCAACCGCTTGAGAAATCGCCGATCGAAGAAAACCGATTTCCTCTTCAATCACACACGTGTCAACAACGAAGAGAAAAACAGGAGGCACGTGCGGAGCATGATCACCAGGAGAAGAATCATATTCAACGGTTGTATACTGAGGGAAAAGCTCAGCAGGTAGATTATCGTCTGAGATAGAAGCGTAATGAGGTGGAAAATGATTGCGTTGAAAATCAAACGGACAGATCCAGATCTTAGCGACGAAATCGACGATGCAGAATGGATTGAGAATAGAACGGCAAGTTCGACAACGGAGAGGGGAATATGGGAGAAGAGGCATGGAAGGGAAGTGTTTGATTGGAGTGTAGATAGCTGAAACGGGAACGACGACGTTTATGGCTTCTTGTTTAGTTCCAGGGATTACGTTCCATGGCATTCGAACGCCGTCTTGGGTTTCGAGATCGACGAATTCCGCCATTGATGAGAATCGGAGTTTTTTTTTTTTTTTTTGAAAGAAGGAAGAAAATAAAATAGTTGTGAAGATTGTGTTAAGTTAAATTTCAGTTCTTCTTTTTCTTCCGGCTGTTACGTCGTGACTTGGTGACGCACCCGGTAATGGAAAACAGACCAAATTAAGAAAAATTTAAGTAACTTTAGTAATTGAAAAAATTAATTTCTTCTTCTTCCTTTTTATTTGTAGTTACTTTTTCGTTTTTTTTTTATTTATCGTTTTAAAAAAAGAAAAATTGAAAGTGTATTTTTTCACATTATTTTTGTATTATACTCTTTGTTTTTTGAATACAGTATATATTAACTTAATTCAATAATAAATTCATATTTTTATAATAAATTATAAAACTATAAATATAAAAATAAAAAAAATCACCAGTAATTTATTCTGAATCGGGCCGAGTTCGCTAATTATTTCAGTTGTTCAATTTTTTTGATAGAAATGGCAAAACCATTCATAAACTTACACACATAAATAGAGTGACCCGGTTTCGAACCCAGGTCATAGGCGTTCGACTTACAATTTTGGTATTTTCTGTTAGCTAGGACTTCTAGACTCAATTGTTCACTTTTTATGTATTAGCTACTGGTCAACATTTTTTTATAGAGTATAACTTATTTTTTTTGTTATGAAGAGTAATAGAGTGAACTAAAATATTAGATTCATGAACAAATATGCGACTTTTTTTTATAGAATAACTTATTTGATTGACTTTCTATTTTTATTGTGTATATTGATATATTTTTTACTAAAAAAAATATATTCATTCATTTAATTTTAAATTGATAGAATATTTTTAGTTGAGATCAAGATATTCACGCCAAATGCAATGACCATTTCGCCTCACTATATTGGAGACAATGTAGGACAGTTGGTCCAGATATTCACGTCAAGTGTTTGATTGGAGTGTAGATTGCAGAAACGGGAACGCGACATTTACGGCTTCTTGTTTGGTTTTCGGGATTACGATCCATGGCATTCGAACGCCGTTTTGGGTTTCAAGAACGACGAATTCTGCCATTGATTTGGAATTTAGAATCGGAGTTGAAAGAAAGAAGAAAATAAAAAAGTAATTGTTGTGTTTTTGTGTTGTTAAGTTAAATTCTAGTTCTTGGAACGTAAAGCATTAGGGGTCTGACCTTCTTCGAATTTATGAAGTCTAAAGCTTTGGCCTATTAATTGTGATGAACTTTTTTTTAGTCTGGCCTAACCTTTTTAAAAGCCTATTATAGGTTTATATACGTCTTTATATATATCATTTGCCCTATTTTTGAATGTTATTGTTAATTTACCGTTACATTGTCCTTATATTAAAAAATAATAACTTAAATACTCTCAATATATTTTTTTGGTCGAGACCGAGGTATTCACCGTCACTCTCAATATATTGAAAGGAAATAAAATTAAAATATCATCAAATACAAAAAACAAATAAAGTCATATATATACTATAAATAGGTCGGTCTGATAGACTTTGTAGGCTTTCTAATAAGTCTAAGCCCACTTTATTTAATTAAATAGGCATTTTTAAAAACCCGAACTTTATCTTTTTATTAAATAGGTCGAGCCGAATCGAGTTTTTAATAGACCGAGTCATAAACCCCTGTTGGGTAGCCTGACCTATTCCTACCCCTAACTGCGATTTATTTCCACAATTGTTATCAAAAAATTCTAAATCATTTGATATCAATCTGATCCTAAGTCAAATTAAATTGATGGTAAAAAAAAAATCAATTCTTCTTATGGTTGTGACTCGTGAGTGGTGACGCACCTAGCAAGGGACGGGTCTTGTCCACCCCTACAAGGACTCATATAAAGGATGTGCACGTCAGTCAGTGTAAAACAATTTGATGACACGGACATCCAATAAAAATCCACCAATTTGCCACATCACCCACTCTTGTATGTTATTTTGAAACTAGTACGTATGATACGGAAGAATAAGAATGTTTATTGATGTTCCTCATTTTGTAGTTAGAAACAATTGTCAAACTTTGGATCAGATACACTTGTTAACTTTTCTAGCAAGAAGCTTCTATATTTGTTGAGGTAATTAAGATTGTTTTTCCATGCAAAGGTTACCATTTATTTTGTATACATCAACAATATGTAAAAAAGAATTACATACCTATTTAATCATATGACTATACTATGTCATATTTTTATATATATATATGAATGCATTATAAAAATTATACACCATAAATACATAGAAATTAATCTTTGTTAAACGTTGTGAAACTATTTTTCTTTGTCAAATAATTATGAGAAGTTATTCACTAACAAAGATTATAGCAACTAAGTCAATTTCACTTACTTAGTTAGTTGCTATAGTTTAGTCAAAAGTATTGGTCAAATGAGATATATCAAGAATTTTGTCTATTTAAAATTTGTTACTCCCTCCGTCCCAAAACTATTGTCCTTTTAACTTTTTAGTTTTGTCCCAAAACTATTGTCCTTTTCGGAAACCAATGTAAAATTAAAGTTAGTTTACCATTTGTATCCTTACAAAAGTTAAAGCATTAATTAAATATATTTTGTCTTTCTTAATAAAGTAAGGGTAAAAGAGACTTTGTTTATCAATATTTGTTGTTTCTTAATCTACGTGCATAACTCTAAAAAGACAATAGTTTTGGGACGGAGGGAGTATGTATTAAAAATTTGTTTATTTCTATTAATTAATCAAAGTTTTTTTTTCTTTTCTGGTCAGGTCAAAGTTATTTTTTATTTGCTATATTACTGTTGTATAGTATATTGTTATGTACGAGCCAAATTCTAATGTTGCTCCGTAGATCAATGTTTAAAAATGTTCAAAACTCCAAAGAATAAGAGGTAATTTGTTGAAAATAGGAGTTAACGATCTAATTCATTTCAGAGAACGACGTAATGACTTAATTGATATCGGTTGAATTAAAACAACAGAAAACAAATATGTAGGCATGTAGCTCATATTGAATCGACATCGATATGGTCATTGTTTTAGCTGTACATACAATGAGGATGATAAATTTTTACTTACGAAAAGTATCTTCGACCATCATTTGAATTCTTCTCATGATTTTTAAGTTATGATGAGGAAGTAATATAATGAGGCTTTAATTTTCTCATTAGAAGCAACCTAGCACTTGATTTTCTCTGCTTAATGATCTTCTTGCATTGTATTCTCTCATACATTTCAGAGAGTGTGCTTCACTATACCAGCTACTTTGAGACTCTTGAGATATGGAAATAATGACTACAAAGAAAAAACACATTGAAGAGATACGAAGGAAAAAATTCTCTATTGGTGGAAAACGCGCAAATCCTTTGACTGAAGACCTTCATCAAGCTGTTAAGAATTTGTCAGCTGAACTTTATACTACTGATGTTCATTTCCTCATGGAACTCATTCAGGTATCTAATATTTGTTTAAATTTTAATGCATAGTATTAGTATAAAGAAAATTTTATCATTGGTATGTTGATATTCATCACCATACATTTTTTCTTAATTTCTACAGAATGCTGAAGATAACCAATATGTTAAAGGAGTGAGACCAACATTGGAGTTCATCATAACTTCAAAGGACATAACAGGTACGGGCGCTCCAGCCACGTTACTTATTTTCAACAATGAAAAAGGCTTCTCTCGCGAAAACATTGAGTCTATCTGCAGTGTTGGGCGCTCAACAAAGAAAGCCAATAGAAGCAGTGGTTACATCGGCGAAAAAGGTATATATCATCACATTTATTTTCAGCCTTATTGATCAAGTATACTGATAAATATGATTCAAAAAGATTCTGAATAATGAACAATAAGATTATTCTTAACTATGGATATCTATGAAGTTGAAGGAAGCTACGCTAATGTTTGACAGAATCTCTTTTACGGTTGAATTTCAGGAATTGGTTTCAAGAGTGTGTTTCTAATTACTGCTCAGCCTTATATTTTTAGCAATGGATATCAGATAATGTTCAATGAGAGGCCTTGTCCACTGTGCGGTCTCGGGTATATAGTTCCTGAATGGGTTGATGAGAATCCAACACTTCTCGACATAAAGCAGATATATGGTGCTGGTGAAGATTCCCTTCCAACTACAACATTTGTGTTACCTCTGAAGCCGGATAAGGTAAATCCTGTGAAGCAGCAGCTCTCAAGCATTCACCTGGAAGTTTTATTGTTCCTATCGAAAATCAGACACGTTTCTGTCAGAGAAGATAATGAGGACCCCACAATGAATTCTGTAACTACTGTATCTATTTCAAGTGAAGTTAACTTTGTGACGATGAAAAACATGAATGCTGAGTCATACACAATTCATCTATCTGCGGGGGAAAATAGTGATGACGAAAAGGTTTACAGCTACTATATGTGGAAGCAAAAGTTTCCTGTCAAATTGGAAAATGTGGTGGAAAGAAGAATGGGTTTGGAAGAGTGTGTTGTGACATTGGCTTTCCCACAGCATGAGAGACTTCACAAGGACAAGAGCTTACCGGGGGTTTATGCGTTTCTTCCTACAGAGATGGTTACTAATTTTCCCTTCATAATTCAAGCCGATTTTGTCCTTGCCTCGTCAAGGGAGACGATTCTCATGGATGATAAATGGAATCAAGGGATACTTGACTATGTTCCATCGGCTTTTATAGATGCGTTCAAAACGCTTGTCATTGGATCAAATGAAGCTCCAGTATGCAGTCTGCCTTATATTTTCAAGTTCATTCCAATTGATAGTTCTCCTTTTGAGAACTTCAATCATGTAAGGGAGAAAATCAAAGAAAAATTGACTGAAGAAAAAATTATTCCTATTGAGAAATTCTCAAACCAGAAGCATTTCTATAAACCTCGTGAAGTTAGCAGGCTACATCCTAAATTTTGGGATATTTTGAATAAGGCTCAGCGGGAAGGAGTGTACTTGCTTGACTTATCTTCTCATGGTGGAAAGAAAATATTGAGTTCTTCATTCGATTTAAGAGAGTATGACGACGTACTCAATTTTTTAGGGGTGCATATGGTGAATATTGATTGGTATGCAGAGTGCATCCAAAGTTCTAATCTTGTGGATGTAGTATCAGAAAATACCTATCTTGAGCTTTTATATTTTGTTGCTGAAAACTGGTCATGGTTTCAAATCTCCAACATCATTTACATTCCATTGATTAAATATGTGGTTTCTGATGAGATTCCATCTTTTTTCACTCTTGATGAATGCAGACTCCATAGAGCTGTAATAGCTGAGTCAAGTCAGACTTTTCCTTGTTCTTGGCTGATCAATTGGAACAATATATTTGCATCTGCAACAAACCTGTGTTTTATTCCAGAAAAGACACAACAGCTATCCATCACTTTCCCGATAAGAAAATTTTGTTGGAATGGTTAGAAACCAGTGTTACTGTTCTTACTCTGACAGCAAGCTTGCAATTGAATTTGCTTATTTCTTATACCACTCTTTCTCAAAGGATTATTTGTCAAGTATGGAGGTTGATGATCTATGTGATGCTATGCCTCTTGTGGACAACTATAGGCGAACGAATAAAATCAGAAATGGGGTTCTCCTGCCTGCAAATGTGAGCAAATGGAACGGCTTGCTTAAGTCTAATCCATGGAGAAATGAGAATTACATTGAGCTAGGAAAATCGTACCTAGATTCAACTTCTTTTGCAAGCCAATATACGGATTCTGATATGTTTATTAGTTTCCTTGTAGAACATGTTAAAGCTTCCGACATCCCTTTTATAGAACCTCCAAATGCTGGATTTTCAGCTGCAGATACACCACTTAGCAAAGAAAATGCCTTTTTGCTTTTGGATTGGATTCGGTATAGTATGACCTACCAGAGAGGTTCTTGGAATGCATATAAAATGGCAAATGGCTTAAAGTTACAGGTAATGTTGAATACATGCCTCCTTCAAAGTTATTCTTAATTGGCTCATCATTGGGAAAACTTTTGCAAAGTGGTTCAGTTCTTGTTGACATTCCCCTGGTTGATGAGAGCTTCTATGGGGATAAAATAAATGAATACAAAGAGGAGTTGACAATCGTTGGAGTGATGTTCAGTTGTGAGGAAGCATGTAAATTCATCGGAAGAGAGCTAATGTCTCGTGCAGCTTCTTTCTCTTTAAGTAATGGTCATGTTCTTTTGATGCTTAACTTCATCCAATATCTCAGGTCAAGGTTGCTTCCTTTGAACGAATTTGTAGACAGCATCAAAGAGGGAAGTTGGCTAAAGACATCACATGGTATTAGGTCTCCGGTGGGAACTGTATTGAATGATAAAGGATGGCAAGTTGCATCACAAATTAGTGATATACCATTCATTGATCATGCTTATTTTGGTGAGAAAAATATATGACTACAAAGAAGAGCTCAAGTTGCTCGGAGTGATAGTTGATTTACGTGGAAATCACAAAGTTGTTATGCAGCATTTAAAATCACCTTCAAATTTGGCCTCTTTGACAGCTGAGGCTGTTCTTTTGATAATGCAATGCATCAAATACTCAAATGTCCCTATTGAAGTCTTAGATTCGATAATGGGAGCGAGCTGCTTGAAGACAAACATGGGTTTCAAAGCACCAAGTGAATGTTTTTTGTATGATCCAGTGTGGGGCTGCATTTTGGAGGTATTCATTGGTCTTCCTGTTATTGATCATAAATTTTATGGGCATAAGATTTACAGTTACAAAGATGAATTGAAGCGAACGGGGGTAGTGGTTGATTTTAATGTTGCTGTCGATAGATTTGCCAGTCTCTTCGAACAAATGGCATCGGAAACTTTAATTAATCAAAAACATGTTATGTCATTACTCTCTTGTTACAGGCAGCTGAAGGAAACTGACTATAGTTCCTTCTAATCTCTCTACCTTGATAGTTGGAATGAATTGGTTGCATACTAAGGTTGATGGCTTTACGTGCCCAAGAAAATGCATATTATATGGTCCGGAGTGGAAATCAATATCTTCTATAACTCGTCTCCCTTTCATTGATTACAGTGACATAGGCCATGGTATGAAAATACATGAGTACAAGGAAGAGCTGAAGAGCATCAGCGTTGTTACTGAATTGGAAGATGGAGTGAGGTTTGTACCAGAATGTCTGAATTTTCCTGCAGATCCCTCCACCATTAGTCCTAAAAGTGTGTTTTCTTTGCTGGATTGCATCCGAATTATAACGCAAGATCACAAACTTGCAATTGAAGATGATTTCAGAAAAAGATTGTCCGAAAATTGGTTGAAGACGCATGCTGGTTATAGGCCTCCGGAGAAGTGTTTGATGTTCGATTCAAAGTGGAGTCCTTTCTTGAATCCAATTGATGGGCCTTTTATTGATCAGAAATTTTACGGATTTATAATTGCATCTTTCGAGAAAGAACTCAATGCAATAGGAGTCATTACTGAAGTTGAGAAAGGGTGCTCCTTGCTTGCCGGTCACCTTGAGTCACTCTCCGATCATGATACCATTTTGAAAATATATAAGTACTTATGTCAACACAAATGGAAACCTGAAGAGGAGGAAGCTGCAAAAAAGATTTGGATTCTAGATGGAAATAAAGGCGGTAAGTGGGTTGATTCTGAAGAATGCATCATACACGATCCTGCTAAACTTTTCGGTTCAAAATTTTATGTTCTCGAAGATATCTATGATAGCAAGATTGTTGGTTTTTTCAAAGCATTCCATGTGAAGAGAGGGCCCTCATTAGATGATTATGTTAACCTTTGGAATGAATGGGGGAATTCAGTGAAGCAGTTGTCATATAATGAGTGCTGCAGGTTCTGGATGTCTATCTCGAAACATTTGAGCGCAAAAGAAGAGAAAAAACTTGCTGAGAGTTTGATGAAACTACCTGCTGCAACATCAGGAAATAATAAAATATATCTGGTAGATAAGGAAGATGTTTTTATTCCTGATAATCTTCATATGAAGAAGCTTTTCGAGATGGAAAAAGTTTTTGTATGGTATCCTAAACATAACGTAACACCATCGCTCAAGTGTGAACTATCTGATATTTACAGAAAAATTGGTGCTAGAAATATCTCAGAATCACTATGCAAAGAAGAATCATCCTTATTGAATGATGATGGTGTTATCCTTATTGAACATGTTGATCCAAATGACATTTTCAACTTAAAGGGATTGGTTAAGCTTATTCTTGGTTTTCTTGCTTGTTCTAGCTTGAAAATGGAACCTAAAAAGAGACATGAAGCTGTTCAAAGTCTTCTGAAGTTGAGTTTCCATCAAACGAAGGAGCCGATCAATGTAAGCTATAGTTTATCATTATCATCAGGAGAAATCATCACAAAGAAAGCAAACAAAAGGGTACGTTGGGAAAATCAAAGTTCGATGTTTATAATCCAGAAGATGGATAATAGAGTTCGCGGTGATGAAATGAAACATGCTACAAATTTCTCTGAAGCAATATCCGAAGGTGTTTCGCGCGAATATCATGATCATGTTCCTGCACTCTCTGAACTGATCACATTTGGTTTTTTTCTCAAATTTAAAAATGAAGAAATTGATTTTCTAATGGAATCGAAGAATCTGCAAATTGAGCACGACGATGAGGAGTTTCTCCGTTCCGCGTTCCCTTCTGCCTAAGTCTATTGCCACTGCTTGGTTTCTTGCTTGTGTCTTCTGTTTGATTATGTTTCTAAGTTTGCATTGTTTCTTTAATAATATTTTTTTCTGAGTTAGTCATTATTGTATGACTGGATTATTATCTAATTATGTTACAATAATTTGCTTGTTTTACTTTTCTTTTTCATTATTCTCTATGAAGAAAATCATTGTTTCATATTTTTTTATCATACTTTCTGTGAAAACTTTTTATAGAAATTGTCTATAGTATATATATAGAATCAAAATTTAGGAATTTGGATACTTGAACCCATTAACTATTTAGTCCTGGATTCGATCCCCGACCTCTTAAATGGATCCCAGTTGACTCGAGTGGATTAGTCTCTGCAATTGCGTGCGGAGGATACTTTTGATTTACCAAAACAAAAAAATCAATATGTTAAATCTATTGTGTTTCTCACTTATTTCTCTCTTCTCTCATTTCTTTCCCTCTTCACAATCAAACACAGCTTAAGCCTTAGGGTGGTCTTCGTGCAATTTTGCTAGCGTGTTCTTGTTGGATTTGGAAGAAAAAAATATTCTTTCTGATTTTAATTATAAGCAATTTTTCATTTTTTAGGTTCATTGAATAATTAATGTATTCAAACCTTAATTATAGGTCAAATACATTAATTATCTAATAAATCTAAAAAATAAAAAGTTGTTTATAATTAAGGCCGGAGAGTAATAATAGTAAGATATGTGTATTCAAACTTGGAGCATCATCAGATGCCGACCTCCTGAATCATCCATCTCCTCTAGAAGACCTTCGTGAACTTCTTAGGAATGACGCAATGAGAACTTTCTTCCCTCGCGCTTAGTCTTTCTTTTTAGTTTTCTTTTTTCTTTTATTAGCTTCTATACCAAAAAAAAAAATACGTGTATTCAATTATCAAATTCCTACATGTAATATGATTGACCGTATTCTATAATAATGAGTCTTAATTTTGATTAATGATTAAATTAAGTAATAAATCAATTATATTTCTAATTAAACAATTAATTTACTCCGTTATTTAATTAATTCATACAAGCTAAAAGAATTTGAAAATGCGGCAAAACAAAAAAAGGGAAAATGAAAATTCAGCGTTGAATTCAAGAAAAGGAAAAAAATGATAACTTCCTCAAAATAAAACAAACTTCCATATATATTTGGAGTTGCTAATTGCTAATAACAATATTAGAGGAAAAAAGAAGCAAAAAAATATGAATCAATATTAGAAGGGAGTCACAAGTATAGAGCCACCGTTTACATCTTTACATTTACATAAAGGTTAGTAGTTTTTTCTGAGACTATTATTATCTATCAATGTCAAAGTTTGTTCTTTTGTGAATTTCTTTTACAATCATAATAATAATAATAATAATAATAATAATAATAATAATAACAATATTTGAATACTTCAATTTGTGTGTAACTTTTTATTGATCTCTTTGTTCCCATATTGTTTTTTGATGTATATCCTTGATCAACATGATACATGAAAAAACGTTAGTTGTTTTACGTTGAAGACAAAATCAATTCTATTTGTATTCGAATAAGTTGAGTAGATTTTAACTATCAATTTATTTGGATTATTTTGTTTGCGGGAACATTATAACTTTTTATGAAGATGTAAACAAAGTTTTCTACACGACTTGTATACCCCACAATATACATACAAGCGAAAGATATTGTTTTGTTTCTCTCGATTTTAAATTTGTATGGTTAGAGAGAAATGAAGAGGGGAAAAAACGAAGAAAGTAAATTTTTTGTGAATAATCGTTTAAAGATTTGAATTTGAATCAAATACTAACATTTAGTTAATTGATCTTTAATATTAGGGAGAAAATAAAATTACAACCTGAATTTTGTCGAATCAAATAACTTTTTAAAATCACTTCCCACTTCTTCTCATTTTCTCTATTAAATTTTGTCCCCTCATATTTTCCTATGTTAAACTAAATTGACGTGACAATGTTTTGGACTCTCAACAAAGTGGAACAATAATTTATAAAGGTTATTTTAGATCCCAATATTCTAATTATAGTGGCAATCTATTAATCATAAATTATTGATTAATATAAATTAATGGTAAATATATGAGCATCAAGTGCAAATTATGAAAGTGTTCAAAATCAAAACTAACTTTTGAATTTTTTTATTAGGTAATAGAATTAAAAAGATTTTGTCCCATGAGTTTAGTTGTAGGAATCGTGGTACACCCACTTATTCATCTTTAGAGTTGAAATTATAGCCACTAAGCTAGCTGACAAAAAAAATAATCAAAAAGATTTTTGTAAGAAAAAAAAGAATTTATTGTTTCTTTATTTTTTAAAAATACATTTTTCTAATAAAATAATTATTTCAAAAGTACATAGAAAAATACTACTATTACTTTTCAAATTACATAATATTAGATATATAGGTCCTGTTTGGATAAACAACTTATTTTGCATCTTATAGCAGAAACACTTATCATGATAAGCACTTATATGACTGATATCTAAGCTATTTTTTTCTTATTACAACTGACAAAGTAAGTTAAATTGTTGTCGTATAGGCTATGATGAATTATAAGCTAAAAACAACTTACAAACATGTCATAAGTTGTTTACATGAGTTCTCCAAAAAAGTCTCACGAGTACTTGCCGGTAGATAAACTCAAATAAATCAATCTAAACAAGACCATAATCCTTTGTATACTAAGACTATGTTCAATGCACATACACTATTTTTTTGAGAGAAATGGAATATCAGCTTTGTAAACTTGAGGAATTTTGTAAGCAATGAAGGGATAAGAGCAGAATTGAAAACTGAACCAACTCATTAGGAAAGTTCAATATGAAAATGTGATACTTTTTTTTTTATAGAATATGGAGATTTATCCACTTGTACATGCTTGCTTGCCTTAAAATAAATAGATTTTTTTCATGACCTTAATCTTAGCTTTTATGAGTGTTTCTAATCTATACATCTAATAAAGGGAAAACTTTTTGTTTGGTGTAGCCTTTTTCAATAATACCTAAAACGCCCTTAACGGCTATTTTTTTAAAATTTAAATTCTATGATTTTTTTAATATTATTATTAACTTCTATAATTTCTATCTCTTTAACTTTTATGTTTGTGACTTAATTTGTTGTTTTCAAAAACTAACTTTTAATAACACAAATAAGTATCACACAAACGGGCACGGAACGTGCCTGTTTGACCCGCTAGTTATAATTATAAAGGAGGTTTATTGCAGGATACCTATGATGACTTGAATGTTACTCTTGGATTGTTATAGCCACTGAATTTGGTGCATGAACTTTTTTTGAGGTTGATCCAGTTGAGCTATTGACTTTATTCATTTTATAAGCAATAATCCATTTTGGTTTGACTCTATATTGACATCTTTTTTCTTTGTTTTTTTATGTTCTTAAATTTGTAGATAGAAACAATTCTCAAACTTATAGGATAAGCTGCACTTATTCAGTTTGCTAGCAAGAAGCTTCTATATATATATTTGCTGAGGTAAGGCTGTTTTTCAACTGGATACTTTCGGCACATAACTGCTGAGACTAATCCATTATTCAAGTATTTAAAGTATATTTAAAGGTTGTATCTTTTATACGTCTAAGTTAAAAGGTCTATTACACTTTTTAATACTATTATCGACAAAGAATTGGGAGGACACTAGTCTCTTTACACTTAAACTCTTGCTTTTTTTTGTATAATCAATTCATTGTTTACAAAATTCTCTTACACATTTCAGATAGCGTGCTTCACATTGCAACACTTGAATTTGAGGAGTGAGATATTAGCAAAATGGCAGCTCAGAAAAAACACATTGAAGAGATACGAATGAAAAAGTTCTCCATTGGTGGAAATCCAAACCCTTTGACTGAGGATCTTCACCATGCTGTCAAGAATCTTTCTGCTGAACTTTATACCAAAGATGTTCATTTCCTCATGGAGCTTATTCAGGTACCTTACCTTAGTAGTCACCTTTTTATTAGAATTTAAAATAATCTATAATCTATTTCTAGACATATTCTAAGCTACATTATAGTTGAATGAAATGTGGTCTATTTCTTTAACTTCTAATCCAAGAAAAGAGTTAGAAAGTCTTTTGAGCCATTTGTAATAAGAACCGAGTTTTTCATCATAAGCGATCATAGTTAATAGTTGAGTATGCATGTTGTTTCTCTAGTTCTATGTCCATATCTGGAATGAGGCAATTGTATTGTCAAATGATAGTGGTTGATATTCATCACAGTAAAATTTTGCTTCAATTATACAGAATGCTGAAGATAACCACTATGTTGAAGGAGAGAGTCCAACATTGGAGTTCATCATAACTTCAAAGGACATAACAGGTACCGGCGCTCCAGCCACGTTACTTATTTTCAACAATGAAAAGGGTTTCTCTCCCCAAAACATTGAGTCTATCTGCAGTGTTGGACGGTCGACTAAGAAAGGCAATAGGAGCAGCGGTTACATAGGCGAAAAAGGTATATTGTCACATTTAAATGTCTCTTAATTAAATTGTTACGCAAAATATATTTCAAAAATTTAAACATGCCATTTTTTTATATAGACAGCTTTGTATCTTTTGAAAAATCCTTGTTAATCAAGTATAATTATTAGTATGTTTCTTAAAACTTCTGATTTAAGGGATATTAGATTATTCTTGACAATGGTTATCCACAAGAGTAGCCAAATTATAGAAGATGATACAAATCTTTGACAGAATTTCTCCTATGGTTGAATTTCAGGAATTGGTTTCAAGAGTGTGTTTCTGGTTACTGCTCAGCCTTATATTTTTAGCAATGGATATCAGATAAGGTTCAATGAGAGGCCTTGTCCACATTGCAGTCTTGGTTATATAGTTCCTGAATGGGTTGAGGAGAAGCCAACCCTTCTTGACATAAAGCAGATATATGGTGCTAGTAAAGATTCCCTTCCAACTACAACAATCGTCTTGCCTCTCAAGTCGGATAAGGTAAATCCTGTTAAAGAGCAGCTCTCAAGCATTCACCCGGAAGTTTTACTGTTCCTTTCAAAAATCAGAAACCTTGGTGTGAGAGAAGATAACGAGGATCCCAAAAAGAACACTGTAACTGGGGTATCTATTTCAAGCGAGATCAACTTTGTGACAAGGAAAAACATGAATGCTGAGTCTTACACCATCAATCTATCTGCGGGGGAAAATCGTAGTGATGAAAATGAATGCAGCTACTACATGTGGAAACAAAGGTTTCCTGTCAAGCCTGAAAATGTGGTGGAAAGGAGAATGGATGTGGAAGAGTGTGTTGTGACATTGGCCTTCCCACACCAGGACAGGCTTCACAAGGTTAAGAGGCTTCGCAAGGATAAGAGCTCTCCAGGTGTTTATGCATTTCTTCCTACAGACATGGTTACTAATTTGCCTTTCATAATACAAGCAGATTTTGTCCTTTCCTCGTCAAGGGAGACAATTCTAATGGATGATAAGTGGAATCAAGGGATACTTGAATATGTTCCATCAGCTTTTATAGATGCGTTCAAAACACTTGTCACGGGATCAGATGAAGCTCCAGTGGCCAGCTTGACTCGTATGTTTAAGTTCCTTCCAATTCATAATTCTACTCTTGAGATATTCAATTGTATGTGTAATAAAATCAAAGAAAAACTGGCTGAAGAAAAAATTGTTCCTATTGAGACATTCACTGAGCAGAAGCACTTCTGTAAGCCTAGTGAAGTTAGCAGGCTACCACCTAAATTTTGGAATATTTTGACAATGGCCAGAGAGGAAGGAGTGGACTTGCTTGATCTATCTTCTGATGATGGGAGAAAAATCTTGAGTTCTTCTTTTGATAGAGTCAAGTATAGTGCAATACTCAATTTTTTAGGGGTGAAATTTGTGAAGATTAATTGGTTTGCACAGTTTATAGAGAGTTCTAATCTTGTGGAAGGAGTATCAGAAAATCTTTATCTTGAGATTTTACTTTTTTTTGCTAATGGCTGGTCTTCTAATAGTTTTAATCGATCCAAAATCATTAATGTTCCATTGATTAAATATGTTGCTTTTGATGGGGTTCCATCTTTTTTCACTATTGAAGAATGCAGGCAGAACGAGGCAGGTGCCAAGCGAGTAATACTAGCAGACTCAAGTCAGACTTCATTTTTGATCAATTGGAACAAAGTATTTGGAGGTGCAGCAAACCTGTTTTTTATGCCAGAAAGCACACAACAAGCTATCTCACAATTTTCCTTTAAGAAGTCTTTGTTGGAATGGCTTGCAAATGATGTTAGTGTTGACAAACTGAATGGCTCCAATTTCGCATCTCGCCTCTCTAGTTCTATTAAAAGTAGCCGCAAGCTTGCTGTTGCATATGCTCATTTTTTATACCACTCTTTGTCAGAGGGTTATTTGTCAAGTAAGGAGGTTGATGATTTATGTATTTCTATGCCACTTGTGGACAAGCAAAGAGGTTTAACTAAAACCAGAATAGCGGTTCTTCTGCCTGCAAATGTTAGCAAATGGCCACACTTAATGATTTCTAATCCATGGAGAAATGAAAATTATGTTGAACTAGGAAAGACGTACTTAAAGGCATCTTCTTACGTAGGCCTATCTATAGATTCTGAGAAGTTTATTGAATTCCTCAAAACTCATGTTGGAGCATCTGACATACCTTATCTATCTCCTCCAAATGCTGGGTTTTCAGCTGCGGATACACCGCTTACAAAAGACAATGCCTTTTTACTTTTGGATTGGATTCGGGATCTGAAGCTTAAGAGAGTGCCCCTACCAGAGAGGTTCTTAGAATGCATAAAAGAAGGAAAATGGCTTAAAGTTACTGGTCATGGATACATGTCTCCTTCAAAGTCATTCTTAATTGGTTCATTGGGAAAAGTTTTGGAAAGTGGTTCAGCTCTTGTTGACATTCCCGTTATAGATGAGAGCTTCTATGGGGATAGAATAAATGAATACAAAGCGGAGTTGAAAACAATTGGAGTAATGTTCAATTGTGAGGAAGCATGTGGATTCATTGGAAGAGAACTAATGTCTCATGCAGCTTCTTTCTCTTTAAGTAAGAGTCATGTTCTTTTGATGCTTAATTTCATCCAATATCTCCGGACAAATAATCTTCCTTTGGGTGACTTTGTTGACAGAATCAAAGAGGGAAGTTGGCTAAAGACATCTTTTGGTCTTAGGTCTCCTGTGGGATCGGTATTGATGAATGATTCAAGCTGGAATGTTGCATCGCAAATTAGCGATATCCCTTTCATTGATCATGCTTATTTTGGTAAGGAAATATTTGGTTACAAAGAGGAGCTCAAGTTGCTGGGGGTGATAGTCGACTTACTTGGATATTACCAAGTTGTCATCGAGCGTTTAAAATCACCGTCTAACTTAGCGGCCCCTTTGACAGATGAGGCTGTTTGTCTGATAGTGAAATGCATCAAACACTCAAATGTCCCTATTGAAGTCTTAAATTCGATAAAGGGAGCGATCTTCTTGAAGACAAACATGGGTTTGAAAGCACCAAGTGAATGTTTTTTGTATGACCAGATGTGGGGCTGCATTTTAGATGTATTCAATGATCTTCCTGTTATTGATCATAAATTTTATGGGGTGAATACTTTCTGTTACAAAGATGAACTGAGGAAAATTGGGGTGGTGGTTGATTTTGAAAATGCTATAAAAAAATTTGCTAGTCTCTTCGAACGGAAGGCATTGGAAACTTCTATTAACCAAGAACATGTTATCTCAATTCTCAAATGTTGCAGGAAGCTGGAGGGAACCGACAATAGTTTTCCTTCTGATTTCTCAAACATCATACGTAAAACTAAGTGGTTGCATACTCATGTCGGCGGTTTTAGTTGCCCGAGAAATTGCATTTTAAATGGTCCAGAGTGGAAACCTATATCTTCTATAACTTGTCTCCCTTTCATTGATTACAGTGATAAATGTTGTGGCTACAAGGAAGAGCTGAGGAGCATTGGTGTTGTTACTGAATTGAAAGATGGATTAAAGCTTGTGTATGAATGTCTGAAATTTCCTTCAGATCCCTCCACCATTAGTCCTGAAAGTGTGTTTTGTTTGCTGGAATGCATCAAACTTCTACTGCAAGATAACAAGCTTGCACTTGTAAATGATTTCAAAGAAAGATTGTCCGAAAATTGGTTGAAGACACATGCTGGTTATAGGCCTCCAGAGAAGTGTTTGATATTTGATTCTAAGTGGAGTTCTTTCTTGAATCCAACTGATGGACCTTTTATTGATGATAATTTTTATGGAATTAAAATTTCACTTTTCAAAAAAGAACTCAACGCAATAGGTGTCATTAGTGAAGTAGAAGAGGGTCGCTCCTTGCTTGCCAGTCACGTCCAATCTCTCTCCGATCATGATACCATTATCAAAATATATAAGTACTTATGTGCACACAAATGGAAACCTGAGGAAAAAGCTGCAAAAAAGATTTGGATTCTTGATGGAAATAAAGGCGGTAAGTGGGTTGATTCTGAAGAATGCATCATACATGACCCTGCTAAACTTTTTGGTTCAAAATTTTATGTTCTAGAAGATATCTATAATGATAGCAGTTTTCTTCTTTTTCTCGACCTTATAATGAAAGTCAAGAATAAGCCCTTCCTAGAAGATTATGTTAACCTTTGGAATGATTGGGGGAGTTCAATGAAGCAATTGACATATGATGAGTGCAACAAGTTCTGGACGTCTATCTCGAAACATTTGAGCACAAATGAAGAGAAAAAACTTGCAAATAGTTTGATGAAACTACCTACAACATCAGGAAATAATGAAATATTTTTGGTAGATAAGGAAGATGTTTTTATTCCTGATAACCTTCATATGAAGAAGCTTTTCGAGAGGGAGAAAGTTTTTGTATGGTATCCTCAGAATAACATGACATCATTGTTGAAATCTAAACTATCTGACATATACAGAAAAATCGGTGTTAGAAATATCTCTGAATCACTATGCAAAGAAGAATCATCCTTGGCGAATGATGATGGTAAACTGAACTATGTTGATCCAAATAACATTTTCAACTTAAAGGGTTTGGTTAAGCTTATTCTTGTTTTTCTTGCATCATGTGATGGCTTAAAAATGGAACCAAAAAAGAGACATGAAGCCGTTCAAAGTCTAATCAAATCGAGTTTCCACGAGACAAAGGAGCCGATCAATGTAAGCTATAGTTTATCATTATCATCAGGGGATGTTATAACAAAGAAAGCGAACAAAAGGGTACGTTGGGAAAGTCAAAGTTGCAAGTTTATCATCCAGAAGATAGATGAAGTTCCAGGCGATGCATTGAAATGTGCTACAAGTTTCTCTGAAGCGGTATCTGAGGGCATTTTGCGCGATAATCGTGATCATGTTGCTGCACTCACTGAACTAATCACATTAGGTTTTGTTCTGAAATTTAAGAATGAAGAAATTGATTTTCTAATGGAATCTAGGAATATGCAGATTGATGTTGAAGATGAGGAGTTTCTCAGTTCTGTCTTCCCTTGAGACCAAGTCTTGTGTTTTCTGATAGAATATGTGTCTTTCTTAGTATGTCATTATGTTTATGACTGAATTATCTAATTATGTTGTCTACAATGTTTGGCTTATTTTACTTTAATCTAATGTTCTCTTTGAATATACATGAATGCACTTATTGGTTGTGGAATTTCACTTTGTTGATAGAATATCAGTTGTTATTATAAATCTTTTTTACCTTTGGGTGTATAAGAAAGTTTTCTTGACATAAACTATGGTGTATACACGTAAAAAACATAAACTTAAACCATAATATAGAAAAATCATAATGATATATACATATAAAACTCCACTCACTAACCTTATATCTATGATCAAAATTGAAGACAATTTTGTCAATCATTCGAAGGGATACTTGAAACGTTCTCTGGAAATAGTAACCAGACAATAGAGAGAGATGAATCCGAGACAACTTCAGGAACCTTCTATCGGCTGTGCAATTGAAGAAAATCGTCGACAATTACATATACCTCAAATCATATATGGTAAAAGAGCTTGATATTGATTTTTATGAAAATGTTTTAGTTTCTTGGTTTCCTTGTTCCTCAAGTTAGTAAGGTAACTCTGTAGAAAATTGTATTGTATTATTTGGTGAACTTAGTTAAATTGACTATTTTACCTCAAAATAAAAACAAACTTCCATAGTTCCATATATAATAACTCACTTTGGAGTTGCTAATAAAATCAAGATTGTAGCGAGTTGCTTTCTAATTTGTCAAATGTAACTGTTGTGTTTGTGCAAAAATGGTGCTGCACATGAACTATTTCTGTGTCCCTGGCCCAGTGTCAAAAATTGTTTGTAATAATTCCTCTTTTATTTGAATGAAAATTTCTTCCCGTAAAAAAAAAAGAAAACAATATTAGAGGAAAAAAGAAGAAAAAAAAGATATTAGAAGGAGTCAGAACTCAGAAGTATAGAGCCGCCATTTACATAAGGGTTAGTAGTTTTTTTTTTTTATTATGCTCTCCGTTTTTTTATATTTGTCGTTTTAGAAAAAATATATTTGTTTTTTATTATTTGTCATTTTGACAATTTAAACTTATAAGGGTTATCGATCTCTTTGTTCTTTTGTGAATTTCTTTCAAGTTCCCATAATGTTTTTTGATGTACTGGTGTGTATACCCGTACGATATATGGGAATATATTTTTAGAATTAAATTATAAATAAAATATTTTATACTTTATATTTTTTCGTATTATGTAATAGAATCAAAAATATTTTGTTGTACCAAAAATAAAAGAATTGAAGAGATTTTGTACAGAAAAGACAAATTAAAAAGATTTTATTTTTTCTTTATTGAAATTTAGATTTAGATTCTGTTTGTTGCATTTATGTTTTAAAAGTATATTTTTCTAGTAAAATAATTATTTTAAAAGTTTCTACTGGTTTGTTATGTATTTTTAAAAAAAATCAATTATTGAACAAAAATATATACAAATATTGTTTCATGTTTTTTGTTTGACGGAAATATTGTTTCATGTTGTGTGTTAATTGTGATTTAGAAATATCGCATTGAATAAATATAAATAAGAGGATTCATATTTACTTAATATTTACTAAACATTAATTGGTGATCGAAGCTTAACTTGGTAGGGAGGACTGTGATTCGATCCTCCAACAACTGTGTTCGGGAGAAGGTTAGAACTACTTGATGTCAAAACTGACATCAGAACCCGATTAAACTGGCAGTGAAAATAAAAAAAAAATATTAATGTTTTTGGATTTTGAAAGTAAGATTTGATGTTCAACTTCACTTTGTATTTTTGGATTTTCTGCAGAGTAGTGATCTTCCTTGGATACAATCAAATCAAATCAAGCATCGAGTTTGGAGTTTGGCAACCTCACAGATGCAATTGAAGTATGTATTTGGGATTTATGTAACTGAAATTGTAATATTCAATCTTGATATACATAAAAAATACTACTATTACTTTTCAAATTGGCTATATAGGTCTTGTTTGGTTAAACAACTTATTTTACAGCTATCATGATAGTCACTTATATGACTTATATCTATGCTGTTTTTTTTACAACTGACAAAATAAGTTAAATTGTTTTTGTATAGGCTATGAAAATAAGCTGAAAACAACTTACGAACATGTCATAAGTTGTTTTCATAAGTTCTCCGAAAAAGCCTCACAAGTAAATTAAGGGGGGTTATTCAATTGGGTTTTCAATGGATTTTAAAAAACTTTTTTATGATAAAAAAGTCTTGAAGACTTTAAAAGACTTTGTGGGATTATATTGATTCTGTGAGATTTTGAGAGACTTGTTTAAAAGACTTTTGCTTACTTTTTATAAAAGTCTTGATTGAATAACACTAGACTTTTTTATCATAAAAAAGTCTTTTAAAATCCATTGAAATCACAATTGAATAACCCCTCCTAAGACTATGTTCAATTCACAAACACTATTTTTCGAGAGAAATGGATTATTAGCTTTCTCATTAGGAAAGTTAAATATGAAAATCTGATAATTTTTTTAGTATATGGTGATTGACCTACTTGCACAGATTGCTTGCCTGAAAATAAATAGATTTTGTTCTTGACCTTAATGTCTAAGCTTTTATGAGTGATTCTAATTAATGGAGGTTTATTGTAGGATACCTATAATGACTTGAATGTTACACTTGGATTGTTGTAGCCACTGAATTTTGGTGCATGAACTTTTTTTGAGGTTGATCCAGTTGAGCTATTGACTTATTCATTCTATAAGCAATAATCCATTTTGGTTCTATATTTACATCTTTTTTATTGATGTTCCTCAATTTGTAGATAGAAACAATTGTCAATCTTATAGGATCAGCTGAACTTGCTAGCAAGAAGCTTCTCTATATATTTGCTGAGGTAAGACTGTTTTACCATACAAGATTCATTAATGTTTTTTTTTTAAAAAACTCGGTATCCGGTCTAAGGGTCGACTAATCCGAGGAGACCAATCTTACCGTCCATATATTTAGAATAGAAAATATATGTTAAGATATGCACAAGGTTTAAATTATATTTTGCTGAGAAAATATCTTTATGATTAGGTTTATTAATTCTAAACCCTATAATTAAGGGATTTAGTTTAGATTTAAATATATTCACTTGGTTATAAATATTATAAATATAAAGTTTGTATCATTAGGTCATATTTGAGTCTCATCATCAATAATATTCAACATTCCATAATGAACTTTATGTTATAATCAATTATAGGTTGTCTGTTTTTCCACATTATGAGATCCTTTATGTAATCAATTCATTGTTTACAAAATTCTCTTACACATTTCAGATAGCGTGCTTCACATTGCAACACTTGAATTTGAGGAGTGAGATATGAGCAAAATGGCTACTCAGAAAAAACACATTGAAGAGATACGAATGAAAAAGTTCTCCATTGGTGGAAATCCAAACCCTTTGACTGAGGATCTTCACCATGCTGTCAAGAATCTTTCTGCTGAACTTTATACCAAAGATGTTCATTTCCTCATGGAGCTTATTCAGGTACCTTACCTAGTCACCTTTTTATTAGAATTTAAAATAATCTATAATCCATTTCTAGAAATCTTCTAAGCTAGTATATTATAGTTGTATCAAATGCGGTCTGTTTCTTTAACTTTTAATACAAGAAAAGAATTACAAAGTCTTTTGAACCATTTGCAATAAGAAACCGAGTTTTTTTTATCATTAGTGTCCATGTTATTTCTCTAGTTCTACGTCTATCTCTATCTATATCTTGAATGAGGCAATTAGATTGTCAATTGATAGTGGTTGATATTCATCACCGTAAAATTTTGCTTCGCTTATACAGAATGCTGAAGATAACCACTATATTGAAGGAGAGAGTCCAACATTGGAGTTCATCATAACTTCAAAGGACATAACAGGAACCGGCGCTCCAGCCACCTTACTTATTTTCAACAATGAAAAGGGTTTCTCTCCCCAAAACATTGAGTCTATCTGCAGTGTGGGACGGTCGACAAAGAAAGGCAATAGGAGTAGCGGTTACATAGGCGAAAAAGGTATATTGTCACATTTAAATGTCCCTTAATTTAATTTGTTCGTATATAGAGGATCTGTTTAGCCATTTAACACCAAAGGAAAAAAAAACATTTACTAATTTAACAGTGCTTCAAGAACTGTATTTCTTATGCAAAATAGATTCTAAAATTTAAACATGCCCTTTTTTATATATTGACAGTTTTGTATCGTTTGAAAAGCCTTGTTAATCAAGTATAATTATAAGTATATTTCTTAAAGCTTCTGAGTTAAGGGATATAATATTATTCTTGACAATAGTTATTCACAAGAGTAGCCAAATAAGATATGATACAAGCTTTGACAGAATTTCTCCTATGTTTGAATTGCAGGAATTGGTTTCAAGAGTGTCTTTCTGGTTACTGCTCAGCCTTATATTTTTAGCAATGGATATCAGATAAGGTTCAATGAGAAGCCTTGTCCACATTGCAGTCTTGGTTATATAGTTCCTGAATGGGTTGAGGAGAAGCCAACCCTTCTAGACATAAAGCAGATATACGGTGCTAGTAAAGATTCCCTTCCAACTACAACAATTGTCTTGCCTCTCAAGTTGGATAAGGTAAATCCTGTGAAACAACAAATCTCAAGCATTCACCCGGAAGTCTTGCTGTTCCTTTCAAAAATCAGAAACCTTTCTGTGAGAGAAGATAACGAGGATCCCACAAAGAACACTGTAACCGCGGTGTCTATTTCAAGCGAGATCAACTTTGTGACAAGGAAAAACATGAATGCTGAGTCTTACACAATCAATTTATCTGCGGGGGAAAATCGTAGTGATGAAAATGAATGCAGCTACTACATGTGGAAACAAAGGTTTCCTGTCAAGCCTGAAAATGTGGTTGAAAGGAGAATGGATGTGGAAGAGTGTGTTGTGACATTGGCCTTCCCACATCAGGAGAGGCTTCACAAGGTTAAGAGGCTTCGCACGGATAAGAGCTCTCCAGGTGTTTATGCATTTCTTCCTACAGATATGGTTACTAATTTGCCTTTCTTAATTCAAGCAGATTTTGTCCTTTCCTCGTCAAGGGAGGCGATTCTCATGGATGATAAGTGGAATCAAGGGATACTTGAATATGTTCCATCAGCTTTTATAGATGCGTTCAAAACACTTGTCACAGGATCGGATGAAGCTCCAGTATCCAGCTTGTCTTGTATGTTCAAGTTCCTTCCAATTCAAAATTCTCCTCTTGAGATCTTCAATTGTGTGTGTAAGAAAATTAAAGAAAAACTGGCTGAAGAAACAATTGTTCCTATCGAGACATTCACTGAGAAGAAGCAGTTCTGTAAGCCTAGTGAAGTTAGCAGGCTACTACCTAAATTTTGGAATATTTTGACAATGGCCCAAGAGGAAGGAGTGCACTTGCTTGAACCATCTTCTCATGATGGGATAAAAATCTTGAGTTCTTCATTTGATAAAAGCAAGTATAGTGCAATACTCAATTACTTAGGGGTGAAACTTGTGAAGACTGATTGGTATGCGCAGTGTATACAGAGTTCTAATCTCGTGGAAGGAGTATCAGAAAATCTTTATCTTGAGATTTTACTGTTTGTTGCTAAAAACTGGTCTACTAAAAAGTTTTATCAATCCAATATCATCAATATTCCATTGATTAAATATGTGGCTTCTGATGGGATTCCATCTTTTTTCACTATTAAAGAATGCGCGCAGTACGAGACAGGTGCCAATCGAGTAATACTAGCAGACTCAAGTCAGACTTCTTTTTTTATCAATTGGAACAAAGCATTTGGATGTGCAGCAAACCAGTTTTTTTTGCCAGAAAGCACACATCAAGCTATCTCGCAATTGTCCTCTAAGAAGGCTTTGTTGGATTGGCTTGCAAATGATGTTCATGTTGACAGACTGAATGTCAAGATTTTTGCATTTCGCCTCTTTAGTTCTATTGAAACTTGCCGCAAGCATGCCATTGCATATGCTCATTTCTTATACCACTCTTTGTCAGAAGATTATTTGTCATGTAAGGAGGTTGATGATTTATGTAGTTCTATGCCACTTGTGGACAACGAAAGACGTTTAACTAAAATCAGAAAAGCTGTTCTTCTGCCAGCAAATGTTAGCAAATGGGCAGACTTAATGGTTTCTAATCCATGGATAAATGAAAATTATGTTGAACTAGGAATGGCGTACCTAAACACATCTTCTTATCCAGGCCTATCTATAGATTCTGAGAAGTTTATTGAATTCCTCAAAACTCATGTTGGAGCATCTGACATACCTTATCTATCTCCTCCAAATGCTGGGTTTTCAGCTGCGGATACACCACTTACCAAAGACAATGCCTTTTTACTTTTAGATTGGATTCGGGATCTGAAGCTTAAGAGAGTGCCCCTACCAGAGAGGTTCTTAGAATGCATAAAAGAAGGAAACTGGCTTAAAGTTACAGGTAATGGATACATGTCTCCTTCAAAGTCTTTCTTAATTGGTTCATTGGGAAAAGTTTTGGAAAGCAGTTCAGTTCTTGTTGACATTCCCATAATTGATGAGAGCTTCTATGGGGATAGAATAAATGAGTACAAAGAGGAGTTGAAAACAATTGGAGTAATGTTCAATTGTGAGCAAGCATGTGGATTCATTGGAAAAGAACTAATGTCTTGTGCAGCTTCTTTATCTTTAAGCAAGAGTCATGTTCTTTTGATACTTAACTTCATCCAATATCTCCGGAGAAATAATCTTCCTTTTGGAAAGTTTGTTAACAGCATCAAAAAGGGAAGTTGGCTAAAGACATCTTGTGGTTTTAGGTCTCCCGTGGGATCAGTATTGAATGATTCAAGCTGGAATGTTGCATCGCAAATTAGTGATATCCCTTTGATTGATCATGCTTATTTTGGTGAGGAATTATTTAGTTACAAAGAGGAGCTAGAGTTGCTGGGGGTGATAGTCGACTTAGTTGGAAATCATCAAGTTGTCATCGAGCATTTAAAATCACCATCAAACTTAGCGGCCACTTTGACAGCTGAGGCTGTTTATCTGATAATGGAATGTGTCAAATACTCGAATGTCCGTAATGTAGTCTTCAATTCACTAAAGGTAATGAGCTGCTTGAAGACAAACATGGGTTTCAAAATTCCAAGTGAATGTATCTTGTATGATCCGGTGTGGGGCTGCATTTTGGATGTATTCAATGATCTTCCTGTTATTGATCATAAATTTTATGGAGTCAAAATTTGTTATTACAAAGATGAACTGAGGAAAATTGGGGTGGTGGTTGATTTTGAAAATGCTATAAAAAAATTTGCTAGTCTTTTCGAACGAAAAGCATTGGAAAGATCAATTGACCAAGCACATGTTATCTCAATTCTCAAATGTTGCAGGAAGCTGGTGAGAACCAACTATAGTCTTCCGTCTGATTTCTCAATCATCATACGTAAAACGAAATGGTTGCATACTAGTGTTGGCGATTTTAGGTGCCCAAGAAATTGCATTTTAAATGGTCCGGAGTGGAAATCTATTTCTTCTATAACTAGTCTCCCTTTCATTGATTACAGTGATAAATGTTGTGGTTACAAGGCAGAGCTGAAGAGCATTGGTGTTGTTACTGAATTGAAAGATGGATTAAAGTTTGTGTATGAATGTCTGAAATTTCCTTCAGATCCCTCCACCATTAGTCCTGAAAGTGTGTTTTCTTTGCTGGAATGCATCAAACTTCTACTGCAAGATAACAAGCTTGCACTTGTAAATGATTTCAAAGAAAGATTGTCCGGAAATTGGTTGAAGACACATGCTGGTTATAGGCCTCCGGAGAAGTGTTTGTTATTTGATTCTAAGTGGAGTTCTTTCTTGAATCCAACTGATGGACCTTTTATAGATGAGAATTTTTATGGACCTAAAATTACATCTTTCCAGAAAGAACTCAATGCAATAGGGGTCATTAGTGAAGTAGAGGAAGGGCGCTCCCTGCTTGCCAGTCACGTTGAGTCTCTCTCCGATCATGATACCATTATGAAAATATATGAATACTTATCTGAACACAAATGCAAACCTGAGGAGAAAGCTGCAAAAAAGATTTGGATTCTGAATGGAAATAAAGACGGTAAGTGGGTTGATTCTGAAAAATGCATCATACACAACCCTGCTAAACTTTTCGGTTCAAAATTTTATGTTCTAGAAGATATCTATGATGATAGCAATTTTCTTGTTTTTTTCGACTTTATAATGAAAGTGAAGAATAAGCCCTTCCTAGAAGATTATGTTAACCTTTGGAATGATTGGGGAAATTCAATGAAGCAATTGACATATGATGAGTGCTACAATTTCTGGACGACTATCTCGAAACATTTGGGCACAAATGAAGAGAAAAAACTTGCAAAGAGTTTGATGAAACTACCTACAACATCAGAAAATAATGAAATATTTTTGGTAGATAAGGAAGATGCTTTTATTCCTGATAACCTTCATATGAAGAAGCTTTTTGAGAAGGAAAAAGTTTTTGTATGGTATCCGCAGAATAACATGACACCATTGTCCAAGTCTAAACTAACTGACATATACAGAAAAATTGGTGTTAGAAATATCTCAGAATCACTATGCAAAGAAGAAACACCTTTGGTGAATGATGATGGTAAACTGAACTATGTTGATCCAAATAACATTTTCAACTTAAAGGGTTTGGTTAAGCTTATTCTTGTTTTTCTTGCATCATGTGATGGCTTACAAATGGAACCAAAAAAGAGACATGAAGCCGTTCAAAGTCTTATCAACTCGAGTTTCCACAAGACAAAGGAGCCGATCAATGTAAGTTATAGTTTATCATTATCATCAGGAGAAATAATTACAAAGAAAGCAAACAAAAGGGTACGTTGGGAAAATCAAAGTTCGATGTTTATAATCCAGAAGATGGATAATAGAGTGTGCGGTGATGAAATAAAACATGCTACAAATTTCTCTGAAGCAATATCTGAAGGTGTTTTACGCGAATATCATGATCATGTTCATGCACTCTCTGAACTGATCACAATTGGTTTTTTTCTTAAATTTAAAAATGAAGAAATTGATTTTCTAATGGAATCGAAGAATCTGCAGATTGAGCACGACGATGAGGAGTTTCTCCGTTCCGCGTTCCCTTCTGACTAAGTCTATTGCCAGTGCTTGCTTGCTTGCTTGTGTTTTCTGTTTGATTATTATCTATGAAGAAAATCATTGTTTCAAACTATTTTTTATCATACTCTCTATGAAAACTTTTTATAGAAACTGTCTACCTGTGGAGCAGCACACAAGGTGGATTGGATTCTTCCTTCCCGACCGAATTTACTTTGTGCTTATGTGTAAAATAATTTTACGCTCATTGTCTATATAACTTAAATTAAATCATTGCTTTTTGGTTGTGGTATAGTTGAAGATTTAAATTAAATCATTTATTCTTTATAGGCTAACATTTTGTTTTGGTTAGGCAATCTCTTGTGTGTTGAATTTGATTCCCTTGTTCAGCTTCATAAGGACTTGGTGGTGCAATTTTGCTAGCTTGTTCTTGTTGGATTTGTAGAAAATAAAAAAATAAAAGATACTTAGTATTCAACCATCAAATTCTACATGTAATAATGTGATTGACCGTATTCTATAAAAAAGAGTCTTACTCTTGATTAATGATTAAATTAAGTAATAAATCCCTTTCAAAAAAAATATTAAGTAATACGTAGTAAATCAATTATATTTCTAATTGAACAATTAATTTAAAATTAATTTATACATGTGTATTTTTAAACAGACAAAATTCAAATCTACCAAAAAGGAATATGAAATTCAAAGTTTCCTGGTCTGTTTGGATTGATGGTATAGAATGGAGCGGAGCGGAATGGAACATAATGGAACGGAATGGAATGGAGTGGAACGGAATGGGATAATCATTTCATTCCATTGTTTGGATATTTTACGATGGAATGAAGTTAATATCCCACTCCATTGTTTGGAAAGTAGACGGAGCGGAATGAATTATAACTTGTTTATTTCAATTTTATCCTTTATTTAAAAAAACAAAAATTTATGAAAAAAAAAACATTTTTTTTTCAATATCAATCTCTTTTTTCTAGGATTCAATTTTACAGATCTAAACTAATCTCTTTCATGTTCTACAAACCAATTACTTTCATTAATATATTTTTTCCAATGACGAGAAAAATTAATTTTACCGAAACTAAGTGGGAAACAATTTTTTTTTCAATTGAATCAATCCCTTTTACAGAAACGTGAATCAATCCTTTTTTTTTTCAATTGAAAGTGATCCTTTTTTTCAATTTTATTTTTTCTTTCTTTTTGTACAGAAACATTATAAACAAAGAAAGTCGTGTTCATTTCTCAAAAAAAAAAAAATCGTGTTCATGATGCATATTACTAATATGAGGAAGAAGCAATAAGTATGAGAAAAACAAACAACACAATATATAAAGAGTGACGCAAGAAGACGAGAGTGAAGAATGAGAATAATATTATAAAATTAATCTATTCCATTCTATCACATACACCCCAAATTGGGCGGAATGGAAAATTGGAATCACATACACCCCAAATTGGGCGGAATGGAAAATTGGAGTAATGGGTGGTATTGGATAGAATGAATTCCATGGAATAAGTTCTATCCCACTCCATTCCATTTCATTCATATTTTGCAAAACCAAACAATAGAATCTAGTTTCATCCCATCTCATTTCATTTCATTCCACCACTTACCATCAATCCAAACAAAGATCTACCAAAAAAGAATATGAAAAACAAAACATATCCCTTTTGAATGGACTATTTCATCTTACTTCCAAGTTCCATGTTCCAACTTCCAAGTCCTCTCGCATGAAAAAAAAAAACATATCCCACTATCTCTCTCACATAAAAAGTAAAAAAATAAACTTCTGTGTTAGTTTGCTCTATTCGTTATGAATGATTTTTTTTCAAAAAAAATTAAAAAACGAAAAAGAACAAAGTAAACAAACATACGTATAAAAATCCAAGATCACTTGGATGAGATGGTAAGAGATCTATTCTAACTTAATCAGAGGTTATAAAATCGAAATCAATCATAAAAACAATGTAAAATTCTCTTGAAGAAGAGTTTTAACCATCCTTTATGATTCTTATCCGACTTGCGCCGCAGAGGACACACAGTTCAAACCAAAACAAAATTATTCTTTGTAACTTCATTTTTTGAAACAAACTACCGTATCAAAAAAAAATTCATTGTAACTTTTTTTTTTGGTTATTTGTAAGTTTCTTTTTATTTAAAAATTAAAAAAAATACAAAAAAAAAAGTACATAATAACTAACCATCCTAAAATTTATACTATTTCTCTATTTTCCATCATCTCTCACGTAAAACTCTCTCTTTTCTAAACTGTGGTTCAAGGAGCTTTGCACTGATGCTATTCAACTTTCTCTCTTCTGGTAAGATGCACACTAAATCATTATCTTAAACTTTCTTTATTTTAGTTTATTGTCTAAAACTTTCTCTTAACATCCACACTAAATTACTATCATGTTAAACTTTTTTTTGTTTCTTTTCAGTTTTTTTTTTTAAAAAAACTTTCTCTTTTTTGATAAGATGCACACTAAATCATCATCTTAAACTTGCATAATAAGTATCATTGATGATGATGGAAGTTTTCACCGCTCATAAGGAACATTTATGGATTATTTTTAAAAAAATGGGTTAAATATGTTTTTGATCCCTATAAACATTTTTTTGGTCGAGACCGGGGTATCCATCGCCGAATGCAGTGACTAATCTCTCACTAGTTTGGAGGCACGGGTGGGATAGCTGACCTAAGGATTTAAAGCTGGTCTATACTCAAGGTGAAAATCGAACCTTCGACCCTTGGTTAAGGGAGGATGATGTCTATAAACATTTGAATCTTTTACTTTTAGTCCCTCTAAAAAATTTTCCCATTTTTTAGTTCTACAAAATTCTCTAACATGAATTTTAGTCCCTACTTTTAAGTCAACTCATGTATACTAATTAAAATTTGGAATTATGTATTGGCAGTGATGTTAAGTATATTAAAAATGAAATTGATTTGCAAAATTTGAATTTTTTTAATTAGTGATGAATTAAATATGAATTTTTGAAGTGTTTGTGCTTAAAAATTCATAGTTAATTCATCATTTGTTAAAAAATTATGAATTTTGGTTTGAGTAATATTTATAATATTATAAACATGATTACGAAATCTTGTTAAAAAATTTGAATCGTACACATAGTTGAGTGAAAAGCAGGGATCAAAAATCATGATTGAAAATATTTGGAGGACCAAAAAGTGAGAAAAAAATTTAGAGGGATTAAAAGTTAACCCCCTAAAAAAATTATAATACATATTGAAGATTACATTTATTAACTTTAATTTGTACAAATAATCAAAACGGTTTATAATTTGAGATGGATATGTCGTGTTTAGAATTTATAAGATTAGGTTGTTATTGTTCACAAAAAAAAATTAGGTTGTTATTTAAATATTTGATATGTTTTATGTTTTATATAATATATAGACTCATATAATTATCAATGAGACTATACCAAAAAAAATATAATTATCAATGAGAAAGAGAATGAGAATATAATTAATGAATAATATATTTGTTATATTCTCGCTGCTGTGTAAAAATATATTTTACTGAATTTCACAATACAAAACATACACAAAAACCAATATAAAAAACGAAAATGTTTTTTTTTTTAATCGGTGCCCCGGAACACTAGTTAATGAAGCAAATATAGTAATATGACGTTGGAGTGTGTGCAGTCAACTCTTCCAAAACTTAAGGGTGCGTTTGATCTGCTAAAAAACAGAGTACTGGACAGGACAACTTTTTGTACCCTATTTGATGTATAAACTGGTTATGGAACTGGACAAAATAGGTAGCAAGAGATAGGATAAAATCAGGAATTTTTGTCCTTCTCTAAACTACAGGACAACTTTTTGTCCACAGTACAACTATAAAAAATACAAAAATACCCTTTTTATTTTCAAATATGAAAAAATTCTCTCCTTATCTCTCTTCGATACAATTTTGTCCTGTCCTGTACCATCTTATTTTGTCCTGTACTATCTTGTTCTGTCATGTACTGTTCTTTCCTGTACTACTGTTTTTAAAAGTGTTATTTTTAATTTAATTTTTTTAGATCCCTTAGTGTCTTTTTAGATTGATGGAATGTGGTGGGATGGGATGGAATGAAATATGTTTATGTTCTACTGTTTAGTTTTATAAATAATGAATGGGATGGGATGGTATGTAATGGAATTCATTCCATCTAATACCACTCATTCTTCCAATTTCCCATTCCGCCCAAATTGGGGTGTGTGCAATGGAATGAAATAAATCAATAACATAAATACAATTTTATCCCTATTTATTTTACTCTTTTTTTTTTTTGAAAAGCGTAAATTAAAATTGTTATGAAACTTTATTTCTTCCCTCTCCCTCGTCTTATCTTCTTTTATAACCATTTTTTTTGGTACAAACCAATTTATATTATTGTATCTTCCCTCCCTAATCTTCTCTTCTTCTGCAACCAATTTTTTTTTTGTACAAACCAATTTTATTATTCTTGTTTTTTTTTTGACTAAATTTTTATTATTCTTGTTATTATATTAGTGTATGAAAAAAAATTCACATCATATATACTCTTCTTCTCTTCGTTTTTTATTAAATTAGTACTACTATTTAGTCTGACAATATATACTACAAATACAATAGTATTATTTTAATGTATGATAATACATTTTTTTTACCAATAAGACAGTGTTTTTTTTGTAGAATAAGATAGTGACTTTGGCTACTTGTCGATCTTTTTTAATTGGTTGAATTGAGTAGAAAATGTATGATATTAAGATTTATAAATAAAGGGTATAATTAGAATAAAAAGTTATAACTCATTCCATTCCGTTCACTATCCAAACAATGGAGTGGGAAATTTGTTCCGCTTCGTCATAAAATATCCAAACAATGGAATGGAATCGATGTTCCATTCCGTTCCATTCTATTCCATTCCGCTCCGCCCCATTCTATACCATCAATTCAAACAGATCCTTAATAAATATCTCAGAGATACCGATTAACACGACTCTATCAAAAAATACTACCCATCATGTAGTAGTAATGATAAACTAATTACTACTATTACTTTTCAGCCAAACAAACGCTAAACTTATTTTTTAACATACAAGGTGAATTCTCTTATCTCAACTGAATTTTTTACATATACATAAATCGAACACCTTAAGTCCATTTTTTACTAACCCGTTGGAAATTGAAAAGAAATTTGTTGGAAATATGGAAAGACAGACACTACTCCACTACCTGGGTAGTAATACTACTCTTTCTCTGTCATACTTCATCCGTTCCAAAATATCTTTAACAAACTTTATTCGTTCCAAAATATAAGAGAAATTTGACCAAACAAAATAAATGTATTTAGTCCAAAAAATTTAACCAAATACATCGAGTTTGTTTGACTAATTTTCTTTTATATTTTAGGACGGAGGAAATACACATTTATTTACTCCCTCCAATAATAAGCAATAACCAACTTTATGTAACCTTTTTCTTCCAAAAAATTAAAGGTAAATGAGCTAATACCATCATGCAAAGTTGTACGTTGGAAAATATGAACTGATCAACTGTGACACTTATTTTAAGACGGAAGAATTATTATTATTATTAAAAAGTTATAAATTATAATTATAAATAAATGATGTTTATAGGTGAGATCTAAGTATTAGAAAATGAGATTTTCTATTAGAGATGGTCTAACCCATTTTTTACATAACCGGTTGGAAATTGAAAAGGAACTGTTGGAAATTTGGAAAGACAAGTCAGTCACACTACTCCACTAGTAATACTAGAGTTCTTTAATTACACATTTATTTACACCAATAAGCAATAACCAAAAAACTTTATAACTTAGCTTTTCCAAAAGTTAAAAGCCAAAACCTTACTTCTCTAAGAAGGATTCTTCCACTCACTGTGCTTGCTGCATTCTCTTGTTTCAACTTTCAACCAACACTTCATTTTTCTCTTCAACACACATTTTCATTTTTAACTCAGTAAAGTGTCTGTGTGTGTTTCTACTACTTCATTACAGAAGAAAATCAATGGCTACACAGAAACAACACATTGAAGAAATAAGAAGAAAGAAGTTCTCTATTGGAGGTGATCCTAACCCTTTGACTGAAGATCTTCATCATGCTGTCAAGAATCTCTCTGCTGAGCTTTATGCAAAGGATGTTCATTTCCTCATGGAACTCATTCAAGTAAGCTATTTACCACCTTTTGTTTCTTATGATTATGCATAATATCAATGTTGTGAAGTGTGATTTTCTATATTTATTTATATCTCTTATTTTTAAGGTTAAATAAGTTTTTGGTCCTATAAATATATCGAATTTTGATTTTAGTTCCTATAACAATTTTCAGCAACTTTTAATCTCTCAAATATTGTGTCACAACTTTTGGTCCCTACTTTTTCAACTTTTGTGTCACATTTTTTGTATCCATGTTTATAATATTATAAGAACATCTACCAAAAAACTAAAAAATTCACATTCAATTCACCTATTGTTAAAAAAATTCAACTTTTGTGATCCCTATAATGTACTAAACATGTCCACATAATTTTTCTTTTACAATATAATGATATAGTCGAGTTGAATGAAAAAAAGTGACCAAAAATTATGATAGAATATATTTATCATAATTTTTACGGGACCAAAGCTTGCTATAAAACTTACATGAACTAAAAATGAAATTCGGTAGTATATTTATGGGGATTAAAAAAATATTTAACCCTTATTTTTATGTAAAAAAAACACAGTTAGATCTAATAAATACAAATACTGCATGAACATTTGTGTGAGTTTTGCCGTTAGCATTTTGTTTGCTAAATAATACTGTAATATTTCTCTTTGCATATTATAGTGGTTGAAACTCATCTTAAATTTATTGTTAACTTTTAACAGAATGCAGAAGACAATCACTACAATGAAGGAGTGAAACCAGCACTTGAGTTTGTCATAACTTCTGATGACATTACTGCTACTGGTGCACCAGCCACATTGCTTATTTTCAATAATGAAAAGGGTTTCTCTCCAAAGAACATTGACTCCATTTGTAGTGTTGGACGATCAACGAAAAAAGGAAATAGGAGCAGTGGTTACATAGGAGAGAAAGGTACATTAACATACAATCTTAAATTTAAATATTTCTTGAAGTGTTAAGTAGTAGTTCTTACTCAACAAAGACCTGTGGTAATTTATTTACTTTTGATGAAGATGAATTGAATGAATTCAATTTTATTTTAGTTTTTTTCTGTAAAGAGGAAATAAATTTAAACTTGTATTTTTATATAGTTAACTCTTTTGAGGAATCTTGTTAACCAAGTCATAAAAAGTTATGTTTTACTATGGAATATGATTATCCATTAGAGCAGCCAATTCGAAGATGATGACACAAGATGAGTTCAATGTTTTATTTGGTATTTTAATATCTGAATTCTTTCAATGAATTCAATTTTAATTTTTTTTCTGTAAAGAGGAAAATAAATTTTTTTTTTGAAATGATGAGGAAAATAAATTTAAATGTGTACTTTTATTTTATATAGTCAACTGGGCATCTTTTGGATATCCTTGTTAATCAAGTCATATAAATAGCTAATTTCATTATGACGACGCATATCTTTGACGGAATCTCTTTATGGTTGAATTTCAGGAATCGGATTCAAGAGTGTGTTTCTGGTTACTGCTCAGCCTTATATTTTTAGCAATGGATATCAGATAAGGTTCAATGAGAAGCCATGTCCACATTGCAGTCTTGGATATGTTGTTCCTGAATGGGTTGAGGAGAAGCCAACCCTTGTCGACCTTAAGAAGATATATGGTAAAGATTCCCTTCCAACGACAACAATTGTCTTGCCTCTGAAGCCGGATAAGGTCAATCCTGTTAAGCAACAGCTCTCAAGCGTTCATCCAGAAGTCCTTTTGTTTCTTACAAAAATCAGACATCTTTCTGTCCGAGAAGTTAATGAGAATCCCAAGCAGAACACTGTGACTTCTGTATCTATTTCAAGTGAAATTAATTTTGAGACAAGGAAAAACATGAATGCCGAGTCTTACACACTCCATCTTTCAGCAGAGGAAAATAGTGATGCTGAGGAGCAATGCAGCTACTACATGTGGAGGCAAAAATTTCCAGTCAGATCGGAAAATGTGGTCGAACGGAGAACCGATGTCGATGAATGGGTTGTGACACTGGCCTTCCCTAATCAAGAGAGGCTTCATAGAGGAAAAAGCTCACCAGGTGTTTATGCTTTTCTTCCTACAGAGATGGTTACTAATTTTCCTTTTATAATTCAAGCAGATTTTGTTCTTGCCTCATCAAGGGAGACAATTCTCTTGGATAATAAATGGAACCAAGGGATACTTGAATGTGTTCCATCAGCCTTTATGGATGCATTCAAAACCATTGTCATAGGATCGGATCATGCTCCAGTATCCAGTTTGGTTCGTATGTTCAAGTTCCTTCCCATTGAAAGTTCTCCGTTTGAGAAGTTTAATTATGTGAGGGAGAAAATCAAAGCAAAAATGGTTGACGAAAATATTGTTCCTATAGAAACATACACTGAACAAAAGCACTTCTATAAGCCTGGTGAAGTTTATAGGCTGCTACCTGAATTCTGGAGTATTTTGACCAAAGCTCGGAATGAAGGAGTCCACCTGCTTAATCTTTCTTCTCATGATGGAAGGAAGATATTAAGTTCATCATTTGATAAAAGCGAGTATGATCACGCACTCAAATTTTTAGGGGTAAAATCAGTGAACTATGATTGGTATGCAAAGTGCATCCAGAGTTCTAATCTTGTGGATGGAGTATCAGAAGATCTATATCTTCAGCTTTTACTGTTTGTTGCTAAAAATTGGTCATCAAGATTTAAGGGCACAAATATTACGAGTATTCCATTGATCAAATATGTGGCTTCTGATGGTACTCTAGCCTCTTCCAGTCTTTATGAATGCACACAGAAGCATGCAGGAGCCAAGCGAGTGGTAATAACAGACTCAAATCAGTCTAATGCTTGTTGGTTGATCAATTGGAACAAGGAATTTGCATGTGCAGGAAACAGGTTTTTCATGCCAGAAAGCACACAAAAAGCTATTTTGTGTTTCGCCCAGAAACATACTTTGTTGGAATGGCTTGCAAATGAAGTTGATGTTACAAATTTGAATTTGTATGCTTTTGCCAGTGTCCTCTGCAGTTCTATTAATAATAACAGAAAACATGCCATTGCATATGCTCATTTCTTATATCACTCTTTGTCAAAAGGGTATTTGTCAAGCCGGGAGGTTTCTCGTCTAAGTAGTTCTATGCCACTTGTGGACAATTATGGATGCGTCACAGTAAGAAGAGAAGGTGTTCTTGTTCCGGCAAATGTGAGCAAATGGGCAGACTTGATTGTTTCTAATCCATGGAGAGATGAAAATTATGTTGAGCTTGGAAAGGAGTACCTTAATTCATCATATTATGCAGGCCAAACTATAAATTCCGGGAAGTTAATTGCTTTCCTCGAAGTTCATGTAGGAGCTTCTGACATACCTAATATATCTCCTCCAAATGCTGGGTTTTCAGCAGTAGATACACCGCTTACCAAAGACAATGCCTTCTTGCTTTTAGATTGGATTCGGAACCTGAAGTATAAGGGAAAGCACCTACCAGAGAGGTTTTTGAAAAGTATAAAAGATGGCAGCTGGCTTAAAGTTACTGTCAATGGATACATGCCTCCTTCAAAGTCATTCTTGATTCAGTCTCCATTGGGACAAATATTGCAAAATGGTTCTTTTCTTGTTGATATTCCTTTGATTGATGTGAGCTTCTATGGGGATAAAATAAACAAGTACACAGAGGAGCTGAAAACAGTAGGAGTGATGTCCAGTTGTGAGGAAGCTTGCAATTTCATTGGAAGAGAACTGATGTCCCGTGCATCTTCCTTCACTTTGAGTAAGAATCATGTTATTTTGATGCTTAAATTCATCCAATATCTCAGGAAAAGTCTGCTTCCAGTGGACAACTTTGTGAACAGCGTCAAAAATGAACCTTGGCTAAAAACCTCTTTGGGTCGTAGGGCTCCTGTGGGATCTGTATTGAATGATTCCGAATGGACTGTTGCAGGAAAAATTAGTAACATCCCTTTCATTGATACGTCTTTTTTTGGTGAGGAAATTTATGATTACAAAGAGGAGCTCAAGTTGCTTGGTGTGATAGTTGGTTTAAGTGGAAATTACCAAATTGTTGTAGATCATTTAAAACCATCCTCAAATTTGGCCGCTTTGTCAGCTGATGCTGTTCTTTTGATAATGCAATGCATCAAATTCTTGAATGCCCCCGGTAGACTCGTAAGTTCACTGAAGGGAACAAGTTGCTTGAAGACAAACATGGGATTCAAAATTCCAAGCGAATGTTTCTTGTACAACAAGGTGTGGGGCTGCATTTTAGATGTTTTTGATGGCCTTCCTGTGATCGATCATGAATTCTATGGACAAATTTTTTTTGATTACAAAGATGAATTGAAAAAAACTGGTGTCGTGGTTGATTTTGAAGATGCTATCAAAAAAATTGCTTCTCTCTTCAAACAGAAGGCATCACAAACTTCATTTAAACCTGAAAATGTCATGTCGTTTCTCTCTTGTTGCAGGCGGCTGAAGGGAACTGCATATCGATTTCCTTCTGATTTCTCAACCATTATACATAATCAGAAGTGGTTGTATACTAAGCTTGGTAGTTATACGTGCCCAAGAAAATGTATTTTATATGGTCCGGAGTGGAAACCTTTATCTTCAATTACTTGTCTCCCTTTCATTGACGATAGTGAAAAATTTTACAGTACTGCAATTCACGAATACAAGGATGAGCTCAAGAACATTGGTGCTGTTACTGAATTGAAAGATGGATTAAGGTTTGTGCCTGAGTGTTTGAATTTTCCTTCCGATCCCTCCACCATTAGTCCTGAAAGTGTGTTTTCTTTACTGGAGTGCATCCGAAGTCTATTGCAAGAGCATAAGATTTCCATCGATGATGACTTCAAAAAGAGACTGTCCAGAAATTGGTTGAAGACACATGCTGGTTATAGGGCTCCAGAGAAGTGTTTGTTGTTTGATTCCAAGTGGAGTTCTTTTTTTAGCCCTTCTGATGGGCCTTTTATTGATACAAATTTTTATGGACCTAAAATAGCATCTTTCCAGAAAGAACTCAAAGCTGTAGGAGTCACTGTTGACCTTGAGAATGGGTCCGCGTTGCTTGCAAGTCACCTTGACTCCCTCTCTAACACTGATAATATTCTGAAGATATATAGGTACTTCATTTAAACAACTACATGATTTTTCTTTCTTTATGCTTATTTCATGCAAGTCATCTTAACACTCATTCTGACTTTTATAATATATAGGTACTTGTCCGAATACAATTGGAAACCAGATGAAAAAGCTGAGAAGAAAATTTGGATTCCAAATGGAACTGGTGGTGGAAAGTGGGTCAACTCTGAAGAATGCATTGCACATGACCCGGATAAGCTTTTTAGTTTAAAGTTTTATGTTCTTGAAGATAACTTTGATAGGAAGATTCTTCCATTTTTAACATTTGCCATGGAAGTCAAGAATAGGCCCTCACTTGATGATTATGTTGATGTTTGGAATGATTGGGAGAAATCAGTGGAAGAGTTGTCATATGAGAAGTGCTGGAAATTCTGGACGTTTATCCTGAAACACTTGGGCGCAAATACAGAAAAGAAGCTTTCTGAAAAGCTGATCAAACTACCTGTAACAACAGGAGGCGGTGCAATATTTCTGTTAGACAAAGAAGATGTGTTTATTCCTGATAATCTTCATCTGAAGAAGCTTTTTGAGCAAGAGAAAATTTTTGTGTGGTATCCTCAGGAGAATTTTGGGCCATTGTCCATTTCCAAGATATGCGACATCTACAGAAAGATTGGTGCTCGAAATATCTCTGAATCACTCTGCAAAGAAGAATCATCTGTACTTAATGATGATGGTGTTGAACTGGTGCAAGTTGATCATAATAATATTTTCAACTTAAAAGGTTTGGTTAAGCTCATTCTTGGTTTCCTTGCTTGTTCTAGCCTGAAAATGGAACCTGATAAGAGGCATGAAGCTGTTCAAGGTCTTCTCAACTTAAGTTTCTTTGAGACAATGAAGCCGGTCACAGTAAGCTACAGCTTATCACTGTCATCGGGAGACATTACAAAAAAAGATAACAAAATGGTGCGCTGGGAAAGGCAAAGTTCCGAGTTTTTCATTCAGAAGATGGACGAGCCTCAGGGAAATGCACTGAAGTATGCAACATATTTCTCTGAGACAATAGCAGAAGGTGTTTTGTGTGAGAATCATGAATTTGTTCCCGCTCTTTCTGAATTGATCACATTGGGTTTTGTGCTGAAATTTAAGAATGAAGATATTGAATTTCTGATGGAGTCCAAGAATTTCCAGATTTTCATTGAGGATCAGAAGTTCCTCAGTTCTGCCTTCCCTTCTGACTAAGTATTCTGCTTAGTTTTGTTTGTTGCTGTGTATCTGTTTACCGAATATGTTTTTAAGTTTTCTGGCTCTCTTTATTTTGTTCTCTTTTCAGTGATTTGCGAGACTATGTTAAGACGCTTTTGTTATTATTGTTTCACTGAATTACTTATGAGTACCTATCAACAATATTTTGCTTCCTTCGTTTCTATATGGATGCCCTTCATGACATATCATACTATGGAAATTTAACAACTCAATCAAATAAAGGCCCTAAAAATTTGTGTTGTGAAAGCATAAGAAATTGATGATATTACTTTGGATTTTTTTATACTGTATATCCTTTACTTATAATTATGTACTTTATGGGAATAGTGATTCATGACTTTCTACATTAATTACCTTATGCTGAGAATTTGTTTTAACAAGATGCATCTTACTATGTTTTTGTGATTCAAAACATAGGTATTAAGACTTTTATCAATGGCATCATTCACTTTGATTACATTTCTTGCGTTGTAATTTGACGACAGTGTACAAACCTCTTGAAGAATGTTGTCCTAAGAAACCGAAAGATCAGCGTTACATTATTTCTGCAAAATAGTCTACTGGTTCTGTGAGACTATACTTTTGAGTTAATTTTCGTTGTGTGTATAATGCATTGCATAGAAGATATTATTTGTCTGACCAAAAAAAAAAGAAAAGATATTATTTGTATTACATTTGTAGTATTAGATAGTTACAACTTTATAAGCTTGTTTCAAATAATGTTATTTGCATGCAATTTTTGTTACACCAGTTTGTTCTTGTAGTAAAG